>CAMPDV010000187.1:0-514559 GCA_946699065.1 Loxodes magnus
AACAAAACGAATAAATAAACTGATATATGAATAAATAATTAAGATAACTTGTAAAATAAGTTTACTACCATGAAATATATTCTCTTAACAAAAAAGTTTAAATTGAAAAAATTAATTTAATTCAGGATTGGAACTTACCATTAACACAAAATTGACTCAAGTCTTTCTAAATGATAATTAACGCTTTTAATGTTTAAAAATGGAATTAACTTAAAATAAAATGAATTAATCAAAAAATATTTATAATAAAACTTTTTTTCAATTCATAATTTTTAACTATTAAAAATGAACTAATATAATCATAAATATACTTTTTAATTAAAAAACAAAAAATATCTATATTTATTTTGAAAATTTGACATTATCTAATTAAAAAAGTATTTTCAAATGTATAAAATATTTGAAAATCTTAAAAAGTAGAAATAATCTTTTAAATACAATTTTAATATATCGCTTTATTTAATGTATCATCTTATAGCTAATATTTGCATCAAAATGATTTAATGTTTTTATGAAAATATACGAGTAATTTATTAATTATTTTAGCAAATTAAGATGATAATAAACGAGCAATGATATTTAAAATTAAATACTTTATTTAAATATTTATCACTTCATATTAGTTTAAATATAATTTATATTTTTCTATTTTTTAATTACCATTATTTTAATTTTATTATTTTTTAATAAATTATATATATCTTGCTAAAAAAATTATAAAAGATATAAAAAGCTTTTTAAAATTTAGTAGCTATAAATTAAAAATGTACATTCTTTATAAAAATTAATTAGTTTAATTAAATAGAATAAATGCATTATTTATTTGTTTTTATACTAAAATAAAAAAAATTTAAATTTGCGATTAAAATTAAAATATTTCAATATAATATATCCAAAACTACGTTATATGCTCAAGATGTTAAGAAAAATTTTAAAAACTACCAACTTTAGAAGTTTGGTAACTCGGATTTTTCCACGTTTTTCATCCTATCCTTTCTTATTTTGGTCTTATCTCATCCCCTTTATTTTTAATATCTCTCCACTTGCACCGCAAAACGATCGGCTTAGTCGAATTTCTTTTTGCTTCTTTCTCTTTTGTTCTTGAATACAATAGTCCTTAATTTCGGCTGGAATTTCTAACATTTCTGATATAAAGGCAATAAAATTCCGCAGAAGAAACTTTTTTCCTAATCTTTATCTATTTCTAATTTCTTTTATTACTTCTTATCATTTCTTCTTAATTATCATTGGGTCACTTTTATCTCCATTTAAAGTCATAATTTTTTATACTTTTTACTATTTTTTCTAATCTATTTTCCATCTCTGCTTCTATAGTAAAGTTTAAGATAGAATGTTTTGATCTTGTGATATGTTTCATAAGGTATTTAGATCACTTCTTAGGCCATTAGTCTTGATTCTGTTTTCTCTTACCTTTGCTCCATTTTCACAGAAGTTTATAATTCAGATTCTTGAGATTTTTTATTTTAGGAGGTTGACGACCAACAGTGGTAATTGAGAGAAGTTTATTTACTCTTCTCTAAAGTTAAGATCACATAATGCTTGATTCATGACAATTTCCTATTTCTTTTTGGTTTGTCTTCCAGAGTTTAAATTTCAGTGACTTACTTTTATCTTTTTTTTCTATCTTTATAGATTATTGTGGTACAGTTTATTAAGAAGAATGTTAATTTAAATAAGAAGAGTGATGGAGAGTTAACACTTATTGCTTTTACTCCTAATGTGAGGAGGTAGTTAAAAAAGCTTTCTGTAGCTATCTACCTTTTTATTTATAATTAGACGATTTATATTATTTTGAATATTTTTTATTAAAATTAACAAAAATATTTAACAAAAATAAAGTTAATTAACTTATTAATATTTAACTATTATAAATGTAGAAAATATTAAAATCAATTTAAATAATTGAAAAGATGGTGGGAGCTGATATTGGCCTTCTAGACCACACTTTCTGGTTTTATGACTAAGAACAAGTTCCTTTCCTGTCTCTGAGTAAGTCCCTGTTCAGAGTCATTTTCTGAAGGAAACGCTGTCTTTGAGATTATCCGCTCTTGGTAGGGGCTTGAAGCCTGACTGCTCATAGTGATGGAGTTCCCTAGCAGCTGTGCCTGAAGCACAGCAAGATATCCCCGTTATTCCATAAAAAGAGAGCGTCGGGTGTGCAATCGGAAAGGAGTTTCCGGTCGAAAAGCTTTTTTAGTTGAAATGAATTAATTAAAACCAATTTAATATTGTCTTTAGTTTTAAATTTATTACTAAATAAAATAATGCTATATATTACTAATTAATAGCATATATATTTTTTATTAATAATTATCATTTTTTATTTATTATTTCACTATAATTTTTTTTCTTTATCATTTAGATTTTTTTTGTTTATAATGTAACCCGAAGTTATCCTTGCTTGTCAACTTTGCTTCCAAAATTACAATTATCAAGATAGAAAGCCTCTTATTTTACCTTGCTGTCATAATTTTTGCTTAACTTGTATTCACAATCAATTTAAAGATCGAAATTTATTCGAATGTCCTAAATGTTAAAATGCTTATGACAGTTTAGAAGAAATCCAATAAAATAATAGTGAAATAGTGAAAAACAGAGAAAAAGGAATTGAAAAAGATTTTTGACTTATAAAAAAGCATATTAACCTAGAAAAACAGCAAAGCAAATCATAAAATTACCCTAATAACGATTTTTAAAGTAATATTGGATTTAAATTTTAAAGTAATCGTAATATACTAAATAAAATATGTGAGTATCTTGATAATTGAGATATTAGTTATTTGTAATGTACTAATAAATACTTTTATAGTTTTAGATATTTTTACGAAAACTAATAAAAAATATGAAAATTTTATGGAGGCGAATTGCCTTATGTTTAAAATTAAATAGAATGAAAGTTTAAATAGATTATTTGTTCTGACGTTACTTTCTTGATAATCGATGGACAGTATCTATCTATAAATGTTTGTAACTAAATTTTAAATACGTTTAGCTAAATTATCAAACTCAAAGAAATGGTGAGGTAAAATAAACTAAATTAAGAATTGGATGCTTTATATGGAAAACCTTTAAGTAAACTCTCGCTTGGTTCAAGACTAAAGAAATTAAGTTTATTCAATTTAAAAATAAAAGATAGTGACTTACATTTTCTATAAAAATTAAATCAACTAGAGTTATTAAACATAAAAAGCAATAACAATCTAATAGGTAGTTTCTTAACTGACTTTTGCATAAACTTAAAATTAAAATAATTAGAATTTATAAGTGAAAATCTAGATTATGGTTAAGTAAGAAAATACTTAGAATTAAAAGGAACTCTTTTAGAATAGATATAAATAGGACGAAATGGAGAAATAGAAGATTTTATAGATTTATGTCCTAACTTAAATAAATAAATCTTTTTGTTTGGAAATAAACAGTTAAATGATTAAATTTTATTAAAACTGAAGCATTATAATATAACAGACTTAAGAATTTAATAATAGAAATTCACTTCACTAGCATTTAATAGTTTCTTATCTTTTATATATATTAAAATAGAAATTATAGAAATAATATAATGCAATAATTTTAATAATGAAAATCTAACTCTTTTATTATAAAATTTACCTAACTTAAAAATTTTAAGTTTGGGAGATTTAAATATATTAGATAATGGCTTTAGAAAAATAGGAGAATATGGATAAAATTACTAAGAAATTCTTATTGATTAGAATAATATAACAGAAGAAACTTTAAACTTCATATTTACTAACTGTAGGAAACTTAAAATTATATCATTAATAAGCATAAACTAACTTAAAAGTTAAACTTTAAAAATAATTAACCAGAACTGTGATTAAGTTAACAGATTATACTTTAATAACTTTGGAATAGTTGGGTAAGAGTGGATGGAAGAAATAATAAAAATGAAAAATCTCAAAGATTTAAGTCTTATTAACTGTAATATTCTATCAGATAACGATATTAGATAATTAATAATTACTGGGAAAAAATTATAATGCTTGAATATAAATAAAAATAAGTAAATAACAGATTAGGCTTTTCCTATTTATGATGAATAAGGTAGTATATATCCTATTTACAAAGTTTTAACTTATCTAAATATTGAAGAATTACCTTAGATAAGTGAATAGAAATTATTAAGTTTGAAAAGACAATTCAAAAGATTATATATACAAAACGAAAGAATAGAAAGAGTCGGATTAAATTAAGAAACTAATGAAATAGATTTTGATTTAAATATATTGCATTCTAAATGGAAGAGCTGAAAATTCTTGAAAAATGAAAAATTAAATTTTATAGATTAAAATTAAGAATAATTAATATATATAAATAAAACTAAGTTTTATATTATTAAAGTTTATTAAGTTTTATTATATAATATCTCAAATTATTTTCACAAACCTTCCAACTTTTATCTTGTGTTTCAAATTTTAAGTTTGCTTGTTTAATATTTATTTTTCATTGAGATAATTTTTAATGATGTTTTGTATTGTTTTGTTTTACTTTACTTTATTTTATTTATCTAAATATTTGTTTTTTCAAATTTTTAAGTATAGCTTTATGTTGAATCATGCTAACTTTCCCAAACCTAATAATATTCTTTAATTTCATGTTATTTTATAATGTCTTACATTAGCGGAGAAAGTTATCTTATTCTTTCGTTCTGTTTTCTTTAAATAAATTAAAAATTTTTTTCTTAAGTGCATTTAAATTTTAACGAGTCTTTATTTTTTTTAAGTTATTTAATCTAGTTGCATGATCAAATCTTGCATACTCTACTGATACGGGCTTAATTAATTTATTAATGAGTCAATTAAAAGAAATTATTTTTTTCTCTTTTAATGTTCTTTTTAATTCCCTTACAACATCATTTTCTTCTCTCAATTATTTAGCTTCTTAGTTATTAAATTTTGCTTTAATAACTAATTGATTCTTCATCTATTTTAACTTATTTTTATTTCATTTATATTCAAAACTCAAGCACATCAATTAATTAGTAAGATATTGTGGATCTATTGTTTAATAATATTCAAATTTTGATTCTTATGCACTTTCATTTTCAGCTTCTTTAACAAAATTAGCAATATTCCCATCAAAGTAACATAGAAAGTTAGCTATTGAAAACATGGTTGAAAGATATAAAAAATATTCTTAAGTTTTGCTAATAGCAAAATCACAGAAAAGTAATGAAGTAGCTATAATGGAAAATTTTTAATTAAATAATTATTTAGGTAAGCTTAGAATTAAAAGAGACTTATTTAATATCCTTTCAATGTATCTATTTTTATATATTTAGTTCTAGTAATCTTAATATAGATTATATACCTGCTGATAGATTCTTATTTTATAATAAAATTGAAGCTAATAAGATATGCTTAGGAAAGTAATATTTTTTATTGCTAGTTGTATTGTAATTATTTAAGACAAAATAATTCTGATAGATATATAATCTGCTTTGTATTTTAGTGGATTCAAATTTTATGTTTCAGGGTGTCTCATGCAGTTCCTTGATTATTTAACAATTATCTCAAAGCAAATTTTTAGATTATTTAAAAGCGAAAAAGCTACCTTGATAGTTTTTTATTTGATATAATGATAAAAAAATAATAGTATGAAATAATAAAAATTAGAAAAAGATAGAGATAAATCTTAAGATTATATGATTTAACTTAAATATTTAATTTACGCTATTTTTTACATTAAAAAAATTTAACACTCTGAATATAAATAAGTTCAACTTCATCTAAGTTAATTCAAAAGTTATAAAAAAATCTGAATGATGGGATTGTAAAACTACTGAATCTTAAAGCATTCATTCATATTAAAAAACTAGACAGATAATTTAAAATATATGCAGCCAATATGCTAAAATATGTTGGTATGAATTCTTGAATATACTTAAATTTTACAATAAGTTAAAAAAAAATGTATTTCTATTATTAATTATAACATTATGAATATTGTCTTGAGATATGAGAGGAACAAGAACTATTGAATAAGATATGATAGAAAAGCAAGCAAAATATCAATATCTACAAACATAAAAATATAAGCATTAAAAGGAAGAAACTTAAGTGTTTAAAAATATTGTTCCTTGTTAGTTAAAAATAAACAAAATTTAAAAATATTTTCTTTTATTCTGCTAAAACTTAGTTTACTTAATTTTTATTGTTGATAAAGAAATAAAATACATGCAAATTTCTAGTTTAATTTATTAAGGCAATTTTTAATTTAATTAAATTTGAAATTTAAACGTTAAAAAGAAAATGATGATATAAAGAGATTAAGGGACAGCAAGACTATTATTATATAATGTAAATTATATAATTTTATCTTAAAATAGAACAATATATAAATATAAATATTTATCTCTATAATCTTAAAATATTAAACTATTCTAAATCTTATATCTTTATTTTTGAGTGATTCAACTTTTATTTATATTCTTTTATATATATTAACAAAAATTTATAATTTAAAGTATTCAAAAAGAATAAATTTTAACTTTTATAATTAAAAAATGAATAAGCATTAATGAAATAATTATAGTAAACATTATAATAGGAAAATAATTAGTATAAGTTACTAATTTATATTAATAATAAAAAATAATTATTATATTCATTCATTTAAGAAATTAAATTTAATAATCCAATATTATTAAAATATTTTATAATCATTTTTAATACTTTTTAATCAAAATTTTACTATTTTACTTATTTTTTATAGTAATGTGAAAATTATTAGTTAAATTAATAAAATTAAATATTAAACATATATATGGGAATTAAACAACTTTATATAAACCTTCAAGCTACAACTTTAAATCAAAACTTTATTTTATTTCCAAAACATAAGTATTAAGCTCACTGAGCATAAGTTTAATTAATTGTATGATTATTTTTTTAAACAATTGGTAAATTAAATAAAAGAAGTAAAATATTTTTTTAATCACTAAATAATATTAATGGATAACAAAATGAAAATCTTCAATAAATAAAGGCTAAAAATAAAAAAAACTCTTATGTGATTATTTATTTAAACGAATATAATTATTATTAGCCTTTTATGTTTTAATAATTATTAAAACTTACTTTTAGTTTCGTCACTAAAAGTGAAATAAATTTGTATGTAACTTTTCTTAAATAATTATTTAGTTGATAATTATTATCTAAAATTAAAAGAAAAATGTTCATAATAGAATATTATAAATAAATTATAATTATTATTTATTATTTATAATCTTAATCTTATATTAATTAATCAATACTATTTTTTATTTATTTCACCATTAAATAATAAACTTATAACTTATTTTAAATATAAAATTAAATTTAGATGCCTTTCTATAAACATTTTATTTTTATTAATTTTATTCTTTAATTTAATTTTAAAATAATATTATGCTTTATAGTTTATTTAATAAGGATAGGTATTTATTAAGAAAAGGATAGATGAGCTTAGTAAAGTATAAAACCTTGTGGCTTCTGTAATTTTTATCTCTTATTATATAGAATAGCAATTGATTTGATGAAACGCATAACTAAATGTATAGTATCTCTATCTACTCCATTTTTCTGATTTTTTTAATTTAAATAACATTTTAAATTTGAGGGAAATATTGTAATGTATGATTTATTTTTTGCATGAAATTAATTATAAGTTATTTAATAAGTTATTTAATAAAGTAAAATTACAACTTAAACTTCTATAAACTATAAAAATGCTATTATTAGATATATTTATTCCATCAATTAAAAAATTAAGATAAAGTAGATAATAATATGGATTTATTTCTCCTTTTAAACGAGAATCCTAAATTTCCCTTTTTATGGTTAAAGAAAAATATATATTCCAGAAAAGGTTACTGAATTTGATTTTACTCGAAATAAAAATGAAGCATATTCCTGATTTGACTAGGAAGTAGTGGAGCAAAAATTTAATAAATATATTACTAATCCTTTAAAATTAAAGAAGTCTTCCCAGTTAACAAAAATGTATTAGTTATTTAAGACTGATAAGCAGAATATCCTTTTCTATGCAAAAATAAATAGACAATTATGTCAATTAATATAAGAGAATTAAAGATCAGAGGATTATATATACTTCGAAGAAAGAGGATAAGCTAAGAAAGATATCTCTATGCTTAATGGTGTATCAAAATGAACGCTAGAAGCAGCTTAAGATACTAAAAGAAGATACTTAATTGCAGTAATTAAAGTTAGCGGAATATTTAAAAAAAGCAATTTTTAATGTAGGAATAAAGTGGAAACTATGATATAATGGATGTTAAATAATATGCAAAAAGTAATAAGAAAATCTATGAATTAAGTGGATAAAAAGAAATTAGCTAGATTTTTAAATATTAAATATCATTGGAAAAAATACTACCATAAAAATGTGTCAGGAACCAAAACAGAATTCTTCACGGCTCCAAAAAAGCAGGAGTTAACTACATTCTTACATTCTAAACAAACTAGGACCAGGAAAAAGGTATTGAAAGGTTGCCCACCAAAACGTGTCTCTAATCTATGAAGAGAAACCTAGGAAATTGACAAAAAATATTATCCACTCAAAAGTCTCTAATTAAATCACAGAATAGTTAATGAGTATAATTAGCTGATAAATTGATGCTCTAACTCCAGGAAGAGGTAAAAAATCTGAAGAAATATAATAAAATACTGATAGAAAAACTTGAATTTGCAGAGTGAATAGAATTAAGACTCATGACCTAAGGGTGAGACCTTAGCACATTTTGAAACATTTCACAAGACCAAAACAGCCAATCATAGAAACACCATCAAAAGCAGAAAGAGATGGAAAAAAGAATAGAAAAAACATAAGAAAATGAACAATAATTGTAGCACTAAATGGAACTAAGAGAATAAAGAAATAATTCAATGATAAATGAAGGAGAAAAAACTCAAGATTTTAATTTGAACGACAAGCAAACAGACGCTTTTACTACAACTCTAAAAAGCATTTATGGAAAAGACGCTAGAAATTTAAAAACTTTAAATAAGAATACTCAAACTACTAGAAGAAGTTGGAGAACAAAAAGAAGAGACAACAACAACTAAAAATATTAAGAAAAAAGAAAAATTATATTGTAAAAATTTGGAATAATTTACAAGAAAAATGATTCAAGTATTATCTTGAAGAAAGAAAAATTCAAGGATCACATGCATGGAGGAGAAAAATTGTAGAGATTTTCAAATTTTTATATTTAGCCTCTAGAGCAATCTAGAGGTTGGCAGAAAAAAGGCAAAAATACATCCAAGAATGCCAAACATTTGTTTTGCTTTGTCTTTTTTTATCTTATCTTATATTATAAATGTTATCACTGCTCTTCAAACTATAATCTATTCAAAATTTAAAATAGCTCAGGAATGTAAAAAAAAATAATGAATTTTGAACAAAAATATCAAGATTATATTGCAATAATAAATATTGATAAAAATGTTTTGAGTAATACTAATTATAGGACGGAAAAACAGTAAAAATTTATCAAGAAGCATATTAGATATAAAAGAAGGAGAGTTGACTATTTTAAGATATTCCTTGACTAGTTTATCGAATTTATGAATTTAAAGAAAGAAATAAAAAATTAATAAGTTGATTCATAATAAGATTCAATTTTCAATAAACGTCAGAATTTATATCTGCAGAAAATAATGATACAGAACCATAATATTACAAAGCCTATGACAATAATACATCGATAGAACACTAATATCTACACGTTTATCACATTTTAATCTTATTTGCAGTTGTAGAAATATAATAAATCATCAAAAAAATTACAAATAAAATACAGCTGGTCTAACTAAATGAAGAGAGAACGACTTAAATATGAATAAAAATATTTGATTTAAATTTTTATTATTTTCTAATAAAATAGTTTTAGATCTAGTAGAATACATCAAGAACTGAATACAGAATTTTTTTATTCCCAATTTTTAAATGATAAAAAAATTACTAATAAATTGAGGTATTATTTTCTATTTTAGAAAATATTAAAAATATATTATAAAGATTTCATAAAAATGATATAATTTAATATACTAATGAAAATTAATTCATCAAATTTAAATTAAATTAGAAAATTAATAAAAGCCATGCAAATATGATGTAATAAATAAAAGTTATTAGTTTTTAATAGTTACAAAAGATAAATTTTCCAGCCAAATTAGTAGAAATGGAGAAAATGTTAGATTTTTTATAGAATATTTTAATTAACTAACTTAAAAAAATAAAATTATCAAAGATATTTAAAATGTACTTGAATCTTTTTATAAAAGTATTAATTGGTTTTTCTTCTAAATTGTTATAATATAGACAAATATAACTTGATAATGGAATAATGCAGATATTTTTCTTACCTTTCTTTAGTATGATATCGTACTTATAAATTAAAATTAAAAGTAATATTGCATATAAAAAATAAAATGGTAACTAAGTAACAACAGAACCCTCTCAACGAATACCAAAACAAATTTGAATAAAAATCTAATTTAACTGAACGATCAACTCAATAAGATATAGAACAATAACCTCAGTAATCCTTTACATAATCAGTTTAGTAATGGTCATCAAATATACAATAGGAATTGAAGCAGCATAGATTAAAGATTGAAAAATTAGAATAGATGTTAGAAAAAATAAATGAAAAATAAAGCATTTAATTTCCATTTATAGAGGATGCTATAAATAGCATATAGAATATCTAATAAGAAATTATATAAAGGGTCGGCGGACAGCAGGAAAGTATTCTTTTGGACATCAAAATAAATGAATAAAAATAAAAAATTATAGGAAAAATAAGTTTTAATATATGTTCAAAGTAACATCATTATAATAGATGCTGATGAAGAAGCAAAATCTATGAAATTTATAGAAGAAATATAATAAAAAACCTATTTCAAATATGACCAACTCTAACAGGTGAAATATAAAGGAAAAATTTTAATAATAGTAATATCAAAAATTTTAAAAATATTTTTTAAATATAAAAGGCTTAACCGTGGAGAGTAAATTATAAATATGGATGTTGGACTAATGAAATCCTAAATCACTCTTTAGTTCAAGAGAAGACTTTTCCAAATTCACTAGATGTAAAGGCCATTTTCTGAAACTATTAATTCCTTTAAACCTTTCTTTATTGGATTCAAATTTAATAAATTTGATAGAAGCATTACTTGCAGAAGATTGGGAGATGATTTATCTCTTATATTAAAAGCTGAAAAAAAGTTGGATTTATAAAATGAAATAAATAAAGCATTATATTTTACTTTTAAAAGCATTTATATTATTAAATGTGTTACAATTTAAAATCTTAATTCATTTTATAAAGTAAAAAGCATTCATTAATATTCTTAAAAGATTTATAAATATATTTGCTTATATTATATTATTTTAAAATAATTTTCATGAATGAAATTGAAAAATTTAATTATCCTAGTTTTAACTATTATAAACTAGCAAAATAAATAAAAATTTAAGTAGTAAAAATAGTTAAAAAATAAAAATCTTGAAAGCTCAAAATACGGCATTCAATAGTAAAATCTATTACTTAAGTTAATTTTTTTAATTTTAAATAAAATAAGGTAGTTTAGAACTGCATTCTTAAAAGTATTTCTATTAAAGTTAAAAAAATATTTAATTTAATTATTAATTCTGACTCAACTTTTTAATTTTAGATTCATTATTTTATATTTAATTATTAAAAATCTCAGTAATATAATTAAGCATTTTGGCATAAGAATTATGTTAAATATGGATAGTTAAGAGCTTAAAGGTTTTATTGCAAATAATGATAAATAATTATTTCATTAGGTTATAGAAAGTTAATTGTAAAGATTGAAAAAAGGAAGAAAATAGTAGTATTAAGATTTTTAGATTACTAAATTAATATTTATTTATTTAAATCTTTTTAGATTGCATTTTCATATGTTAACTTCTTGAGATATTGCTTCTTATTCTTTAAAGATTATATATCACCTAAATTTTTGACTTAACTAGATTAAAATCTGTTTAGATAGTAAAATATTTAAGTAGTTAAGATTTTTAATCTGAAAATTATTTTATCTAATCTTGAAGGAATTAATCTTAAAATAATCATTTCTTTCAATAGATCAAAAATAAGAATAATTTTAAATAAAAAAAGTTTGAAATTATTGGTATCTTAATAGTCTTAAAAATTACAAATTCTTAATATTTCTTTAGGAGAGTTTCTACAATTAAAATCTTAGTTAGTATAACACTTTAATGGAAGACTTAGTTGCTAATATTTTTTTATCTTAAAGAGAATATTTATCTCAAAATAAATCATAAATTTCTAGAAAAATTCGTTTACTAAAGCACATTAAAAGCTTCTCAAAATATATTCAGAGAACATTTAACTATTATCTATCCATTCTTTAATTTTTGCATGATTTATACCAGTAGCATTATTTTATCACTGAAGTAATTAAAAAGAAATAGGAAAGTAATTATCTATTAAGCATTTGTAGAATATAATCAAACTGAACAACCAGTATCTGTGAAGAAGACTGAGATTAAGATTATGGAAATAGCATTAATTAGTTATTTACGTATTTAGAAATCTCTCACTATCATATAAAAAATATTCTAATTTATTTTAAATAATTTTTAATACCATTAACTTATTCACGTTTTTTATTTAGCAATAATATTATTAATTTGTGTTTTCCATTTTAGGGATTTTCAACCCCGTCAGGAAAACAGCAGTTCATGCTCCCTGCTGTTAAATATAAAAGTTCGGGTCGCCCAATTTTAGCGAGATTGGGAACTCGGATTTTTCCAGGTTTTATCTCATTTAACTTGCCTTGGTTCCATCTTAATCTTGTATATTGAACCATCCGGGTTACAATATAATCTTTTCATTTTTGCTTCTTCTTTTTTCTTCTTTTTTTGCTCTTTTATCCAATAGTTTCTTTATTTCTATTAAAATTTCCAACACTTCCGATAAAGATATCATACGCTTCCATAGCAGAAACATTTTTTTTTATTTTTAATTATCTTTCTTGATGGATTTGCTCTTTTTAGGCTTCGATTTCCATTTATATAGCTCCAGTTTCGCTTTGATCTTTCTTTAATGTTTACAATTTCTCTTCTGTTTTTATGAGTCTGTTATCCAGTTCAGTCTGTTTCTAAAGCTAATTTTAGGATTCGTTAGTCTGACTTTGTGAGATATTCCAAAAGGCGCTTAGTTCTCTTTTCTAGGACATGAATCTTGACTCTATTCCTTCTGCTAGGTTAAGTTAATGCATTAGCTTCCCATTGTCCTTCCTAAGCTTTTTGACCTCTTCCTGGAGGTTGTTTTGTACTTAGTCAATCGTTTTCCAACATCATATCATTGCAACATTAAATATTTGGAATTCTTATATATAATGTAAAGATTAGGGAGTTAAAGGAGATACTTTTAGAAATAAAAAAGGATATGAAATATTTGTAAAGCTATAGAGGAAATTTATCATATAATAGAAATTCTTAAGATCAGCAAAGGTGATATATTCATAAAGGTAAAATAAAATAAATGCTTAAACATAAAAAAATTAAATCCCTAATTAAATAACTATAGTTAGAAATATCTTATTTTTGAGTTAGTTAAACATATAGCCTAAACAAAATGTAAAAGAAAATGGAAAAAATTAAAGATAATAATATAAAGATAAATATGATGGATATAGACGAAATTGAATTAAAGAAACGAAAAAGATAAAAAGGCTATTAGGTCTAATCTGAAAAGTTTTAGCAAGATAGCTAAGCATAATTATCGATAAATATGTTAGAAAAGAAGAAAGTTCCTACTCGAAATTGGAAGACTTGAGGCTTAATTTGCAAAGAATTTGAATCAGAAACAAATTCCCACCATCAGTAGTGATTTTTTCAGACATTTTTGGATGAGTTGTAATAATAGGTGAGACAATTTAGAAGCTGCGGTTTCTTCTCGCTTTTTGCGCAAGCTCCACTCAGACTGGAGCCTTTTGGTTTTGGAAATGTTACTATGTCCTAAGAACAATGTTGTGAAGCTTGGAGATGATGAGTTACGAACTTGCGTTAAAATAGATTATGACAGCAAAATAACTGGAAAGTCCACTATGGGAAAAGCTAGATTTGTTTGTCTTAACATTCATGTAATTGTCAAGGAGTCTTTGAAAAGGATGTGTTGACATGCGTGGGCTGACCTATCTCAATTAGATTAAAAGGAACTTGAGCTTATGGATTTATGGGTAAAATTAAGCTCAATCTTGTGCAAAAAAAAACTTTTAAGCAATTCTCACATACATTCCTTGTTAAATTTTATTGCACCACCCCTCCTTAGAACCAAAACACGTTCCCATTGCTGCAATATTGGATATCATCTATTAAGTTTTTTGTATTTTATTGGAAAGGTAAATAGATGGCTGATGGTTATTTATTGAGTTATATAGGATCCTAGGAATGTAGGCAGGACAAACATGGAAATAATCTTTTCCTGAATTTAATCCGAGGAGGGAATAAATTGCTCACAAAGATATTAAAACCGACTTCAAGAAGAAACTGGACTCTTAGATGGTAAATTAAACTTAAACTTTCGTGACATGCTGATATCTCAGATTGTCATAGTGGAAGGAAAATACGGTAAAAAATCAAACTAGTAGTAGATCAGATGCAAAATAGCTTTTAAGCTGAAATTCAATTTTAATTTAATTTAATTAATAAAGATAATTAATCTTTTTCAAATTAAAAAATAGCTTAAGGAATACAAAGAGAAATTTGAAAATATCGATAGAAAACTTCTTTAAATAAATTGGAATAGGTATAAATTAAATTTTATCCATTTTATAAAATTTTGAGAGATAGTAAAATTAATTGAAAAATATAAGAAAATATAATCAATTTCATTTATAATTATAACTATAGCAATACTTATTTAGTAATTAAAATTTAATTTGAAGTTTTAAATGTCATTTAATCCACTCTTCAAGTATTTTCAACTTTTCCATTTAGATGTCTCAGTATATTTAAATCAAAATCTACCTCGTTGGTTTCTTAATTTATTCCGACTCTTTCTATTTTTTTGTTTTGTATATATAATCTTTTGAATTGTCTTTTCAAACTTAATAATTTCTATTCACTTATCTAAGGTAATTCTTCAATATTTAGATATGTTAAAACTTTATAAATAGGATATATACTACCTTATTCATCATAAATAGGAAAAGCCTAATCTGTTATTTACTTATTTTAATTTATATTCAAGCATTATAATTTTTTCCCAGTAATTATTAATTATCTAATATCGTTATCTGATAGAGTATTACAGTTAATAAGACTTAAATCTTTGAGATTTTTCATTTTTATTATTTCTTCCATCCACTCTTACCCAACTATTCCAACGTTATTAAAGTATAATCTGTTGACTTATTCACAATACTAATTAATTATTTTTAAAGTTTAACTTTTAAGTTAGTTTATGCTTATTAATGATATAATTTTAAGTTTCCTACAGTTAGTAAATATGAAGTTTAAAGTTTCTTCTGTTATATTATTCTAATTAATAAGAATTTTTTAGTAATTTTATCCATATTCTCCTATTTTTCTAAAACCACTATCTGATATATTTAATAATCCTAAACTTAAAGTTTTTAGATTAGGTAAATTTGTTAATAAAAGAATTAGATTTTCATCATTAAAATTATTGCATTATATTATTTCTATAATTTCTATTTTAATATATGTAAAAGATAAGAAACTATTAAATGCTAATGAAGTGAATTTCTATTATCAAATTCTTAAGTCTGTCATATTATAATGCTTCAGTTTTAATAAAATTTAATCATTTAACTGTTTATTTCCAAGCAAATAGATTTATTTATTTAAGTTAGGACATAAATCTATAAAATCTTCTATTTCTTCATTTCGTCCTATTTATATCTATTCTAAAAGAGTTCCTTTTAATTCTAAGTATTTTCTTACTTAACCATAATCTAGATTTTCACTTATAAATAGTAATTATTTTAATCTTAAGTTTATACAAAAGTTGGTTAAGAAACTACCTATTAGATTGTTATTACCATATAAGTTTAATAATTCTAGTTGATTTAATTATTATAGAAAATGTAAATCACTATCTTTTATTTTTAAATTGAATAAACTTAATTTCTTTAGTCTAGAACTAAGCGAGAGTTCACTTAAAGGTTTTCCATATAAAGCACCCAATTCTTAATTTAGTTTATTTTACCTCACCATTTCTTTGAGTTTGATAATTTAGCTAAACGTATTTAAAATTTAGTTACAAACATTTTCAGATAGTTTTTGTCCATTGATTACTAAGGAAATAACATCAGAACAAATAATCTATTTAAACCCACATTCTATTTCATTTTTAACATAAGGTAATTCTTCTCCATCTAATTTTCCAATTCATAAATCTCTTTCTAAATAATATCTAAAGCAATTAAAGTATTTACTAGTACACTATAGATGGCAAATATCTCAATTATCAAGATACTAAATTATCTTATTTATTATATTTTAGTTTTTGAAAATTTTCTGTTCTGCTTTACTAGAAAAAGATTAGCTAGATTCAACTTAAAGAACCCTTGTCTAACTTTTTGAGTCTATTTGCGTATTTCCTTACTATGCTTCTTATTATTTCCCTTTTTCTTCGCTTAATAATGCCTTCATATTGGTTTACTAAATTTCTTCCAAACTGCTGTATACAAATTAACATTTTGAGCATTCGAATAAATTTCTATCTTTAAATTGATTGCGAACACAAGATAAGCAAAAAGAATGGCTACAAGGTAAAGTAAGAGACTGAGTATCTTGATAGTTACAATTTTGATAACAAAGTTGGCAAGCAAAGATAGCTTAGGGTTACATTATAAACAAAAAAAAATTAGATGATAAAGAAAAAAAAATGCAGTGAAATAATAAATAAAAAATGATAATTATTAATAAAAAATATATATGCTATTAATTAGTAATATATAGCATTATTTTATTTAGTAGTAATCTTAAATTATATATTATTTTTATATTTACACATTTATAATAGTTAAATATTTATCAGTTAAGAAACCTTAATTTTGTTAAATAAGCTTGCTAGTTTTAAATAAATAGATTTAACAAAAATATAAATAATCTAATTACAAATTTAATTAAGAAAAATAATTAAACATTTAATATTTATTAAAATAAACTAAGGAACTTTTTTCATTACTTTTTTAAATATCATTAAATATTATCATTTTTCTATATCATTTTATTATAACTAATAAGCATTTTATACATTAAATGGTTTTAAATTAATATATTGGAATATTAAAAAAATTAATAATTTCGAAATTGAAATTCAAAAAGAACTTTTTAATATCTTACTATGAGAGAAAATAATTCTTCCACTTGATATTTTAAATAAATAAATAAAATTAAAAGAGTTTTAGTTTTTTATTTATAATTTATATTTTTAAAGATTTTTATGCACTAAAAAGTTTATCAATATTATAACAAGCTTTAATAATATATAAAACATTTTTTTAATTATTTTCTACTTAACACTATTAAAAGAAAACGAAAATAAAAAGGAAGGCGAAAATTATTTTTGGAAATTTAAATTTTTCTAATAATCTTATCAAAAAATGATAATTTTGAGTAAAGAAAGAATAATAAAATTAAAATTAAAAAGTTAAAAAATGTTTTTTAATCATATGGTATCTCAAATTTTCTTTAAAAAATTTATTTTTTTTATAATTAAATTTGATTAGTCACTTTTAAAAGCATTTTAATTATAAACAATTATATATATAAATGCGAAGTGCCTTATCGGCGCGCGACTCTTTAAATTTAAGTTTTTTGTTTTATCGAAGATCTTCTGGAAAATCTCACGCATTAGCATCTTTCGAGTCGTTTTTGTCTTATTTTGGTCTCTGATTGGAATGTCACCCAAAAAATTAGAATTCTAATCCTCCTTTAATATTTAATAATCATATGCTATCTGATAGAGTTCTCTTGACTTCTGCCAAGATTCTTGAAGAATCTTCACACGACGTTCCTCCTCCTAGTTCCAAGAAATTTATATGTTTAATATGAAGATTACTCCTCCCTATAAAGTTTAAATTATATAATAATAATTTTATATTCATAATACTCTACTTGAAAGATTGTGATTAAATAAGTGTATATCTTTATAGATAGAAAAGATTAAATATGCTTGATAATTATTAATTTTTTTTATAAATTTTATATAAAAATTTAATCATTAATCATTAAAATAACTGTTCGCCTTCCAGCTTAATTGAAGTTTTAAATGTATAAAATCTCCGTTCCTGCATGTTCTGTCCTTGCCTTGCATTTTTCCTTGACTTTTCTCTTTTATATAATCTGAGTTAAGAATTTTATTTTTCAGATTTTCCCATTTCCCGATGGGAAGAATTCCGTCGCTTGTTACTTCAGTTGCTATTATTTAACATTTCTCCAGATATTTTTCTTATTTTTTTCTATTGGGGAGATTTCCGTCATAAATGTCAAGTGCTGTTGCAAATGTAGAATCTTTTTTTGCTCTAGGAAATGTCTTTTCTTGCTTCTCTATTTCCATTGGAGTTCCTTAAGAAGGCTTCTACAGGTTTTTTTCTTTCAATTTGAGTCTCGAATCTAATTTTACTCGGTTGTTTCTCGTCTTGCACTTGCATTATTCAAATATCATTCTCTAAATTTGCCATTTGCCCGTGAACTCCGGCTTTAGCTCTTCGGTTTACCATATGGATTTCATCATCATCTTCATGATTCATCAAATCCTGACTTATTACAAACATCTCATCTTTCTAGGAGTTCGAGTTTTTTATGGTTCTATTAAATTGGTAAATCAGCTATTTCATCTACTAAGAATCCATTTGTTCTATTTCAGTATTGTCTAAATCAAAGATAATAGGATCAATATTGAATTATCGTATTTTACCTTCTTCGTTCATTTTTTATTTCTTCGTTATTATTTTTAGCGATTCAGTTGAGTGATCTCTTTCTTCAGTTTTCAGTGGAAGCGTTGAGAACTGCGTTAACTTTTCTGTATAAGTTCTTCTGATTTATTAGATAGTTCTGGTTATTTTTATTAAGAAGAGCGTTAAATTGAAGAAGACTTGATGAGAAAATTTGTTTCTGGTTTTCTCTCCTGTTCTGAGGAGGTGGTAAAAAAGCCCTTCTTGAAATCAGCCATTTTATGTTATATATATGAAAAGTTAAATTAAAAAAATTTTAGACTAAATAAAATTTATATTATAAATGTATAAATAAAAATGATTATAGAGCGCGTAGTACCTCGTTGACGCACAGCTCTTTCAATATTAATATTTAATATTAAGATAAAATGTTCTCATACTTCTTGCTAAAATTCTAGTAGTCCAATGAGTCACGTTAGTTTCTCCAAATGGTGAATCTGCCTATTATAAATTATTCCCAAATCTTGAACCAAACGCTCCAGTCTTCTTGAATAAGGTCCTAATAAGAGATAGCTATTAAGTCGGTAATTAGAAGGCCCATCAATAAAACATTCATACTGCTAGTGAGAACCATCGGGCAAGTTAGGCTTGTCTCTTTCAGCCTTGACAATCCTCACCGTGGTTGCATCTAGTGCAAGATTACTCGCAATGCAGTATACACTGCACCAGATTGTCTACTAGTTTTCCTAACAGCAGACGATATCTATTTTATTATAGAATACTAGATTTAATTAATATAAATATTTTACTTTGAACATCAAATATTAAATTTATAACTTTGATAAACAAAACAAAAAGCATTTCAATTTATTTCGCAGATGCAATCTAATAAGGTTTTGATAAATCTTAATATTTTTAAACTTTTTAAAATCTTGCTGCACATCTCAATATTTATACACAGATTAGAACAGAAATCATTAAGAGCTAGCATAAAATAAATTTTATAAATAGTGATAACATTTGATCAAATAGAAATTCTATATTATACTTAATAAAAAAAGAATGAAAGTAATAACTAAAATAACATCTAATATTTAACTAAAAAGAATTTAAATTTATTAAAAAAGTTAAAAATATAATTTTTAACTCTTATAAATTAAAAATAAGTTAACTAATATTTAAATCAAGATGATTGAGTTTAATTATCAAATCTATAATAAAACAATTATGTTGAAAAAAGATATGCTTTTTAAAACTTAGTTTGTGGGATATATTTTGTATTTATACACTTTAAAACTATTTTGATATAATGATCTTTTAATTTATTATATAAAAAGAAAGATATTTATAAGAGAATTTTTAATAATTAAAAAGATGGTGGGAGCTGAGATTGACCTTCTGAATCATACTTTCTGGTTTTATGGCTAGGAACAAGTTCCTTTCCTGTCGCTGAGAAAGTCCCTGGTCAAAGTCAACCTTTGCAAGGGAACGCCTTCCTTTTGATTATCCAATCCTGGTAGGGGCTTAAAACCTGGCTGGCCATAGCGATGGAGCTCCCTGGCAGCTGCTTTTCGAAAGCAACAGGATATCCCCGTTATCCCATGAAGGGAGTGTTGGGGTCGTTAAACTGCAAGAAGTTGCAGTCCAAAACTCTTTAAGTTGAAATTAATTAATTAATAAGAGAATTTTTATTTTGCTTTTCCTTATGGTTTTTCTAGCTTTTTACAATAAGAACGTTTTTTGAGTGCAAAACTTATTTTTAGCTTTATAAGGTTAATAATTATTTGGAAGATTAAGATAAAATTTAATTAATTTAAGAATTAAATATGAGAGAAGACTAAAAAGTAAATAAAGACAGAAAACTTTATCAAAAAAGAACATCTTTTCATTACAAAGATAGAAGCGGATAGAGCATTAACGAAGAAAAATTAGCAAAAATAACCTCCGATAAAACTCCTATAAGTATAGGTTTTTTGATCTCATTTAAGCTTAATCTATTCAACATAAATAAAATCAAAAGATATTTATTACTCCCAAAATTTATCTTATTTAATATATATACCTAATTAAATATAAATAGCTTCATCCTTAAAACTTCTAAAATATTGTAAAAATACGATAGAATCTTTCTACCTCTTTTTTATAAATTTCTTCTTTTTATTGAATTTTTATTTACTCGTTTTTTTAAGAAAAAGATCCAACTAAGAATTGAGTTTTTTCATTTTAAAGAAAAAAGATAGAAAAGTGCAAAAATAAATGGACCTTGATTATTTATAAATTTGAGTTTTACAATATGATTACTACCTAAAGTTTTATTTTAAATTTTATTAAATGAGTTCTAGAACTTGTGCTAATGAAGTATATCAAACTGATAAAAGTAAACTATCTTAGTAGAAAATAGTAAACCAAAGTACTTGCAAGATGAATGAATTTTATTAGCATCTTATAAATTTGCTTCCATTAATTTTCCATTCTTCCTAGTTTTTATTAGTTCTGAGTATTAAATAAGAATCCTTGATTTTGATATCAAGCAAAAGCATGTAAAAATATTTATTTTTAAATCTTAGGATTTATGAGGATAGATTAGGGGTAAAATGTTGTGTTCTTAGAATCTTCAGTAAGAGGTTTAAGATATTTAGTATATGTTTAACAAAAATTGGAACATATTATATCCAATAGAAAGAAGATTGAACTTGGCATAATCCTAAATACATTGAGTGCACTAATTTAAAACATAAAAGGATTAATAAAAATCCTTTATAAGGGATTGAAGATAGAATGTCAAGTTATAAGAACTAAAACGATAATAATTTCTATTTTTTTATGTATTAAGATATTTTTAGTTTTAGCAATGAAACTATAAATCTCTTAAGATTTTAAATACTTAATCATATATAACTAGGTTAGATCATAAAAGGAAAGTTAAAAAGTATCATTAATCCTTTAGAAGAAAGATATATTTAAGTTTAGAAAGGGAAGAAATGAGAAAATTTGTGGAGATTATATTCTTGCGAAATTTAAAAAATAGCAGTTGTGGTTTCTTTCTTCGGTTTAAAATCTATTAGATAAGCACAGTTGCTTTGTTTGAATTTGTAAATAAGCAAGGAGAACTAATAAATAAAATGATGCATTTAAATACATCGTTTTGAAATAATTATCATCCAATTTAATGTTTAGAATCTTTCACTTTTGAAAAAAAATTAAAAAGTTTATTTTCAATTCTGGAAAAGAAACTAGCTTTAGTAAGCAAAATGATTCAAGTTATTGAATAAAATATATCATATTATTATGCTTAAAAATGAAATTCATAATGAAAGAAATAAGAGAATAGATATAATCTATAACAAATAAAATTAAAGGTATTTAATTTAAAAGCTTATTTGAAATTAATTATAGTTAAGTCTACATACATAAATTAGCATAAGCTGCATACTTTAAAATACTTTTTAGTTGCCTCACTATAACTACAACGAGAAAGTAAGAGTCCTAAGTGAAATGATTTCATCAAACTTAATGACAAAACTTTTGATATTATAGCTAAAAATAATTTTTTATTCATGTGATTAAAATCTATAAATGAACCAAAAGAATAAAAACTAAAGAAATATAGCCAGATAAATAATTTTTTTAATACTGTTTATTACTCTAGGCTTAATATTTAGTTAATTTCATAAGAAAATTTATTCTTTTTAGATGCTAAAGAAATCCTGCAAAGCAATAAAAAAATATAAAAAAGAAAATTTATTAAGAGCGAAGTTTTCATTTTTTGTAGTTAGAGTTTTGTTAAAGAGACATTTAGAAGAAAATGAATCAGCTTTTAATTTATTCTAAAAGAAAAATATTGAATCTAATATTAAAATTACTAAAATCTAGGAAATTTACTTTTAAGAGTAACTCTGCATATTAGAAGATTTTGCGAATTTATGTACTAAAAAGTCTAACAAAAAAAGTTTAATTTCCAAATAAAAAATTATAATGATATACTTATAACCTTTAATTTTGCTAAATAAATTCCTTTAATCTTCATTAGCACCAACATTAAGAAATAAAATGAAATTATACCTTTAAATCCTTAAAATTATTAAAGAAGGTAATTAAAAGAGCATCAATAACTTAATTTCATTGAAAATATTGGAACAAAATATTAAGCTTTTTTATGAAAGAGCTTTTGATATTTTTTATCCTTAAAGTTTTTACGATAATTGAGTGATAAAATTTATGATTATTTTACTTATAAAAAGGGTTTTTATCTACCAAGCTTATGCATAAAATAGTTTCAAGTTTTATTTAAAGCACTAGGTATTTCGCTATATACTTTACATAGTTAGTTTTCAAATTGCTATTAATAGCAAAAAGACAAAAGATAAAAATTGAATTATTTCTCTACCTTAAATAACTTAAAAATCAGATAATAAGCATTCGAAAATTTTAGCTCAAAGTAGCTATAAAATAACAAAAAGCTTCGAAATATTTTTCTTAAATTATACCTTAAAAATGTTTAGAAAGCTATATTAATACCCTAAATAAATTTATGATGCTTCAGTCATCTAATGTGAGTTCAATTTTCTTATATTTAGCTAATTATTTTTCTAAGTTATTTTAGATTAATTTTAATTTTAATAGCTTTGGAGATAAATTAAATTAATATTATCTATCATGGAATCGAAATAATGTACTTGTGGTGGAAGCGAGTGAAGTTGAAAGCGCTTACCGGTTTAATTGAATTGCGGTCATGTTAATTGCTTCTTCTGTTTGTCTTAGTAAAAAGAAGCAAAATAATAACTCAAATGTCAATAGTGCAATGAAAATATTGATGATGATATTGAGAATTTGGAAGAGAGATTAGACTTAATACCACCTGAAAATTAATTACAATAAGACAAAAAAAACTCATAAGAAGTTTGCTAATTACACGAGAATCCATTTCTATTCATATGTTTGCTTCATAGTCAAAGAATATGCATGTAATGCTTCACAGAGGAACATAAAGAATGTAACTAATTTACAGAGGTATATAAAGACTAAAAGATAGCAAAATCCATATAGTTGACATTAGAAGAAAATAACTAAAAGCATTCAAAAGAAATTGATTCTTCTGAGACGGTCACTTCAAAGTAATAATAATTTCAATAAAGTGAAATCTTTAATTATTAGAACTCTTTAATTCTGAAAGAAGAGTAAGAAATAAAAAGCAGTTAATAAGAAAAATATTCCTAAGAATAAAAGGAAGAATAGTAAAATTTTGATGATCAAGAAAATAAAAATGGATAAGATTGGATAAAAAACATCGTTAAGAATAATTAAGAGCTTTAACAGTATGAAAGAAAAATGGAAGAAATTAATCTTAAGATAAAAGAATTAATAATTCCAAAGCAAAGCGAAGGAATTGAGAATTCAAAGTTGTAAGAGATTCATGAGCAACTTCATTTGTCTTCTTTTGTTGATTTTTTATTCAGTAGAGAACATCAACTTGAAATTTATGATATATTAGCTAAAAGAAAATAACAATTAGAACAGACATAAAAACAAAAAATTTAATGCTAAAATTAAAAAAAGACGGTTTTGGAAAGGCACAATGAAAATCCAATGGAATAAGAAAATTATAAGAATAAAGGATTTGAAAAAAAGCTAAATCGAGTATTAAATAATTTCAAACAGCTAAAATATATTAATCATTAATTAAAAGAAAAAATTCTATAAGAAAAAAATGAATCATAAAACATGTATGAAAAAGAAAAAGAATAAATTTAAATAGCTTATAATAATTTAATGCAAGAAAATTAAACTCTTAAATAACAAAATTATTAAATCGAGAAAAATTTAATAGATGTTAAAAATAAAAATAAATAACTGTAAGAAGGAATCAAATTATTTCGAGATGAAAAAGAGTAAGAAAGAGTTCAAAAAGTAAAGACATGAGAATAACTGCATTAATTAATCTTAAAAAATAAAGAAATAAAAAATGAATTAACAATTCATTAAAATGAAAAAAAATAGTAAGATAGAAAGCTTTAAGAAACTGAAAAGGAAAATGATTTTTTAAGAGAAAATATTAAAGATCTTGAAAAAGTAAAAGCTTAAATGGAAACATAGTTAAATGACATCTTAAAAGAAAAAGAGTAGCTAAACTACAAAATTTAACTAATTCAATCAAAAAATAATGTAGAAGATGATAAAAGCTCAGCAAATGAAAGCTATTTAGAATAAAAATAATATCAAGATAAATAAAAAAACCAGTTATTAGGTAAAAAATTGTAAATATGTGAGTTTTGTAAAAATACAATTAACTTAAATAAGAGCTATGAAATCGAAATATTTAGTTAAAAAAAGCAAATTCAAGCACAATTTAATAAAAATTCAAATATATAATATATAGAAACTATTTAAGAGCAACAGAAAAAAATAGAATTATTAGAAAATAAGATTAAAGATCTAAAAGTAAAAAATAAAGAATTTATAAAGAGCTATCAACAACCTATAAATAAAATTAACTAATAATAAAATCAAAGTAATCCATTAAATGAACTTTAGGATAAATTTGAAATCGAAAAGGGCAAGCTATAAGATCAAATCAGGGAATTAAATTATGAGAAGGACGTAATCTCAAATTAGTATGATAAATTACTTAAAAAAAATTCGGATTTGCAGGCTTTAAAAGAAAATATTTGTTATAAACTTTAAAAAATATGTAATTTAAATGAAGAACTTAAGAAAGAAAATAAAAATATCTGAGAATAATATATATTTTAAACTGAAAGTTTAAAATAAAAGAAAATTGAAATAAAATAGCTTTAAGAAAAGATTACATAACTGGAAGAAAAAAATAAAGAATTTAAAACTGAGTTTGATGAATTAAATTTATAAAATTAAAAATATAAAAAATAAATAAATAATGATCAAAGCATTCTAATAAATTAAGAAAATAAGAATTAAGAACATTTAAATGAATCTGTCTTGATAAAAAATGAATATCTTATTTCATACACCCACAATATACTTAAAACTGATTAATAGCATTAAAATATTAAATTTTTGGATTTGAAAGTGATATATATACGCTAAGAAATCAGATTGTTTTACAAATGTTATGCAAAAAGAAGTGATACACTATAAACTTTTATTTCTTAATATTTTAGATCTAGCAAATTTAAAGTGTGAAAACTTCAGCATCTAAAAGAAAGTTCTTAATTATTAGAGATTTTTAATCCAAATGTCAAAAATATTTATTTACAATCTAAAGATCTAAAAATTATTGAAAATTTAAATTAGTAATTAGATGATATAAATATCTAAAATACTGATATTATTATACTAGAAGAAGAAAGTAGTACGGTTGTTTAAGAAATGCATGAAAAAAATGAAAATGAAGATGAAGAAGTTGATTTAAAATCCAATCAAATAGAAAGTTTTGAATGTTTAAAATAAGATATTTAAAACATAAAACTAAAAAATTTGGCAGGTTTAGGCCATCATTAAAATTACAGCTGGTTAAGTTCAAGTTTGCAATGTCTCTTAACTACTTAGCCCTTAGTAGAATATCTTATCTCTTATGAATGTGAAAAAGATATGAAAAATTAAAATCAAGTATAACAAAACAATTAATGGATTTAAAATTTTATAAACCTAGTTAAAGAAATAAACAGATAAAAAGATTACAAATGAAATTCTATTTATCTTTAGAAATTAATTTTAGTAGCAGCTCCATAATTTAAAGATGAAATAAATAAGGATTCAAAAGTATTTATTATATATTTCTTTAATCAACTACATCAAAGTCTCAACAAGGTAAGTACTAATAATAAAATAGTAAATATAAAAATCACTAAAACGAACTCAAAACCAGAAGAAGAATTGAAAAATTATAGAAAATAAAGTGATTCGAAAATCGCTGAGTTGTTTCATGGATAGACAAAATTAACGTATTCCTGCCAAAAAGGATGTATAAACGATTCTAAATATGATCAATTCACGGTGTTAAGTATTGAAATACCTTTTGTTAAATATGAAATCGCTTTTATACCATAAAATATTAACAAGTCTATATAAATATTTTAAGTTCAAATTAAAATAAATTCTGAAGTCAATAAACTATAAAAAGAAATAGAAAATCATACAAAGAATTATCAAATGATATTAATAGAAAGTAATAAGATATTCGAAATAAGTTCTTATAATTTACTAGAATAAGCTTTGAAAAACAATGGTGAAAATTATATATGCGCCTATGAAGTCTCTTCAAAAGGCTAATAATTTTATTGAACATTTATTCAATTCAAATGCCTTAATAATAGCATGACTTTTTAAAAAAATAATAGTAATTATTAAATTCCGGAAATTATAAATCTGGATAAATAAATGACTATATCTTAACTTTTTACTGATATTGAAAATAAATTTCAAGTATAAAGGAAAAATACGATAAGTAAAAATTTAAATAATATTAAATTTGAGATTAAAATTATACCTATAACGTAAGAAAGTTCTATATTAGATTAATTAAATAAAAATTTGAAAGATACTATCGAAGCAAATAATGAAAAAAAATAGAATCTAATTGGATGTGTTTTTTGCGGAAAATCGTTATGTTAGCAAGGACATGAGCTTTAAAAATATTCAACAGAGAAAATTGATTAAATAATTAAAAAAAGTCATTTTACAATTTAGATTACATTTGATTATTCTGCATTGAAGCATCTAAACTACCTTTAATCTAGAAATTATAAAAGATAAAGCTATGAATAAGAACCAATCGCTCTATAAAACTGCTTTTAGCAATTTAAAAATGGTGCTTAAAGACATGGTTAATAATAGTTTAAATGTGAAGAATGTTCAAATATATAAAATTTTGCAATTGTGGAACTATTCTAATTGCCTGAGATATTTATTATTCATTTAGATAGATTTAAGTACTTTGAATAAGCAAGAATAAAGAATGAAGCAAATATTCAATATCCTGAAAAAAATTTTAGCTTATATGAATTTACAAGTATAAGTTCTAATCTTTTTTTTATTTTGATTTATATGCAGTGAATGTTTGCAAAGAAGCAACTGAAGGACTACATTTTTTAACATACGCAAAGATTGATAACAAATGATACAGTTTTTCAGACTCTTAAATACGAGAGATAGATTCTCCTCAAGATCCTGATGCGTATATTTTATTTTATCAAAGATGTAGAAGTTAATAAAACTATTAACTTTTAAATATCCTTCAATTTAATTTAATTTGAACTTAATTAAAAATCCTTAATTTTTAAAATTTTTATATAAGGTTTTCATTCTAATTATCAAATCTCTTTACATTATGTTTTCAAATTATTTTATAAAGCTTTTGCTAAATTATTCTAACTTTCGTATTTTAAACTAATAAGCTTTTATTTCTTTTCATTTTCCTTGCAATTTGATAAATCAAGGAGATCAGATAAAATTATTAATCGCTGCCATTTAAATTCTACTATGTCTTTTTTCTTTATTTTTCAGGCTTAAACCTATAAAAAAAGTGATAGAAAATTAAATTGAAATTTTTTTTTTATATTTTTGGTTTTTTTTATTTCAGAAAATAAAATTAAAGTCTAATAGGTTTTTTTCAGTCAATTGGATACACAAAGTCTTAATAATTTGCGATATTATTTGTTTTTAATATGAAATTTAAAATTTTTGAAAATATCCTTCTATTTAAAAAGTTTACGAATCATCTAGCTCATTAAGTTAACATTCTCTCACTCAAAATCTACAATCAAATTTCTTTGAAACTTTTAACTTTGAATTAAAACGACTCTTATTACCCTTTTTTAGTGAACTCTATTTTTGTATTGCTTTTATTTATTTTGTAATGTAGATTTATGAGTAAATTTATTGTAGATAATTAGAGAAAATATAGGATTTTAATTTTACAGTAATAGATATAAAAATCATTTCTTGGCTTTAAAATTTTTTTCTTTATTAAATTAATTAAACAAAAGCTAATTTAGAACTTTAATATCTAACTTTTAATTTTATCTTTTATAAATTCATAAATCTCAAATTTATATTTGGTAAAATCATTTTTCCTTGCCAAGTATTTCATTTTTAATCTTTAACTAGAAGCATTTTATGAAGTTTTTAAATTTATTGCTTTTCTTGTTTAAGTTTGCAATTCATTTTTTTCTCCTTTTTTAACTTTAGAAATTAGGACTGAGACCTTGTTTTTATTGATAAAAAATTTTGATTTTTCATTAAACTTTTTTTGTTTTGCTTCCTTTTTTTCTTCTAGGTGGTCCAGCTATTTTCAACTATCTTAAAATTTTATTATTAACTCTCTTAGTAAAAATAAAGTTTACATAGCTTTACACTATAAATACACTTATTTAGTTATCTTTTAACTATTTCCTTCATCATTTCGATTATTTAAGCGATAAATAACAGATTATTATATCACATTTCTTCCTTTTTATACTCTTTCTTTTATTAAATTTAGATTGAATCGCATTTATTTATCTATCCTACTAATAAATTTCTATTATAAGTATTTAAGAAACTTAATATGCGATCTTTTGATACCCTTTCTATTATTTAGATATTAAAGCTAAAATAAAATACTTCTTTTTCCCCCTTTTGAAAATTGTTTTTCAATCAGTTTTCTTATCATTAGCTTTTTATAAAATTTACCCTTAAGAATTTTAAAAGCTTAAGACAAACAGATTTAAATGATCAAAATAAGCTTTCAGGTGTTAAGTGACTCTTCTTTCATTACTATAAAAAAAGATTTATTGCATATACTAACTCTAGTCTACGTTTTATATTTCTTCAAGCTAAAGCTACAAATATCGATTAAGTTTCATAGCTTCAGACTATTAAATCATTTGAAACTATTAGTTGCTCACCTTCCTGAGATTTATACTCATTACTCTCTACTATTATGAGGATTTATTTTCGACTAAAGTTGATTATTTTATAATTTCTTAGACATTTAATTTAATACCTTTTAGATTTCTAGGCTAAAATGGTAGAAGAACTTAAATGTTTATTTTGTTAAAATAGATTTAGTAATAAGAGAGTTCCAATTTAGTTGGAATGCTATGATATTTTCTGCTATTTGTGTCTACATGAAATAGAAAGGAAATAAAACAAAATTCAAGGAAAATTTATAAACCCAATTAATTGCCCAAAGTGCAGAAAAACTATGAAAGAATCTATAGAAAACATGCCGAGACGATTAGAAATTCTGTAAAAAGACGCGAGAAAATTTAGCTAGTAAGAATTAATGGATCAATAATACCAAACTAGCAAAAACCCTTAATATGAAGGTTACTAATTTTAGAAAATATAAGAATAAAATTTAGAAATTGATGGTGAAACTTAAAAGGCTTAAAACAGAAAAAAAGAGTTTGAACTGAAAAAATAGTGCGAAGAAAATAAAAAAAATTTGGAAGAATAAATCTAATAAATTAATTAAATTGAAGAAAGACTGAAAGATGAAAAAAGCTAGATGTTGAAGAACTAGAAAGAATAGTTATGAAGCATATTATAAGTTTTTAGCAATTACTTTTCACATGTACAAGACAAACTCGCGTTTAAATAAAAGTTGATCGAAGAGTAAAAGTAATTAATATTGATTTAAAATTAGAAATTAACAAAAAATTTGGAGTAAATTTGAGAAGTCTAAGATGTTGAGTAAAAAGCATCATAACTTGAAGAGATTTAAAAAATGATTTAAGATTCCTTAGAAAACTAAAAGATTTTAATTTCGCTCATTGAAAACAAAGTAAAATTAGAAAAATCATTTGCTTAAATAAAAGATTAAAATTCAAAGAATTAGCAATATGATTATGAGAATAAAACATCTTAAGAAACTTAGACTTTAGAATATATAGAAAAATTAGAGAGTTAGATAAAAAACTTGAATACTTGAATAGAAAATCACAAAAGTAAAAATGATCAATTAGAGTAAGAAAAAATATAATTAAATAATGAAATCGAAAATTTGAAAGCTTAAAACTAAGAATTAACTGAATAAAACATCAAGTTAAAATAAGTAAATGAAAACCTTCAGAATATTAAAACTTAAATGGAGAATTAGCATTAAAGCATCTGTCAATCACAATAAATGAATTAAAATTAATAATCTTAGAACAATGTAACAAACCTGTTTTAATTATTATAAAGCAATGTCTAAGTTGAAGAAGATTAAATAATTTCTCAAGATATTTTTAATCCAAGCTAATATATCTAGAGATAGTATTTGATTTCATTGCATATCATTTGCATAAAAGAAGATTAAACTTATTATTTTAAATGTAAATCCTGCTAATTAAACTCAATTTAAGAATTTGTTTCTTAATATTTTACCTTTACTCATTATAGAATATTAAGACCTAAATAAGAAGAAAATCCTTTAAAGTTTCTAAATCTTTTCAATATTTCTTCATAGAAAGATCCCATTTTTAATAAGCTTTGTACTCAAATCACGAATTTAGAACTGAATTTTTAGAAGTGAGATATAGAAGATAATGGTTTTATTATCATTGATGCAGTGAAAAGCACAAGTTAATAGATCGATTTCTAAATGAGCTTAGTAGGATTGGAAAATTTAGGAAATACTTGCTATATGAATTCAGGATTGTAGTGTCTAATGCATACTCATCCTTTAGTATAGTACTATCTATCTAGTTAATGAAAACAAGAATTAAACGAATAGAATAAGTTAGGATCTGGTGGAGATTTTACTAGAGAATTTGTATCTTTAATTGAATAAACCATTAATATGGGATAAGGAGTTTATAATCCATAGAGTTTCAAATAAACTCTCTTAAAGCATTCCAGTATATTTGAAGAAGGAAGATAGCATGATTCTGTGCAGTTTATAAACTATTTGCTTGATTAGCTACATGAAGATGTAAACAAAATAATATAAAAACCTTATATAGAAGGAAAGCCTAGTGATGGAAGGCCTGATGAAGAAGTTTCATAAGAATGTTGGGAAAGATACTTAAAAAGAAATGATTCAATATTAGTAAGCATGATACATGGATAGTCTAAATCAATTCTTGAATGTTTAAAGTGCCAATAGAAATCAGTTACTTTTGATCCTTTTGCTGTATATTGCTTAGAAATTCCTACTCAACAACAAAAAATATTTAATATCGCTTTTATTCCTTTAAGTTAAAATCAGCCAATTTAAACTTTTTAAGAAGAACTATAGATAAATAACGAAAAAAAAATACTTCAAGATCTAATTTACAAGAAATCTAATACTTCAAATATACTTCTAGTGTAGTGTGATAAATGATTCGATTAAGATAAATTTTAATTATTACCTCCTTCATTAAAAGATATAGATGAAGATATAATTTGTGCATATGAAATTGAGCCTTAATAACAGAACATATTCAGAACATTCATTTAATTGCAGAAAAAAGAATTCCTTTCAACAAGTTGCACTCTTTATTATTAAGATATAGGAATTCCTTAATTTTTTGATATAGAAAAGTAGTTAGATACAGATAGTCTTTATTAAACAATTCAATAATATATTTAAAACATCTTATAAAATAATTAGGTTGGAAGTGAAAGACCTGAAATAAGAATAGTTGCTGTTGATAATGAAGAATCAATAATTTAGAAATTAAACCCAGAAATAAAGCCTTAAAAAGAAGCTTAATATTAATATACATCATATGGATAAAAGTGTGTGTTTTGTAACTTTAATAATACTTGTGAAGAAGGACATATTATAGAATAATGTAAGAGTTGAAGTATTTAGTACTTCTTACGAAAAGCTTATTTAAAGTTTTAGTTTCTTTTGATTAATATAGTTTGGTTGATATAAGCTTATTTAAGAAAAGAAACCATAGATACAATATTACTTAATAATTCTCATAAGAAACCAAAATTTCTCTCCATGATTGCTTCAAGTTTTAACAAAAGGAAGAAAACTTAGAAGGAGAAAATTAATTTTACTGTAGGTACTGTACTAAGCATGTAAATGGAAAAAAATAGATATAGTTATATAGAGTTCCTGATATCTTTATTGTTTAGCTAAAAAGGTTTAAATAGAGAGGATTAGAAATCAGGAAGAACGAATAAAGTATAGACTATCCGATAGATGACTTAGATCTTAAAGAATATCTACCACCTAATTATTAAAGCACATCTGTTTATGAACTATATGCTGTAAATATTCATCAAGGAACATTAAAAGGAGGACATTATTTTGCTTGTGTGAAAGTCAATAAAAAGTGGTATACATTTAATGATTCTTCTGTCAGTGAGTATGATTCAGCTTTAAACAAGGATGCATACACGCTATTTTACAAAAAACGTTCATGAGATTAATTTTAAGTCATGTCTTAATTAAAAAAATAAAGTTTAATTAAATAAGAATAAAAATCTAAACTTTCTAAATCTGAAATTACAGTTTAAAAATAGAAAGGAAGCTAAAACAATTCTTACTAGAGTTTTATCAAACTTTCTAGAAAATTCTTGAACAATAGTTACAAAATTTCGGCGCTTGCTCCCAGTTGAATTACTAGGAAGTATTGAAGTAAATATTTATGAGTAATTTAGAAAGAATGGCACCTTTAAAAATTTAGGTTCATTTCTTTTATTGGATTTTATCTGTCTTGCTTACGAATATAAGCTAGAAATAAAAGGCTTAATTTTTTGAGGTTACACTAGACGAGCAAAAGGAAAAAAAAATTCCATCAAGTGAGTTTTAATTCAGGAATAAAATCCACAAGTTCCACTATAAGAATGTCTCCTTATTTTATAAATTTAGCATCTTTTTTAAGCTAAATTTCGAAATAAAAGTGCTAAGGCTTTTTGCTTTTTATATATATATGCTTAGTCACTAACTTTAAAATTAATATTCTAAGCAGTTTTTCATTTAAAGCCATATAGATCTCCAATTTCATTTCAAGTAGAAAAAAGATGCATTCTAATAAAGATAAAAGTTAAGTTTTAATTTTACTTCAACAAGTTGGCAAATCGATAAGCTTCTTCAAGTACTTTAAGTAAGATAAAAGAAGAAAAGCTTTCTTTATAAAAGCCTTTGATTATTAAAATTGAAAGAAGGAATTTCAAAGTAAAAACAACTGATGAAAGAACCAATTTTTTCTTAACTTTGATTTTTATATTTTTTATCCGAAAAAATTTACAAAATCTAGAAAAGAAGCCACAAGATAGCTTTTTGGAATTGGTTGCTCTTTTAGTGACAAAAAAGAAGAAAATTAAGAATTTAGAAATAAAAAATTATTCTTTCATCAAACTGAAGGACAAAAATCCATGCTTCATTTATCTTTCATTTGCATCGATTTTGAAACAATTCAAAGACTACATTCTAGCTATAGCTATAAATAAAATAGATAGATGCTTTAAAAAATAAGTAATAAAGACTATCACTATAAAAGCTTAGGACTTTTTCCTTTTAAGTATCTCATTCAAAAGATTATTAATTTTATAAATATGCTTAAGATATAATACTCAGTAAAGGTCTGATCATATCAATATCAGATATCATAATATTAAAACTCTTCAAAGAGAAAATAAGATAAATTTAATGAGGTTAATTCCTAAGTTTAAAGAGCAGAACATATTCTAGGTAGAAGTAGAAAGCAAATACGTTAAAAGTATAAGATAGCAGTAGTAAAACAATTGGATAAACTAAAGGATTAAAGGATATAAAAAGAGTAGACTTATAGAAAATAATTATCATATTAAGCTGGGAGTTTAATAAAAAGAGCAAAAGCTTTGAAAGTCAGAATTTCTTCCTTCAACAAGTTAAATGAAATGATTTGTAAGTAGTTCATACTAAAATCTTTTAAAGGATGTCCTTTTTATTTATTCGCCGTAGTTATTTTAAAATGAACTTTAAAAAAAGAGCAAAGAAAGCTTTCATCTTCAGGATAAATTAGAAGTTCTATCTTTAATCTATAAGTCTAATCTGCTGGCCTAGATATTAAGAAATGACAATAGAAATTGATCTCTCTATCTGAATATGAACATTAATTATTACACATTGATTATTTATAAACTAGCGATTGGAGTTTTTATTATCTAAGTCTAATTAAAAAAAATCTTTCAGACAGAAATCAAAAAATCTAAAAGTTATAATCAAACTTTTACGTTAAGGGATACATTTTGAATTTTAAATCCTAGAAATTAAATTTAAACAGCAAGCATAAAAGTAAATATATGAGAAGATAACTTTGAAAAATGAAGCTCCAAACTTTGCCCTTAGCAATTAAAAAAGATGCAGAAATTCTATATTTTCGATTTCTATTTTTCTTTAATACTTTTTTTATTTAAAGCAGGAAAAAGAATCATAGATATCTTTAAATAAGAGCATTTGAGAAACTCATATTATGTAGAGTGAAAAACACTAAGCTTTTTTTAAAACGACCTTTTAGATAAAATGATTGAGACTTACTCATTAGATTATTAAAGCTTTTCTGAAAGTCTTTATCTTATAAAATTAAAATCGATCAATGATCCTTTTTATATTTAATTGTATATGATTAATTTTCCTTTAGTTTGATATAATAAATAGATATTTAAAAATAATTTAAAAACTTTTGCTCCAAAGTAAAAAAGAGTTTCACTACCTTCTTGCGTAAAATAAAATGCTAGCTAATTTATTGTCAATCTGCTGAATTTCTTTTACTACCATATCTGCAAAACTTAATCATTTATCTTTTAATTTAGCGAAAGCTCTGTAAAACTAAATATTTTTATCGTTATTATTTACTATCAAAGCATATAGATCGTATATATTAGCTCCTTACTGTTTATAAGGAATGAACTATCCCAGATCCATTCCTTCTATAGGGTAATTTATTATCTATTTGTTTTCTTTTTCCTAAGTTCTTTTGATTTTAATGATAAGTATTTAAGGAGTCTTATAAAGTCATTACTGCTTTATTGGTTTCATGTTCTAATTACATTGTATACATTCTATCTCATTTAGCTTATCTGACTAATTTTCTTTTTACGTATATGAGATGCAATCATAAAGAGTGATCGGATTAAGGAAAAGATATTCCTATATCACTTTTTATTTTAAAGGGCTCCTTTCATCGAAATATCTTTCTAGATTCTTAATTTAGGAGTTAATAAGGACAGTTATTGTAAAGCTTCTAATTCAAAAAAATAAATCGATTGATTCGGTGTCACTTTGCTTAATGATATGTCCCTCTTAGCAATTTTCAACTTGCTTACAAAAAATGCATATAAATTCCTTGCTAGCATTTCCTTTTACATGCATAACAGCATTACTCATCTTATTCCCATTTATTTCCAGCAAAGGAGATGTCTCACTCATCTCAGGATTTATACTTATTTGATAACAATTTTCATTGTATTTCTCAAGGCAAGTCAGATATTAATCACTGACTAGCTAATAAAGCTAGCCTAATTTAAAAGACTAAGGTAATTCAATTATTTCAGGTATTCCCAAATCTTGGTTTATTCTCTCTTGCTACTTTTATCTTTTGACTTTAAATCGAATAAAAGTTCTTCAAGTTTCATTAGAGGATTTTTGCACTTCATACGCGTATATTTCCTCACCTTTTAAGTCTAGAAAATATTTTAGAGGCTAATACTGTTATAACCTATTTATGCTATCACAGTGAACGAAAAATAAGTCAGGCTTATTAGTAATCTCGCTAATTCTGTTCTTAAAGGCCTCTATTTAATAATCAGCTTCTATTTTAACATTTAGCATCTTTATACTTTCCTTAAAATTCCAAGGAACGAAAATTACTTTATATTTCCTCTCCATTTATGGAGGAATTTGTACACTAAAAGTCGAAAACGATTCGAAAAAGAAATCTCCAAAACTGCATTTTTAGCACTTGACTGTGAATTTCATTAATCCATGCATTAGATCTACGATCTTGGAATCTTCTCTTTTCCTTAGGTTATTCCAATACTCTTCTGATATTTATTCTTCAGTTTTCCCTTCTTTTTCCACTTCATTCATGAATTAATATTATTTCACTTTATTCAAATCTTGATGTAGTATGGAAATAAAATAGTCTATAAATAGCTAAGGATTAAGTTCTTTATTAGTCTTAAACTGAGGAGCAAGATTTTAAAGGGCTTTTAAATAGTTCTTTGCGTCTATCACTCCGCTTGGTGTGCTATTAACCTAATAAATGATATTTGCGAACTCTTCCGTTAAAACTCCTCCTGATCCCTAAAAATTACTCTTATTAAGATCTCTTTTTCATTCTTCGGATGTAAAATATTCAACTAGAGGAGTTGTTTATAGAAGACATTGCAAGCAAGAGTTCAAATAACTTGTATTGACCATATTTTTTATTCCGCTTCTTTTAATATTTTAAGTAATTGAAGAGGGCCTTTACTTACATTAATGAATGGAATCACTATCTGTACATATTTCTTAACATCATTTTATTTAATTACACTTACTACACTGAAATTATTTCTGCTCTTTCCTGCATCATTAGCATAATTAATCTAATTTTTCCTTCTATAGTTCATATGTCTAGCCAGGTTTTTAAATTGTGTTATTTTCTTGTTCGACTTCGCTTAACTTCTCACTTTACATTTATATCAATAGCAAGTTATTTTATTACTATGTTACACTTTAACTTCCTCCAGATTCTTTTATTAAACTTCCTTTATCTATTACAATAGTATCTTTATCACTAACTCCGTTCTATTCCAAGCTTAATTCTACTCTTAACTCCACAATATTTTAGATCTCATTTACATAGATTTCTCTTTTTTCCGAGTTCATAACCATCATCAGTATTTTTTAGTTCACACTTACTAATTTCCAAACTTTATAAGAACTACAGTTAAAATACTGTAGCATAAAAGACTGAACAGTTCTTCATTTCTAGATATAAAACTTCTAGTACTATTTTTCCTCTCCAAGTATAATAACATTCAAGACATTTTGATATACAATATCCTTTACATCTACTTAAGCAGGAACATTCTCCCTTTTAATCACTTTCTTCTCATCTCAGCCAAAATTCAGTTTAAACGCATCTCAAGAAGACTAATCATAGATCTAGTAGCTTCTATTTTAAATAAGATTAGGCTTAAGTTAGATTTCTCCAAGATAGTCTTCATCTTATAATTAGATATCAGTAATACTTAACCTGGTAGAGATATCTCTATTACTCTAATAGAGGTTATTACTTATAAATGGTAGTATGTAATATGATCTTTCCATTTTGCAAATGTAGTTAGATAGAATACTTTATTTTAATATTATTTCATCATAATTTTTTTGATTTATTATACGATAACTTGCTCTCAGCAAACTCAGAATTTTGTTTACTGATATTCAAATTTTTGTCTCTTAGCAGTGATAAATTTTATTTGCATGCTTATTATTGCGATTTAGCTTGTAGAGTGGTTTTAGTTTTCTGGCTTAATAGCTAGAAAGCTTTTTCCTTTTTTTTTCGCTCTAAAATGATTAAAAAAAATTTTTGGAAATCGAATTTTTTTTCACTTCAAAGTTCGGTTAAGAACGATGTGAAGATGATTCTTTCTAACATTAAAGGAAAAAGTTCTATTTTTAACCACCAAATTGCTCTTAGTTTTTTATTAAAGTAGCTATCAAATATAATTTAGGACTTAGTTAACTAAATATAGTCGACCTAACCATCTCATGTTAGGATTGATAAAGTACAATAGAACAGAAAATATACTTAGACAATCTAAGTAAAAATAATAACTTAAAGTGGATAAATTCGTAGTTAAAATAAAGTCCAATATAAAGGATAGGAATTTATCTTAATTAGTCCTTATTCTAATTTTCCGCTAAATCAAAAAAATGTTTTTTTTCAGTCTGAAAATTTCAGTTTGAAATTAAGAGAAACTCCTTTTATAATTTCATTGGATCTTAATTAATAGTTTCTAAACTAAGCTTAGCATATGATATATAGTTTTCATTAAAGAAACTGTATTTGTAATTTTTCTCCTTGAGGGGGTTTAAAATATTGGTGATTTGGATCTTAGTATGAAAAAAGTTTGACTAGAGAAGTAAAAAAAATGAACTTAAGTTAAAAATTTTTCATTTATAATTGCTAGGTAATTTGTAGTCTAAAATTTAAGCTAAGCTAATTGACTTGAGATGGATTATACAACTAAGGATAAAATTTATCTTAAAGTTTATAATAATAGAGTTTAAAGAGACTCGGTTTGATTTAAAAATTGTTAGACAAAAAATTAAATAAAACTGTGTGAAAATGAAATTTAAGATCGTTGAATTATTAGTTTACAATAGTAACTTCGAATGATAAATATTTATTAATAAAAGAATTTTATTAATGCTGGACTTCAGAAAAGTCTTCTTTATTGCTACTAAGAAACAGGAGACAAAAACTTAATAACACTAAGAGGAACAAAAGAAGCTTTTGAAAGTGACTCGCTCACTAACTTCAAATCGGAGGAGAAACCGAGAAATAAACTAAGTCTGTCTTATATCAGGAGGTTTCAGAGTTTAATCTCTCTAGCTAGATGAATATGAAGTAGCTTATTATGGTAGTACTAAACCTCTAGAAGGAGGATGAATTCTCTGCACCTAAGATTCGTTTGACTGAACTTTTCTTGCTAATATTTCCTTAGAGCGTCCAACTCTTCTCTTGATTTACTATCATGAGGTCTGAAATGGCTTGTAGTCCATGCTAGATTTGCTTAGTTTCAAACTATTCTTTCTGAGATTAAGGTTAGAAGATTGAAAAATACTATAAAGCTAGAAAGGCTTCCAAAACCAGCAAATCCCAATAGACTAAAACGCAAATTCAGATAAGATGGAGATAGAAAAGAATACATTAATAACTAAGAAGACAGAAAAAAGAACTATAGTAAGGAAATTGTGTTACTATAGCAAGAATTAACTACATCTGTTGAAGAATTGTGAAGAACTTAAAAAAGGCGAAAGAATAAACTTTGAAGAGGCAAGTAGAATAGCAAATAAGAGCTAAATTTAATGTAATGAGAATAGAGAAATCTTCTGATTGAAAAGTAAACTTATGCCAGAAGAACTTGGGATTACAGCTGAAACAAGTTCGGTGGTTGAAGAGAAGCTTGAAGGAAAAGTCTTACAAATGCTAGAGTTCGTAAAAAGCTAAGCATTCCAAACTTTAAATCATTCACTTAGTTGTGATCTGTCGAACGTTGCATGGAAAATTAATAATATTGAATTGAAAATAATAAACATTTTATTACAATTTTTAGAAATTACGCGTAACTTGGAATAAGATAGCAATGCTTTATTTAAAAAATCCTAAGATTATAGTTTTAAGAGACATTTTTAATACTACTAGCATTTGAGTATTCTCCTCTTAAATTAAAAAATTATTTAGAGCTTAATCTACCATGTTTATCTACTTCTCCAGCCTTTATTATTACTTGCTTCTTTAATTCTTGAGTTAAAAATTTTTCCTGGGTTTGCAAGTCATATATTACATCCCTCTTTTGTTCTTTACAATATCTTCTATAAAGTTCTTTTTCTTTCCTTATAAATACAAAATCTTTATCAACACCTTCTTGCTTAGAATGGTTTTAGCATATTTAGCATTTAGGTTTTCTTATTTGATGAATTATGTTTTTTATGACTTGCATATCAGTATAAGATTCAATATCTATTGATATTCCTTATGCTTATGCAATAAATTTTTATTCAGTTCTCACTTTTGTGCTTTTACTCTTACTGTTGCTTTATTTTTAATTAGGAAACAAATAATTAAAATACAAGGGAAAATCCTGAAAATGTCAACCAGACTGAATTTCCCCATTCGTTTATTATTAGATCTAATCGAAGGTTTGCTCTACTACTTAGTAATCATAATCTTTTAGCATCAATGTGTCTAAAAATCCTCCATTTATTCTACCTTTTCGCTTTATCCTTTTATTTCTTGTTGTAAGATAGCTATTCTCTACTGTATTACTTACCCAAATGCTTATTAAGGTAATTAACCTTAATGTGATGTCTTTTCACTTAAATCATTTGATTCTTCTTGCTTTTTTATGAAAGTTCTAAGAGAGGTCTTTATTATTTCAACTACGCCTTTTTTAATTAATAAAGTTAAAAAAAAGGAACTGAGATTATAATAAACCAGTCAAAATTTTCAAGACTGTTGATAAAATTAAATAGCTAGAATGATTTCTAAATTTAGCTCTAAAATATGAATCAAAAAATCAATCAAGGCAACAAAAACTAAATCGGCTAAAATTAAAATAAGCTCACTAATTAAAACTGCAAGCTTTGAAGCTTTTGTTCTAAGTAAGGCTTTCTCAATAATTAGTAGACTAATACTAAAATAGATTTGACATAATATTAAAGTCATCGTAATAAAGAAGTTTAGAAGGGAATAGTTTTAGAGCATTTATCACAGTACCAAGAATAGTATAAAAATAAAGAGGAAGCAATCTTCTATTGAGTTTCTATCTTGAAATCTGAAAATATGAAATGCTTGGTAAGTTTAAAAAGTTTACCTCTGTAGAGGAAAATTAAATTGAAAAAAGGTATAAAAGGAATTAAATAAATTAGTGCTGCTTTAAATTTTATCAACTCATGATATTTTCAGAGCGAATCTAATCGATAAAAAATAAAAAAATTGATTGATTTATTAAGAAAATAGCTATAAGTAAAAAAGACCAAAGAATTAAAAGCTTCAATTAATTAAATGAATTATATTCAAAATATTATAATGAAGAAGGTAAGGAAATATCTTCAGCTTATATTCATTTTTTGAACGCTTTAAAGAATAAATATATCCGATTATCGTCTCCTAGTAGCTGAATATTCTAGTTACAAAGATGATATCGTTAAGTATAAAAATTGCAATCGTTTTTTTGCGATTTTTTATATCTCATAAATTCTGAATTTTTTTGATCTAAAGTTCATAGAAATAAAGTAGCAAGTGTATAAATGAAAAAAGCTTCAGATTAAAATTTGTTTAGTCTATCTTAAGAAAAAATTAGGTTTTAGTCAATATAAAACCAAAGTTATTAAATATATACCCTACATTCTGAAAAAGTCAAGCATGTCTAGAAAAAAAATTATCTCATCTGACTTTACCTTAAGATGGTTATAAATTGAGCAGGTTAATCTCCTTTAAGCCAAATAGCTAAATTTAAAATCCACTGAGTATTAAAAAGTTGGATCTTAAATTATATTCTAGAATTACTCTTTTTTAAAATGTCCTTTTTCGAGAAAGATCAATTTGAAGCTAAAGCAAGCTTGTTGAAGCATGAAAAGAAAGAAGAATAAAAGGTTTAATAAGTAAAGTAGACTTATTAACCTCTTGTGGATAAGGTCAGAAGGTAGTTGAAAGAGCTAGTCAAACTTAACTAATAAATTGATAATTTTGAGTAGTTAACAGAAGGTAAGAACTTAGCAATAAAGATTAAAAATAATCTTGATGAACTATAAAATTTTAAAGTCGGTAGAAGTGATAATAGACTTTAGTAGGACAAAAATATGGCACATTTGAAATTGACTAATGAGTATGATAGCGAAATTAAAAAACTGGAATAGAATGCATAGTAACTATAAAATTGGATTCAAAGATGTTCTAGTGATTCGAACAAAACTAATTCTTCAAAAAGTGGAGTTCAGAATATAGAATAATCCTAGTAAAGAAACTCCTAGAGATCTCCTAGATAATCTTAGAAAATAAGATTTTCAATTAATTCGAATATGACAGTACATGATACTTAGTATCGTGAGTCGGATACTTTTGCTGATAAATAACTTCTAGATATTGAAAAAGATTTAACGGAACTTAATTTAATTCGACGATCTAATAGAGAAGTAGTGTAGATGTATAAAGAAATGGAAGTTACAGAGGAAAAAAATTAAGATTTAGCCAAATAATAGGAAAACTATTAAGAGATGGAAATTCAAAATCCAGAAGATAATACTAAAAGGTCTTGATCGATGGACATAAGCGCAAACTTAAAAGATTAAGAAAACTAAGGAGCAAAATCAATGTAAGAAATTTTATTCAGATATGTTTTTATTTTCTTATTAATAATATGTTTGTGCATAGTAGCTGGATTCATAGTTATTCAGTTTTTATGATAACAGTCTTGCTTAATATATTCTTTTTTTGATTTTTTCTTAAACTTAAAACAAAAATTAAGCATTAAATATTTCCAAAAATCTCAGACATGTAAAATCTAAGACCTTTTGATATTAATTTAATCTATTAATTTTTAATCTCACACGACACAAAAAATTTTTCCCTTATACTTTTATCATAAAGCCAGGTTTAAATCTTCTTTACACAAAGTTTGCTCATTGCCTTATTTTATTTATGCATAAGTATTTATTTTACAACTTTGAAGTGAAATACACTTTTAACTATCCAGATCGAAATAAAAAAATAACGAATTCAATTTTCTTTCTTAGAGATCTTGGTTATATAAGCGATTATCAAGCTATTGTTAATCTCTTATAACTTATAAAAGAAAAAAAATTACTGTAGACTTAAGTAATTTCTAGTGCGAAATCGCTAGTTTCTTGTATAAAAATTAATTTGTGACTATATTATAAAAACGTTATGAAAATCATGGATTTATTTTAAACTTTCTTTTCCTTTTTTTATACTGAAAAAGTAGAAAAAAAAGACAAAAAATTTAATTTTTAATTCAGTAGAAAAAATAAAAAAATGGATGAGAAAATCTTGCTTATAAATGTAGAAATAAGGGAACAAAAAAATGGATGGGAAAATAATAATTTCAGGTTGAAGTTAAAATGCTTAAAAATGATGAAAAAGTAATGGAATATATAAATTAAAAAAATTTAAATTCATTTCTGAATTTTAAATTGTAGAATTAAAGCTGCCAATCAAAAATCTTGGCATGTTTTTTGGAGAAATAAGATTTTAAAATTGGAAAGGTTTTGTAATATTTATGAAGAGGGTTGAAGATAAAAATAATTAAGAATGCTAAAAATTTAAAATCGAAAAAGCAAAAAAGTGAAAAATTGATATTTCAGTAACTTCTTTTCTAAAAAGGAAAAATTTTAATTTATATAAAATGGCAGTTGGAAATAAAAGAATTCTCCAAAATAACCTAATAATTCGTAAAAGAATGTAGCCAACAATCTCTATCTTCTTAGATGGATAATTATGATTTAGCAAAGTCTATTAATGAACTCTATCAACGAAATTATGATCTAATTAACATTATGGAATTTTTCAAATCTGAAAACTCAATAATATGATAGGAACTAGTTTTAAGACTGTTTTTGTAGCAAATTTAAGGAAGAATTTTATAAACAGAATAGATAGTAAGGGAAATTTATAATCCTATAAACTCCAAGCCTGGACAACCCTAATAAATTAACAATCTAATGGATATAGAACAATAACCTCTTACATAAGAGATTCACTATTGGAAAAAAATTGTATGTTGGTATTGCAAGCAGGCATGGTATGAAGCGCTGAGTTGTTATCAATTTTAATAAATTTAAAAGAGAATAAAAAAAAATAAATTTGATTATTGAGAGCTTGGAGCCTTGCTGATACCCAGCTCCTTCAATATTTATATTAATGGTAAAAAAATTATCTTACTTCATGTTGTCTTTCTAGTCGTACAATGAATCACATCAGCTTCTCCAAATGGAGTATTTACTTATTAAATTTATTCTTGATTCTTGAACCATATACTCCAGTCTTCTTGAATATGATCCAAATAAGAATAAGTAATTAAGGATATTAGATTGCCCGTCAGATAAATGTCTATACTTCTAGTGAGAATACTCGAGCAAGTTAAATTTGTCTCTTCCAAGCTTGTTCATCCTTCTCCATGCCCACATCAAGTGCAAGATTACTCGCAATGCAGTATTCACTGCACCAAATTACCTACTATTACTCCTGACAATGTCCAGTATCCATTTTATAAAGTTATTTAATCTTTTGAAGCATTTGATTAAGTTACTTACATATCAAACTAATAAAGAAGTAGCAAGATTTAACCTGGTTTGATTATATATATAACCCTTAAGATAAATTCTCATTGGATCCAAGATTTTGAAGGAATACTTTAAGACAATCGGCTTTGGAATTAATTTAAAGCACGACAGGATTTTCCTTTTTGCGGAAACTAATTAAGCAGAAAATTCAAATTATGTCCACAAAGAAATTGTTCAGAGCAAAAGAACTACGAAAGCTTAGAAATCCAAATATTTCAATCTGATCAATAATTATTAAGCTATTAACTAACAAAAAACTATGCTTTAATAATGAAAATAAATAACTATCTTTGGCTTCATTAATTAATTTTATAAACGATTAAATCTTTTAAGTTCATAAATTTGTAAATTATGAAGCTTTAATAAAAAAAGAATTTCTTAATTAATCATTTTAGCTTTATTTTTATTGTATATATAAATAGGGAGGAGCAATCCTCCAACTGAAACTGAATATGACTCTGGTACCAAGAAGTATCCCTTAGGTGAAGAACCAAACAAAAATCTTGGTAGGAGTTAAGAGAAGAGAAGAGAAGAGCCTTATAGAAGAAGAAAAAACCCACAAGAGAAAGTTGGAAGACTTCAACAAGAAATTTTTTTAACTTTAAAAATCTTTATTAAAGAGCTGCGTACCATTAGGTGCTACGCGCTCTTTGTACATCTTTACTAATTTATATTAAATAAAGTCTTTTTTAATAATTAAAATGGTGGAAGGCTTCTAGAAAGACTCCTATATCACCTCTTCCTAAACCAAAAAGGAAGGGAGGAAGCAGGAAACAACTTCTAGGCAGTCGTCTTCTTCCCTACTTTAACCTTTTCTTAATATTAACAACTTTAACAGCCTGGAATTTAACAAGAGGAACAGAAGAAAGTTCAGAAAAGTAAGCTTACTGAAACACCGACTTTACTAGAGAAGGCCAGAAAGTAGGTAAAGTCTGCTTTACGTCAGGAGGTATCAGAATTTAATCCTTCTGACCAGATGAGCATGGAAATGCTCATCCAAGTTGTACTAAACCTCCAGGAAGAGGTCAAAAAACTAAAGAAGGACAATGACAAGCTAATGGAGAATCTGAACAAGCAAGAGGAAATCGAGTTAAGACTTATGTCCTAAGAAAGGGAATTAAGTGCATTTTGGAACATATCACAGAGTTAGAACTACTAATCATAAAATTAGCAATATAATCAGACGGAGCTGGGCAACAAGCTTGGGGAAATAGAAAAGAAACTGCAACAGCAAATAAAAATTAATGAGCAAAGAGGCGATCCAATGCTGAAAGAGGTAATTGACAAAAAGAGGAAGGCTAAGCCAATCAAACTAGTTAAAAAGTTCTACTATTGTAATTCAGAAAAGCACTTATGAAGAAGATGTGAGTATTCCTAAACTTAAGAAATAGTATTGGAGAAAATAAAGGAAATAACAAGCGTAATAAAAGAAAAAGAGATAACTATAACAAAGGAAAATTAGAGAGAGACTATTCATGAACTAGCTTGGAAATATTTATAGGAAGAAACCTTTGCTGAACTGAAGACATAGTTAGAGACAACAAAAGCAAGTGGGTGGGAGAGGAGTAGACACTTATAAACTTTTTTTTAATCCTGGATAAATCTGAGACCAATATGAAGAGGTGAAAATCCTCGAAAATTGCCAAGTTTAACTATTTTAATTAATTAATTTTTACTTAAAGAGTTTTGGACGGCAACTTCTTGCCGTTTAACGACTCCAACACTCCCTTCATGGATAACGGGGATATCCTGTTGCTTTCGAAAAGCAGCTGCCAGGGAGCTCCATCGCTATGAGTATTCAGGCTTCAAGTCCCTACCAGGAGTGGATAATCAATAGGAAGGCGTTCCCTTGCAAAGGTTGACTTTGACCAGGGACTTTCTCAGCAACAGGAAAGGAACTTGTTCCTAGCCATAAAACCAGAAAGTATGATTCAGAAGGTCAATCTCAGCTCCCACCATCTTTTTAATTATTTTAACTATTTTAATAATAATAATAAAGTCTGTTTTTAAATAAGTATAATTTTCTGCAAAATTGTTTGTAGAATTTGATTTTTCTTCCAATTTATGAACAACCAAGTCTAAAAAAAATGTAATTTTTCTGAATTTATTTAAATAAAAAATTCTCATATAATCCTTATTTCTTACGTTTATACGTTTAAAACTTACGTTTAAAAGAGTTTAATTGTTTTCATTTTTATATTAGGTTCACTTTTATAATCTATTTAGAATAAATTTGTAACATAATCTTTTTAATTCTAATATTCTTATATTCAGATATTTCTTAGCTAAAATAAATTCTTTTGTAAAATAGTTTTTCTTAAATAAATTATTTTGGCATCGCATTCCAAATTTATGAGCTTTTAAGTAAATCCATTTTTCATCTTAATTTTTTTTTTTAAACTAAATTTAAAGAATCTTTGAAACTACGGTCAAAGCCTTTTTAATCTCCTTTTTTTTAATTGTATATGATTTTTTCTTATGATTATATGGAAAAAAATATTAGCTTCAGTAACTTTTTGATTGAGTTCCTTATATTGATAAACATTTTGATTTATTATATTTTATAAATTTAACATACGAAGAAATAAAAATTTAAGAGACTTAAGTATTTATCTAATCAACTTTTTAATTTTTATATAAAGTTTTTCCTCATGAGCGTCTTTTGTAAAACAGCATGTATGCGTCTTTACTAAAAGCTGAATCACACTAACTGACTGAAGAATCATTAAATGTATGCCACTTTTCATCGACTTTTACGTATGCAAAGTAGTGTCCTCCTCTTATTGAGCCTTGGTGGATATTAACTGCGTATAGATCATAAACAGATGTATCTTAATAATTAGATGGTAGAAATTATTTAAGATCTAAACCATTTATAGGATAATCTACAATTTAATTGTTTTTTTTAATTTCGCTTCCTATCTATTTAAACCTTTTAAGTTATATAATAAAGATACCAGGAACTCTATATAACTATATCTATTTTTTACCGTTCACAAGCTAATTGCAATTCTTACAATGAAACTAATTTATTCCTTCTAGATTTTCTTTTTTTACTGAAAACTTCAAACAGTCATAGAGAGAAACCTTGCTTTCTTTTGAAAATTCGGAGTTAGTATTAGGTCTACGATTTCTTTATTCAAATAAGCTTATATCAACCTTACTATATTAACTAAAATTAATTAAAACTTTAAATAAGCTTTTCTTAAGAAGTAGCTCAATACTTTAACTTTAATATTATTCAATAATATGTCCTTCTTTACATTTACTTCAATACCCACAAAACACACATGCTTCTTAAGAGGTATATTAGTATTAAGCTTCTTTTTAAGGCTTTATTTCTGGGTTTAATTTCTAAATTATTGATTCTTCATTACCAACAGCAACTATTCTTATTTCAAGTCTTTCACTTACAACCTAATTAATTTATAAGATGCTTTAAATATATTGTTGAATTGTTTAATAAAGACTATCTGTATCTAACTACTTTTCTATATCAAAAACTTAAGGAATTCCTATATCTTAATAATAAGCAGTGTAACTTCTTGAAATGATTTTTTTTTCCTGCAACTAAATGAATGTTCTGAATATGTTCTGTTATTAAGGCTCAATTTCATATGCACAAATTATATCTTCATCTATTTCTTTTAATGAAGGAGGTAATAATTAAATTTTATCTATATCAAATCATTTATCACACTACACTAGAAGTATATTTGAAGTGTTTGTTTTCTAATAAATTAGATCTTGAAGTATTTTTTTTTCGTTATTTATCTATAGTTCTTCTTAAAAAGTTTAAATTGGTAGATTTTAACTTAAAGGAATAAAAGCGATATTAAATATTTTTTGTTGCTAAGTAGGAATTTCTAAGCAATATACAGCAAAAGGATCAAAAGTAACAAATTTCAATTTGCACTTTAAACATTTAAGAATTGATTTAGACTATCCATGTAGTATTTTAACTAGTACTGAATCATTTCTTTTTAAGTATCTATTCCAGGATTCTTATGAAACTTCTTCATCAGGTCTATTATTACTAGGCTTTCCTTCTATATAAGGTTTTTATATTATTTTGTTTACATCTTCATGTAGCTAATCAAGTAAATAGTTTATAAACTGCACAGAGTCATGCTATCTTCCTTCTTCAAATATACTGGAATGCTTAAAGAGAGTTGATTTGAATCCCTATGGAGTATAAACTCCTTATCCCATTTTAATGGTTTTTTTAATTAAAGATACAAATTCTCTAGTAAAATCTCCACCAGATCCTAACTTATTCTATTCGTTTATTTCTTGTTTTCATTAACTAGATAGATAGTACTATACTAAAGGATAAGTATGCATTAGACATTACAATCCTGAATTCATATAGCAAGTATTTCCTAAATTTTTCAATCCTACTAAGCTCATTTAGAAATCAATCTATTAACTTGTGCTTTTCACTGCATCAATGATAATAAAACCATTATCTTCTATATCTCACTTCTAAAAATTCAGTTCTAAATTCGTGATTTGAGTACAAAGCTTATTAAAAATGGGATCTTTTTGTAAAAAAATATTGAATAAATGTAAGAATCTTAATGGATTTTCTTCTTATTTAGATTTTCATATTCTATAAGAATTAAAGTTAAAATATTAAGAAACAAAATCTTGAACTGGGTTGTATTTTTAAGCTTTACATTTAAAATAATAAGTTTAATCTTCTTTTATACAAATGACATGTAAAGAAATCAAATAATGTTCTTATACGTAGGAATTTTATGATAAAGTATCTCAAGAAACTATTGTGTCTTCTTTATTTTAAAGGTTGCTTTTTAGAAGTTAAGATAGATTTGATACCGTTTACTCAGGTAGTTAACTTAAATTTATTTATTGTGAACTATAAGAGAGTTTTTAATTTTAATTCTTAGCTTAAATTTTTATTTTCTTAAAGTTTTGATTTTCATCTGTTAAGCTGTTATTTTTTTCTTCCAAATCTTAGATTTAAATTTGCAAATTTTAAATATCTTTCTTTTATTATATTTTTGTTTCTTCTAATTTACTTTTTTCATTTATTAACTATTCTAATGTTTTCATTTAGTCATTTCATTTTTCCATATCTACTGAAGTTTAAGTTTCTTTGCTTATTTTGTCCTTATTTTAAATTTAGGGTTAATGTGATTCTAAATCTTATTTCTCTTTTAGTAAATCCTTGACAGTTTCATTTAGTTCTATATTTTGCTTTTATAATTTCAAATTTTCTTTTCTTAGATTATTTAACTGAGGTTATAGTTTTTACTCATAATTTTCAAATTCATATTTGTTTTATTTTTTTTTTTAAACTAGATAAGCCTTCTATTGAAAGATGCCCACTTTTTCTAATATTTAAGAGAAAGTCTCATTTTCTTTTATTTATTCTAGTTATTTTTACTTGTCAGTATTCATCCATTATTTAAATTATTGAACATCTTTTCAAGATTCTTCAATATTTAATTATATACCTTCAAGGTTCGCTTAGTAATGTTTATTCTGATTTCTCATACAATTCAAAATGTTTAAAATACTTTATTTTTTTTCTTCAAGATATAATATTAATTTGTTCTACTGTTGAACTTAGTCTTCAAAATTCTATTTTAGGGCTCTAATTATTACTTTTATTGTTTCTGATAAACTATCTTAATATGATTTTTATTTGCTTTATTAGATTTACTTTACAGAGGTAATCAATTCTTATGTTTCTTAGAATAAATGTTTAAGTTAAAAATCAGATAAAACTTCCATATGTTATTTATTTACTCTTTTTTATTCTTACTAAGTTTGGTATTATATCATGTTTGTGGAACTTGCTTAACTCTAAAAATGTTCATATTTTTTGGTATTGCTTTACTTTGTAGTAATACCTACTTAAGAGGGTTGGTTTTGCTGCAATTATTACTAATTTTATCTTTCTTAAATCTTATTTTTTGTGGTGCTCGAATTAGAAGAACTCTGACTTATATCTCTTTCCTACTTTTGCAAATTTGCAAGATTACATATAATACAAAAAGGAAAGATATTCTTCATTTAAAAATAACTTATGCACTTATTACAAATTAAATGATCGCATTAAAATTTTTTCAAATGTCTCTTTTCTTAATATTATGATTAGCATCTACTACATTTCTAATCCATTTTAGTTTTTTTAATTTTTTAAACTTCTTTAAATTTTATTCTAGCATAATTATTTTCTCAAAAAATATTTAAAATGGAAAAAAGAGTTTAAAATAATTTTAAAGTAAATTCATCTACTAAAACGATAAAAATAGTTATAGTATAAAAATTTATCAAAATTACACTTTTTAGATCGCTTCGTAGTGTTTTTATTAGTTTGCTCTTTTTAATTTAAAAACTTTATATGAGAAGTTATCATTTTTTCAGGTTATATTATTAAAAAATGTAATGACTTCTAAAGCTAAATCTAGTTAGTCCTGAAAATTCTATTTAGGCTCTTTAATTAAAAAAAAGTAAATTTAATTATCATAGTTTTGTATTATAACAAGATAGCTTTTATTTTATTTTTTAAATGAATCTTAATGGAAAAAATTAGATTAGATATATTAAATTTTTTTATTTAGGATAGATCTGATACGAAAAAATTACCGAAGAAAATATAATTTGCAAAATATTTTCCAAAAGGTGAGTATATATTAAAAGGCAACCTTATATTATGAATATTAGCTAATAATTTTTGTTATGCGAATATATTGAAACTAATGTCTTAATCAAATATAGATGACTAGGTAGATTAGTTTTACTTATAAATTAATCATAATTAAAAAAATGGAGGAAGCTGAGGTTGATTCTCTGATAAAGCCTTCTATCAAGTTTTGCGATTACTGCTTTTTTAACTTGATATTTTTAATATAAAACTACTGATCAATGTAGAATCGTTTTTAAATATGAATAGTGTTATCTTATTATTAGTTGAATTATATGACTGAATTTTATATTTTTTATAAATGGACGATGTAACCTAATCGGTAGAGAAGGTAATCCGGTGTAGTATAGTCTTATTGCAAGTACTATTGTAATAGATGCCACCATAAGTATGTAAGGAAGTGAACTTTGTGTGATAAGCCTTAATTGTTTGAGAGTTCTCTCTATCGGTACGAGAAGTTGATTAGGGACTTAGTATCAATACTTAGGTAAACTGGGCATAAATTGGAAGGATAAATAAAATTCTACCATCAATTTTGCAAAATCTTATACTTATTTAAAAGCAATCTAATTTTTAATATAAACTAGTAAAGACGTATCATACTTAAGAATCTTAAAGAAATAAATTAACTTTAGAGAAAAAAGCCAAATTGGTTGTACTATATAAGAAGCGAACTTTTAAACGAGATGAAAAGTTTTATTAATGAAGAAAGGATATAAAGATTGCATAAAAATGTGGATTAATAATAAAGTGAATACTGAATAAGATTAGAGAGTACGTAGCCCTTTAGTAGCGGGCATCTCTTTAAAAAGGATTTTTAAGTTAAAAACAATTTCTGAAGTCTTCTATAGTGCTAGCATTCCTTTGTGAGTCTTATCTCTTCAATAGGGTCATTATCGGAATCTCCCTAAAAGATCTCAATATCTGGTATCTATCATCATTAACTTTACTTGATAAATCTTATCTTCTCATGACTCCTACCCAGATTCTCATTTCATCATTCTTCAAGTAGAAGAGTTTAAGTTAATCTCAGTTGGAGGATTTCACCTCCGTATTAAATAATGATATATGTAGCAAAATTTACTCATTAACTAAGAATACAATTATATTAGACTTGCACTTATATAAAACTTTTTAAATAAAAAAAAGAAATAATTATTTAGTAGCAATAACTATATTTTTATTAATTAATCAACTATTTAATCTATTTTATAAAGCGAAAATTAATTTTTATTTCTAACTGAAATTTTTCAAATTGATAAATTATAGTGATATCACTCTTAATTGGTTTGTAGCCAATAAAATTTAAAATTAGTGCTCTCTTAATTTAAGATTTTTTCTTTGTATTCTTGAATATTTCTTGATTCATTTTTGAGATGCTTCAGTTTTTCTAAATGGAAAGTCCTTTGCAATCTTAATTCTAAATTTTTTCAAAATAAAACTTTTCTAAAATAAGATAACGATTATGAGATACGAAAAGGGAATTATTTCTTGCAAAAAGTCTCTTCTAAACAGGATCCATCCCAATCAAATTACGATTAGCATAACATACTCCAAGAACTCAAAATTATGCAAATGGAGAATTTTAAATCTTAAGAAACGTATAAGAGCTAGAAGGAAAAATCGCATAACTAATGTCTAACACTCAAATACTTAAATATTAAAACACCTTATCAGTCAATCTGAGAATTGAACAAATGCAAGTCAAATTCAATTAATTAGCGGAAATGACTCAAAGTTTATTTCTAAAATATACAAAAACAAATTATCTCATTTATATAGAGTGAAAAATGGAATAGTCGCTAAGGCTTTCTAAGAAATATGATAGAAAAGTTAGAAAATAAGTAGCCAAGATAGTCAGACAAGAATAGAAAAAGAATGAGTCTAGTTCATCTTCCCTAGGTAAAGTGATGGTGGAACTTCAAAACAGGAAGAAAAATAAACAAAATCTGTATTATTAACAATGGATTAATTTTAGAAACTAAACTAAAAAATATCGGATTTGATGAAATAATATTTACCCAAGGGGAAAGAAATCGTGAATTTATGAACACAATTGAAGATCTAAAAATGAAATAATAATATTAAAAAATTAGTTAAAAAGTTAAAAGTTAAAAAGCTTTGTTAAAACCTTAGTAGTCAGCCATCTGACCTATTCTATCAGCTTGTCTCCATTAATTTGTCTTGAATTTCTACTAGGCTTAGTTAGGCGGTGTAGCACTTCATTAACTCACCATCCTTTAATATTCTGAATAGTTAAGTCTTGCATGTAGCGTTCCTAATCATTTATCCAAGGGTTAAGATTTGAATTAAAGAATTTTTTTCTATAATTTTTCCGCTTTATGTTGGATATATCCTAAATAGTTTTTTAAAACTATCTTATTTATTCTTTCTTTAAATTTCGCTAAGTTAGTAGCAGTATTTTCATTGGCGTTATTTATTGCACACGTAGCATTCAATTCTTCTTTAAACTATTATTCCTTTAACACTTATTTAATTTAATTTACTACTTATTTTAAATAAACATTTACTATTTATTTTAATTAGAGGTTTCATTTTCTATTTCCATAGGATCTGATTAATTCTGTTAAAACGAAGATGGCATTACCTGAATTTATTATTAAATTTAAAGAATTATTTGTTCCAGTTTGTTTTCTATTTCTTATGATGATTAATATTGTTTCTCAAGCAAAGACGTTATTAGTTTTTCTAATTTTTCTACTTTATCAGTGAGATATTTATTTTTGAACATAAACTCTTTTAATGACTTAGATAATATTTCTATTTGAGCTTATGTTGGAAGTTGTTTTAATTCTGGATTTCCAAGTGGTTAATGTTCGTCATATCAATCATATTTCTCACTTTCACTCATTATAATTATTTCGCTTTTTTATTTTTTAGAGAATTTTCCTGTTTAAGTGTTTTGTTCAAAGTTCTGTTGTTTCTTAGAAGCCATTTTATTATATATATTAATATAAATAAAAGTAGTGACTGAATAAGAACTTTATTTTTAATCTTAATAAAGCTTTAGGACAACAAATAGAATGATAACGAAGATTAATAACCTATTACTTGCAAAATCATTTGAACAATGATAAAGATGAAAATTCAGAAATATGAAAACGAATTAGAATCTTAAAAAGAAAAATTCTGCCAAAGACTAAAGAAAAAAATTAAGTTAAAAAATGATTGTAAGTCAAAGTATCATTTATTAAATTCTTGCAAGGATTGACGAAGACTAAAAAAAGAGAAGAAAATAGAAGATGAAAAAAATCAACTGACTCTATATCAACTAGTAAGGAATTTATTCATAAGACTATGCTGTCTCTAGAAAGTTTGATAGACAAAAAAATATGTACACAGAGAATGAAATCTTGAAGGACATCGCATTTGCGTAGCAAAGAAGAAACTTGAATATGAATGGAATCGAACTCGACTGAAGCAAGATAACTTTTATTAAAAAGGGTTAAAAGAGTAATTGAAGATATATAAATTTAAGAAGAAGACCCAGAAGAAGTATGGAAATGGAATTATACTTAACACAACTTTAAATTTCAGTGATGAACTCTATTGATAGATGGAATCACTATAATTCATTATTATTATTATTATTATTAAACTTAAGTCAAATATGTTCGCCTTCCGACTTCACAAGTTTATAAAGTTTATCATATAGCTTGAAAATCCTAAATATTCTTGGTTTCTGTCTTAAGTCGAATTGAGTCTTATTTACTTAGGGTCTTACATGGTGTTTTTTTCTTTTCCTCCATAGCTTTCCGTCACTTGAGGGTATGAAAGTCGTCTTTTTCTTCCAAAAGTCATTCACAATTTTTTCTTTATTTATTTTTATTCACGACATTTTCTTCATAAGTGCTTCGTGTTGCAGCAGATGTAACACTCTTTTTTAATTTTCTTGGATCTTGTTACTTTAATTTATTCTATATCCATTGAATCTTGTTGCTGAGACTAGTGATTTTTATCTTTTATTCTTTTTTCGATTCTTTCTAGTCTCTCTTCTAGCTTGACCCAGTTCTTTTCGTCTTCTTGTTGCAATGTTCATATGTAGTTTTGCAGCTGTTGGACTTATTCGAAGACGCCTGCCTTGGCTCTTCTATTGGCCATGTACATTTCATCGTCTTCTCCGTGAGCAATGAGATCTTGTCTTATTTTGTGTGTTTTTTCTACAAGCTCTTTTAAAGTCTTTATTAGTCCGAAGATTAGTTTAAGGACCTTGATTTAAGTCCATGCTGCAGATTTGTTCTTTAGTGAGATCTCTCAAGTCGTCGATGGTTGTGAATCTCCTTACTTATTATCTTTACTCGTTAGTTTTTAGTTTCTTAGGTGGGATTTAAGTGAACTCCGAAGAATGTTAGCTTTAACCTGCTTTCTTAGGTGGAGTGGTTGCAAGAGGTGACCGGTTAGAAGCCTTTCTGGCCTCCTCATCTGGAATCATCCATCCTTTTGAAGTCTTTCCTTTTTTATTATTATTACAGAAAATTAAAAACCTCTTCCATATCATTAAATCCTCTTTATCTTCTGTCTTAATATACGACATAAAAAGACGAATAAATTAGGTTTATCCTCTTAGAGTATCCACCCTTTTGGTAGCCAACTTAATATCAAAAACTGACAGTAATCATAAACCAAATTTTGTAAATAAAAATTTTACTTAAATAACTTGGTTAATTAAACTAAAGCCTTAATTTCCATGCAATTTTACAATATATAAAAAATCTCTACTGACTTACAAAATTAATATATTTATTTCATATAAATTATTTCCTTCTCACTTCATTTCTAATCTCAGTTCCTTCACTAAACTATAACTAAAGTAAGATTTACTTACATTTTATTTAAGTTAAAAACTAATAAAAAGGAACAAAAAGCTTTAGCTTTTTTGCCTTATAATTATTTAGGGAGTTGTTTATCTATTTTAGCGTTTTGATATTGAAGTAGATAAATTTTTGGATAATTAAAAATAATCCCTTTAGCTTATATTTTTATTTATAATTCTTATTTCAGAAAATTATTATGATATAGTATAAATATTAAAGCTGCTTTAAAAAACACTCTTAAATTATAATGGAAATTGCATGTTGTTTGTGTGATTAATATTTGACTAGAAGCTGAACTAGCAATCATTTAGAATGCGGACATTATTCTTGTGACGAATGTCGAAAATACTTATTATAGTAGAACGAATAACCTATTTGCTATAAATGTGAAGTTAACATTTTAGAAAAGAGTGGAGACAAAGAAAAAATCTTTCTTCAATATAAAATCGAAATGAATAAAAACTTTTAGGTTTATACTTAATTTTGCTAGCGACATATGCAGACTTATTAAGAATTAAGCTTATGAAACTAAAAAAAAATATGTAGAAAATGCTTTTTAGCAATTATTTTAAATTTCAAAAAAAATAAAAATAAAATAAAAAACGAAGAGAAATGAGAATCTAGTAAGGCTTAAAAAGCGTTGGAGTTGAGAAAAGAAAGTTGGCAACTTTAGAATTAATCCAATTAATAAGCAAACTAGACAAATAAAGAGGTGAAAATACCAAAGAAACAATATGAAGAAGAATGATAAGAAACTCCAATAGTAAGATCTGAAATTATAAAAAGTAACGTTAATGATAAAGTTTAATAGTAAGCTGAAATGATAAATAATTTTTTATTTGAAAAGAAGGAAATTTAATAAACTGTTTAGTAGATGAAAATAGGGAATCGAAGTTAGTAAACTGAATTAGTGAATGCAGAATAAAGAATAAAAGCGGTTCGATAAAGTATTTAAGAAGATTATACTTATACGATTATTAATACTTAAAGCTTTAAAGGTTCAATTCAAGGTAATTATAGTTACTTCAGACTATTAGAATAAATGTTCGAGTATTAAGACAAAATATTACTTATATCTAAAAATTAAGAAACTTAATTACAATTTTAGTTTTTCGAAGATAAAATGAATAAGCTATTATAATAAATAAACTAGTTAAATCAATAAAACCAAGATTTATTAAATTGAAATGAAGAAGCTAATGAGCAAAAAAGTAAGTTAAATTAATAGTTAAAAGAAGCAAGCAAAATTATCTAAAATTTGAAATAATTAAGCTATTAATAATAATTATAGCACAAAGAATGTGAAAATGAAAATTAGCTAGCTTAAGGAAAAAAAACTTAAGAAGATATAGAAAAATTAGAGAGTTAGATAAAAAACTTGAATGCTTGAATAGAAAATCACAAAAGTAAAAATGATCAATTAGAGTAAGAAAAAATATAATTAAATAATGAAATCGAAAATTTGAAAGCTTAGAACTAAGAATTAACTGAATAAAACATCAAGTTAAAATAAGAAAATGAAAACCTTCAGAATATTAAAACTTAAATGGAGAATTAGCATTAAAGCATCTGTCAATCACAATAAATGAATTAAAATTAATAATCTTAGAACAATGTAACAAACCTGCTTTAATTATTATAAAGCAATATCTAAGTTGAAGAAGATTAAGTAGTATCTCAAGATATTTTTAATCTAAGATAATATATCTAGAGATAGTATTTGATTTCATTGCATATCATTTGTATAAAAGAAGATTAAAGTTATTATTTTAAATGTAAATCCTGCTAATTAAACTCAATTTAAGATTTTGTTTCTTAATATTTTAACTTTAATTCTTATAGAATATTAAGACCTAAATAAGAAGAAAATCCTTTAAAGTTTCTAAATCTTTTCAATATTTCTTCATAGAAAGATCCCATTTTTAATAAGCTTTGTACTCAAATCACGAATTTAGAACTGAATTTTTAGAAGTGAGGTATAGAAGATAATGGTTTTATTATCATTGATGCAGTGAAAAGCACAAGTTAATAGATTGATTTCTAAATGAGCTTAGTAGGATTGGAAAATTTAGGAAATACTTGCTATATGAATTCAGGATTGTAGTGTCTAATGCATACTCATCCTTTAGTATAGTACTATCTATCTAGTTAATGAGAACAAGAAATAAACGAATAGAATAAGTTAGGATCTGGCGGAGATTTTACTAGAGAATTTGTATCTTTAATTAAAAAAACCATTAATATGGGATAAGGATATTATACTCCATAGGGTTTCAAATAAACTCTCTTTAAGCATTCCATTATATTTGAAGAAGGAAGATAGCATGACTCTGTGCAGTTTATAAACTATTTACTTGATTAGCTACATGAAGATGTAAACAAAATAATATAAAAACCTTATATAGAAGGAAAGCCTAGTGATGGAAGGCCTGATGAAGAAGTTTCATAAGAATGTTGGAAAGATACTTAAAAAGAAATGATTCAACGCTAGTTAACATACTACATGGATAATCTAAATCAATTCTTGAATGTTTAGAGTGCTGGAAGAAATTTGTTACTTTTGATCCTTTTGCTGTATATTGCTTAGAAATTCCTACTCAACAACAAAAAATATTTAATATCGCTTTTATTCCTTTAAGTTAAAATCTACCAATTTAAACTTTTTAAGAAGAACTATAGATAAATAACGAAATTAGATTAATTCAAGATTTGATTTATTAGAAAACAAACACTTCAAATATACTTCTAGTGTAGTGTGATAAAAGATTTGATATAGATAGAATTTAACTATTATCTCCTTCATTAAAAGAAATAGATGAAGATATAATTTGTGCATATGAAATTGAGCCTTAATAACAGAACATATTCAGAACATTCATTTAATTGCAGAAAAAAGAATTCCTTTCAACAAGCTGCACTTTTTATTATTAAGATATAGGAATTCCTTAAGTTTTTGATATAGAAAAGTAGTTAGATACAGTTAGTCTTTATTAAACAATCCAACAATATATTTAAAGCATCTTATAAAATAATTAGGTTGTAAATGAAAGACTTGAAATAAGAATAGTTGCTGTTGATAATGAAGAATCAATAATTTAGAAATTAAACCCAGAAATAAAGCCTTAAAAAGAAACTTAATACTAATATACCTCTTAAGAAGCATGTGTGTTTTGTGGGTATTGAAGTAAATGTAAAGAAGGACATTCTATTGATTAATTCTAGAGTTAAAGTATTGAGCTACTTCTTAAGAAAAGCTTATTTAAAGTTTTAGTTTCTTTTGATTAATATAGTAAGGTTGATATAAGCTTATTTGAATAAAGAAATCGTAGACTTAATACTAACTCCGAATTTTAAAAAGAAAGCAAGGTTTCTCTCTATGACTGTTTTGACTTTTCAGTAAAAGAAGAAAGTCTAGAAGGAATAAATTAGTTTCATTGTAAGAATTGCAATTAGCTTGTGAACGGTAAAAAATAGATATAGTTATATAGAGTTCCTGAGATCTTTATTATATAACTTAAAAGGTTTAAATAGATAGGAAGCGAAATTAAAAAAAACAATTAAATTGTAGATTATCCTATAAATGGTTTAGATCTTAAATAATTTCTACCATCTAATTATTAAGATACATCTGTTTATGATCTATACGCAGTTAATATCCACCAAGGCTCAATAAGAGGAGGACACTACTTTGCATACGTAAAAGTCGATGAAAAGTGGCATAAATTTAATGATTCTTCAGTCAGTTAGTGTGATTCAGCTTTTAGTAAAGACGCATACATGCTGTTTTACAAAAGACGCTCATGAGGAAAAACTTTATATAAAAATTAAAAAGTTGATTAGATAAATATTTAAGTCTCTTAAATTTTTATTTCTTCGTATGTTAAATTTATAAAATATAATAAATCAAAATGTTTATCAATAAAAGGAACTCAATCAAAAAGTTACTGAAGCTAATATTTTTTCCATATAATCATAAGAAAAAATCATATACAATTAAAAAAAAGAGATTAAAAAGGTTTGACCGTAGTTTCAAAGATTCTTTAAATTTAGTTTAAAAAAAATAAAATTAAGATAAAAAATGGATTTACTTAAAAGCTCATAAATTTGGAATGCGATGCCAAAATAATTTATTTAAGAAAAACTATTTTACAAAAGAATTTATTTTAGAAAAATTTGTTTACAAAAGAATTTATTTTAGCTAAGAAATATCTGAATATAAGAATATTAGAATTAAAAAGATTATGTTACAAATTTATTCTAAATAGATTATAAAAGTGAACCTAATATAAAAATGAAAACAATTAAACTCTTTTAAACGTAAGTTTTAAACGTATAAACGTAAGAAATAAGGATTATATGAGAATTTTTTATTTAAATAAATTCAGAAAAATTACATTTTTTTAGACTTGGTTACTCATGTAAATCTGGCTTTCAGAGTTCTTCTATCTTCACATTTCGCTAAACTGAGTAGGAGCTAATAGGATCTAAAGACATGAATGAGCTATAAAAAATTTTTATTTAGAAGAATTTAGTCAACTATGACATTTGGCACAACATTTTAATTTTCTCTATTCTCTTCTAACTCCAGTCTACGGAAATAACTTCAAGAAGTGAGAAAAGAGGTAATCAATTTAAATTTTAAAAGTGGAAATAAGAAAAATATGACCCGGAGAATGAAAGAGAAATTAGGATAGAGCGGATCAAGAATTTCTAGAACAGAAGTAGTGATGAACCAAATAATGCTGTAACGTGTATGTTTATTTTATAATAATAATAATAATATACTTAAAGTTAGTAGAGTTTTGCATTCTCTGGAATTGCAACCAGTTCCTGCGGACAGCTTTTTTAACGTGGGTGTGATCCACGACCTTTTTATTAAGTGGAAGGTTACCACTGTAACCGTTCAAGTGGTCTTGCAAAAAGCTTTTATTTGTAGATCCCTGTTGGAGTTATTCATAGTTTATTGAGTTGTCTCCATGTTCTTTTCTGCTCTTATTCGTTTATTTTCTTTCACTATCAACAGTTTTTTAAAATATGTTGATTTGATTTGCAACATCAACAAAGTTTGTATTATTGTCTTTATTTCGTTCTTTTTTATGATAATTTATTTTCTATATTTTCTAATCTTTTAATGAAACTTGTAGCAATCATTTCTTTTTCTGGATTCAATTCTGTTTTTAATTCTATTGGCATTTTTTCTATTTCCATTTTCGTGTCATATTTAAAATTTTATTATGATTAAGTTCAGAGTTATTCTTCCGTTATTAATTTGCTACAAATAAGTTATCTTCTAAGTATTAGTAATTCGTTGTTCTAATCTTCTATATTACTCATTAGTTCCCGTATTTTTTCGCCTAAGTTGTAAGTTGTTTCTTCATAATTTGAGATTACTTTTTACATTTGGTCTAATTAAATTTAAAGTTTTTGATTAGTTTCGTTTTTAGGTTAACTTATCTCTATTTATCCTACCATAACTTTACCTTCTGAAGAAGAGCTTGACTCCTCCTATTGTTATTATTTTTTCTAAATTTCTTTTGCCACTTTTCTCTTTAGGTTTCTAAGTTAATTTTTTGAGAGTCGAAGAGATTAATCCATTTTATTAATTGTATGTTTATTTTATTTATTTAAACATTTTGTTTGATTAAAGTAAGTGAAGCATCTCAATGGTGCGCAGCACTGTTTAATAATTTTGATTCAATTTAAGCTTGCTTAGTAACTATTTTTCAGATATAAACTTTTTATTTGCTCACTTAAATGACAGCAATATTTCCCCATTTTTATATAAGAAAAGGCAAAATATGAATCTTGCAATCAAACTAATACAACTAGATGAAATTTTTATTTTAATTGCTTTTTAGGTTTTCAAACGCTTAAGTTAACAAAAGATGGGGAAAATGTAGAACAGCAAAGTATCAAAAATTTATCAAAGGAAGAAGGTTAGGAAATAAGCCAGAATAGAAGAGTAAAAGCAAAGATCACCGTAATCTTCGTCTTTGATTTCAAGGAAAATGCTATAAGCAAGGAAAGTTCTCTAATAGTAGAACAGTAAAATGAATATGCATATGATCAATATGACAGAATGAAGAAAACTCCTAGTAAGCAAAATAAGGTAATTTACATTCTTTCAGATATAATAAGATATTTCATTACGCATATTAAATAACTATCCAAAGAAACGAATATTTATGGAAATAAATTGTTAAAAATAAAGTCTTAACAGGAGAACAGGTTTGGCGTTAATTCTAAACCAAATAAATTAAAAGGAGTTCTAATTATTACTGGAGATCTAAGACTGATATTGTAATTAATCAATTAAATGATTAAATAGAATTTTAAAGAACTGAGAAAGTAAGAAAATTGAAAAAGAGATAGAATTTTATTCTTCAAATTAGAAACTGAAATAGAAGATAAAGAGAAGAAGATATTACAATTCTTCTTAACATCTAATAAAGTATTGTTCTGGTTATAAAAGACTTAAAAGACAAGAGGACTGAAGAACTTAAAGAGAAATAGCAAGATTTTTTATATATAACAATAGAGTCTTTAAAAAAATAGGAAACAAAATGAATCTTAGGCAGTTGGAAGGGGGTAGTGGTTATACGAATAAAAATGACCGAAGATTGCAACCTAGATAAGGTATATGTAACTGGAAATTGTTGAAAATCTAAGGAAAGTAAGCATTTCTTAAATTTTTAGTTGATGAATGAATAAATACGATTATAGAGTACGCAGCACCTTGCAGGTTCGTAGCTATTTCAATATTTATATTAATATTGAAAAAAGTGTTCGTATACTTCTTGCTTTCATTCTTTCGTCCAATGAATCACGTCAGCTTCTCCAAATAATAATCTGCAAATTAAAGACAAAGATTATTCTCGAATCTTGAACTAAATGCTCAAATCTTCTTGAATAAGATCCAAATAAGAATAATTGTTAAGTCATTAACAGCGCGTCAGTCAAAAGTTCATACTGCTAGCGAACCCTCGGGTAAGTTAGGTTTTTCTCTTCCAAGCTTGTCAACTCTTTCTCGTGGTGGCGTCTAGTACGAGATTATTCGCAATGCAGTTTAAACTGCACCAGATTACATACTAGTTCTCCTGACTGTGGCTGATATCCATATTTATATTTAATAATAATAGTAAATGCTTTAACCTATAACTCTTACGTTATTATTATATTTTTATTTAAATATCAAATTATTTGTAAAATATAAAACACTTTTAATTAAAGTTTTAAAACCTATTTTTAAATTTTAAATTTAAAGTGTTTGCAGTGCAGAAACTGTCACTGTTTAAAAAAAGTTATTAAGTTAAAATTACTAATTTTTTTTCCGAGCTCTGGAACTCGCGAATCTTTCTCCTGCTCTATTTCTTGTCAGTTCCTCAATCTCCGAGTTTTCCAGATTTCCTTTTAGTCTATATACTTTGGCTATTCTTTTTGCCTCAAATATTGTTTTTATCTAAACTTCTTTTTTCTTGACTTATTGTTATCATGATGTTTCTTTTAGTTCCTATAAAGAAGGGCATTTTCTTCATAAATGTCATTTACTATCACAGTAATAGCATAATTTTTTAGTCTTAATTAATCTTTCTACATTTTTTTTCTATTGGAGAATTTTCAATTTCCATTTGCATTGCTCCAGTTTCACTCAGCTCTGTTCTTGGTAGTTTATCCTCTTATTTTTAAAATTGTTCCATTAGATGTGTAATTTGTCTGTCTTATTCTTTTTGAAAATTCCAAAATGCTTACATTTCCCTCTTATAGTTCATTAATCTTGTCTCATTCAGGTCTTCTCTTTGCTCTTTTTATTCAAGTTTCAGAATAAGATTTTCATTCGAAATCTTTAGTTTTTGAACCTCTTTTTGGAGGTTGACAACCATTTGAGCTAGTTAAGCAACACCAACTTTCTCCTTTCCAAAATCAAACTCACGCACTGCATGTACATGAGATTTCCTATTATTTTCTTGGCATTTCAGCCGTAGTTGGAGAAGTAAACTTCTGTCTCTTACCTTATTTTAGTTATTACGTCATTTCTTATTAGGAAGAACATTAGTTAGGAGAAGACATGTGGTAAGAAGAGGCATCTTGCTTCCTCTCATCTTTTTTGACTTAAGAAGAGATATTTAGGAAGCCTTATCAGATGCCTGCCATTTTTTTATTTTAAAACCTATTTTTAATTTCTATTCTCTAACATTTTTATTTATTATGCTTAGTATTACTATATCCCTTATCTCTCAGAAAATTCACCATCAGAGTAACTCCTCTATTGAGGCTTAGGTATACATTTTTGATAAATGTTTCTAATCGAAGAATTTAGCCCTTTTTTACTAAAATCCTCACTAATAACTTTATCTAAACCATTTTCGCGATCGACACCACAATTTGTTAGTTTTAAGTTTAATTTAAACTCTTTTTCCCTATTATCCTCTCATTTTTCCCCATGATAAACGTCATTATATCATCCATCGCAGTATTTGATTCACAGTTAGAGCAAATTCTTTGATCTTCATATAAGTTCATTACACAAAATTAATTACATTTAGCTACTTTATTTTTATCATGCATACTCTCCTTAAAATAAAGATGACTATTTGAATTTTTTCAATAAAGGTAGTTAAAATATCTATGGTGGCCTTATTTTGGTGCTTGAAGAATCTGATTAAAGATTATTGCAACTTAATAAACTAAACATAAAGACTAGGTTTAGACCTTAAAAATTAGTGAAGAATTGTCACTACTGCAATTTGACAAAGTACTTGTGAAGACGTTGCAAGAAATTCCAAAATTTCAAGATGTAGTATTGGAATAAATAAAGAAGAACATAAGCACAGCAGAGAAAGAAAAAACAAATGAAGTAGAGACAAATCAGAAAGATATTATACTTAAATGAATTAGGTTTCATCTACAAGAGAAAATCTGATTAGAAATGAAGATAGAATTGGAAATGAATGAGCAATGAGAGAAGAGAGAAAGAGAGACTTTTAAAAATTTATTTTTAATATTGGAGCAATCTGGTGTCCAGCATGAAGAGGTGAAAATCCTTGATAATTGCTAAACTTAATTTTTCCTATTATTAAAGAGCTGCGCATCATTTAGGTTTTAAGCACTCTCTAATCTTATTTATTTTATAAAAGGTTTAAAATTTATTAGTTTAAATCAAAAAAATACAAAAAAATTAATTTTTTTCTTAATTTTTTAACTTTAAAATATTTAAAAAAATCACTAAGAACTTTAAAAAAAGCAACTAATAATAAAAATTTTCAATGTACTTTATTTTTATTCTTTTCACTATATTTATTATTACTTCAGTATCAGAATATTAAAAATCGAACTACATCAGCACTGAAAAATTAAGGTATAGTTAAGTAAAACGAAGTCTCAAATAATTGATTTACAGATTTTTTATTTAAATATTTCGTAAAAGTTCTTCTTTGACCTTATAGTTGACTTATAAAAATCCAGGATAATTTTATTTGGTCGTAATTAAATAAAAATCAACGATCTTGATTAGAAGTATTTGATTTATTAAAAATATTAATCTCAAAAAATTTATTTTCATTTTATTTCTAGTACAAAACTTCAAAAATTTCACCAAAATTTAAACTTAAAAAGCATCTTTTTTTCTAGTTTTGTTTCTTAGTGAAACTGTAAATTAATTTTAAAAGCCACTCCAACTTTTAGTCTACACTATATATAAATTATACCTAAAAAAGTTGTTTTATTAGGCTTTTTTATAAGCGTTTTTAATACATTTCTGTATAATTTTTACTTTATATTATAATTATATAAAATAGCTTCTAAGAAATAGCAGAACTTTGAACAAAACACTTAAACAGGAAAATTCTCTAAAAAATAAAAAAGCGAAATAATTATAATGAGTGAAAGTGAGAAATATGATTGATATGACGAACATTAACCACTTGGAAATCCAGAATTAAAACAACTTCCAACATAAGCTCAAATAGAAATATTATCTAAGTCATTAAAAGAGTTTATGTTCAAAAATAAATATCTCACTGATAAAGTAGAAAAATTAGAAAAACTAATAACGTCTTTGCTTGAGAAATAATATTAATCATCATAAGAAATAGAAAACAAACTGGAACAAATAATTCTTTAAATTTAATAATAAATTCAGGTAATGCCATCTTCGTTTTAACAGAATTAATCAGATCCTATGGAAATAGAAAATGAAACCTCTAATTAAAATAAACAGTAAACGTTTATTTAAAATAAGTAGTAAATTTAAATTAAATAAGTGTTAAAGGAATAATAGTTAAAAGAAGAATTGAATGCTACGTGTGCAATAAATAACACCAATGAAAATACTGTTACTAACTTAGCGAAATTTAAAGAAAGTATAAATAAGATATTTTTAAAAAACTATTTAGGATATATCCAACATAAAGCGGAAAAATTTATAGAAAAGAATTCTTTAATTCAAATCTTAACCCTTGGATAAATGAATTCATGACAAACCAATGTAGACAAGCCAAAGAATAGGCCTGATGGCTGACTACTAAGGCTTTAACAAAGCTTTTTAACTTTAATATAAAATTAAATTTTTATGTCTGATTTGCAAAAATGTAATTAAGTTAAAAATCTTTATTGACTACAAATTTCAATAAGCATAGAAAGCTTTAAAATAAGATTAAAGTTTTTTCTCAGTTAGATAAAATTATTTATAACTATATACTTATTAAATAAAAGCAAAATATTATTATTCTTTAATCAAATTATTAGTTTCAATTTCTTATTATTTAGTGCTTTCTATTTTCATTTTAATCAAATGATTAATTCATATATTTAGTAGCTTTATTTTAAATTATTAGGGAAAACCAATAAATAGTATATTAGCTTATATTTATTACGAAGTTCAAAGATAAAGCTAAATAAGATTAAAGTTTTCAGTACTTTGATATTCAGACTAGAACTATTTAAAAATAGACTCTTATTAGTAGGAACTTGAAATCTAGTATTATGGAATATGCATTCATTACTATAGTTTCTGCTTGCCGAATCTTTTAAAAGATTCTCTCCATTATAACCATTAAACGGTATTCAAAATAAGCAGTACAGCGAAGACTTAACTATCTCAAGCAAAGTAAATCATTAAATCAATTGATTGTATTATTAAAACTTTTTTCCGTATTATAAAAATTATCTTGCTTATGAGGGTAGTTCAACTTCTCCTAATTTTATCCAATATTGTCCAGAACCTCACTAGAATATGTTAATAATCTTTTTGTCCTTAAATTTACCACCTTACACTAATCTCTTTTTAATTACTTTTATCATAGTTAATAGCCTTCTACTCTGTTCATGAGCTTTTATTTTTATAAACAATTTGATAGTTTTTATTCAAATTTTACTTAGAACAATCGGATTTTAGATACTTTCAGAAGACTTTTTATGACCTGCACATAATTATTTTCCAATAATTACTTTTAGATTTTTATTTCCTTATTTTGACTTTGTCATGAATTGAGTCTGCGATACGAATTAAAATTTTAACTTTTACTTATACTATAAATATTTCTATTCATTCATTTTCTGATTTAGAAGATTGTTTAGTTTCTTTTGGATTATTACATATTTTTGAAGTCCTTTAAATCTATCTCTTATATCTTATTTTTTTATTTTTTGCTGAAATGTTATTTAGTTATTCCTTGTACTTTTTCAATATTCTGATTTCTTCTTATTAATTCGAATGCTATAATAAGTTGTTTTATACTAAGTGTTCAGTTTAAAAAAATCAGAAACTTTTTAGCGTAATATAGATACTGAGTGGTAAAGCCCTTCAACTATGTAAAATAAGCAGATTTTCTTAGCACTTTTATTTCGAAATTCAGCTTAGAAAAGATGCTAATTTTAAGATAAGGAGATTTATAGTGGAAATTGGGAATATGATCCAGAATTAAAACTTACTTGATGGAAAAGTTTGCTTTTCCTTTTATTCGTCTAGAGCTACCTCAAAAAGTTAAGCCTTTTATTCCATTAGATGATATAATGTAATAGTTTAAAATATCTGGACTTTTAGCTTATATAAATAAGCAAGACGGATACAATAAAGGAATGAACCTAAATTTTAAAGGCTTAGTTCTTCCTAAATTACCCAAAAATATTGAAATCAATATTTCCTAGTAATTTAGCTAAGAAAAAGCTAAGAAATTTTGGAAAAAATAGTTCAACAATTTTCTAGAAAGTTTGAAACACTTTTAATAAGAATAATTTTAGCTTCCTTTCTATTTTTAAACTGAAATTTCAGATTTAGAAAGTTTAGATTTTTAGTCTTATTAAACTTGATTTTAAAGTAAAGATATTACTTAAAATAATCTCATGAGCGTCTTTTGTAAAACAGCATGTATGCGTCTTTACTAAAAGCTGAATCACACTAACTGACAGAAGAATCATCAAATGTATACCACTTTTCATCGACTTTTACGTATGCAAAATAGTGTCCTCCTCCTATTGAGCCTTGGTGGATATTAACTGCGTATAGATCATAAACAGATGTATCTTAATAATTAGGTGGTAGATATTCTTTAAGATCTAAGTCATCTATCGGATAGCCTATACTTTATTCGTTCTTCCTGATTTCAAATCCTGTCTATTTAAACCTTTTAAGCTATATAATAAAGATCTCAGGAACTCTATATAACTATATCTAATTTTTACCGTTCACAAGCTAATGGCAACGCTTACAATGAAACTAATTTATTCCTTCTAGACTTTCTTCTTTTACTGAAAAGTCAAAACAATCATAGAGAGAAACCTTGCTTTCTTTTGAAAATTCGGAGTTAATATTAGGTTTACGATTTCTTTATTCAAATAAGCTTATATCAACCTTACTATATTAATCAAAAGAAACTAAAACTTTAAATAAGCTTTTCTTAAGAAGTAGCTCAATACTTTAACTCTAGAATTAATCAATAGAATGTCCTTCTTAACAAGAACTCAATTTATCGCAAAACAAACACTTTTATCCATATGATGTATATTAGTATTAAGTTTCTTTTTAAGGCTTTATTTTTGGGTTTAATTTCTAAATTATTGATTCTTCATTATCAACAGCAACTATTCTTATTTCAAGTCTTTCACTTCCAACCTAATTATTTTATAAGATGCTTTAAATATATTATTGAATTGTTTAATAAAGACTATCTGTATCTAACTACTTTTCTATATCAAAAATTTAAGGAATTCCTATATCTTAATAATAAGCAGTGTAACTTCTTGAAATGGTTTTTTTTTCTTGCAACTAAATGAATGTTCTGAATATGTTCTGTTATTAAGGCTCAATTTCATATGCACAAATTATATCTTCATCTATTTCTTTTAATGAAGGAGGTAATAATTAAATTTTATCTATATCAAATCTTTTATCACACTACACTAGAAGTATATTTGAAGTGTTTGTTTTCTAATAAATCAAACTTTGAATTAATCTAATTTCGTTATTTGTTTATAGTTTTTCTTAAAAAGTTTAAATTGGCTGATTTTAACTTAAAGGAATAAAAGCGATATTAAATATTTTTTGTTGCTAAGTAGGAATTTCTAAGCAATATACAGCAAAAGGATCAAAAGTAACTGATTTATATTTGCACTTTCAACATTCAAGAATTGATTTAGACTATCCATGTATCATGCTTACTAATATTGAATCATTTCTTTTTAAGTATCTTTCCCAACATTCTTATGAAACTTCTTCATCAGGTCTTCCATCACTAGGCTTCGCTTTTATATAAGGTTTTTATATTATTTTGTTTACATCTTCATGTAGCTAATCAAGCAAATAGTTTATAAACTGCACAGAATCATGCTATCTTCCTTCTTCAAATATACTGGAATGTTTTAAGAGAGTTGATTTGAATCCCTATGGAGTATAAACTCCTTATCCCATTTTAATGGTTTATTCAATTAAAGATACGAATTCTCTAGTAAAATCTCCACCAGATCCTAACTTATTCTATTCGTTTAATTCTTGTTTTCATTAACTAGATAGATAGTACTATACTAAAGGATGAGTATGCATTAGACACTACAATCCTGAATTCATATAGCAAGTATTTCCTAAATTTTTCAATCCTACTAAGCTCATTTAGAAATTGATCTATTAACTTGTGCTTTTCACTGCATCAATGATAATAAAACCATTATCTTCTATATCTCACTTCTAAAAATTCAGTTCTAAATTCGTGATTTGAGTACAAAGCTTATTAAAAATGGGATTTTTCTATGAAGAAATATTGAAAATATTTAGAAACTTTAAAGGATTTTCTTCTTATTTAGGTTTTAGTATTCTATAAGGGGTAAAGTTAAAATATTAAGAAACAAAATCTTGAACTGGGTTGTATTTTTAAGCTTTACATTTAAAATAATAAGTTTAGCCTTCTTTTATACAAATGATATGCAATTAAATCAAATACTATCTCTAGATATGTTAGCTTGGATTAAAAATATCTTGAGATACTACTTAATCTTCTTCAACTTAGACATTGCTTTATAATAATTAAAGCAGGTTTGTTACATTGTTCTAAGATTATTAATTTTAATTCTATTGTGATCGTCCAATGATGCTTTAATGCTAATTCTCCATTTAAGTTTTAATTTTCTGAAGGTCTTCATTTTCCTATTTTAACTTGATGTTTTATTCAGTTAATTCTTAGTTCTAAGCTTCCAAATTTTCGATTTTATTACTTAATTATATTTTTTCTTACTCTAATTGATCATTTTTACTATTGTGGTTTTCTATTTAAGTATTCAAGTTTTTTATCTAACTCTCTAATTTTTTCAAAAGTCTATTTTCTTAATATTATGATTAGCATCTACTACATTTCTAATCCATTTTAGTTTTTTTAATTTTTTAAACTTCTTTAAATTTTATTCTAGCATAATTATTTCTCAAAAAATACTTAAAACAGAAAAAATAGTTTAAAATAATTTTAAAGTAAATTCATCTACTAAAACGATAAAAATAGTTATAGTATCAAAATTTATCAAAATTACACTTTTTTAGATCGCTTCGTAGTGTTTTTATTAGTTTGCTCTTTTTAATTTAAAAACTTTTTATGGGTTAGTCATCATTTTTTCAGGTTATATTATTAAAAAATGGAGGGAACTGAGGTGGATTCTCTGATCAAACCTTCTAACAAGTTTTGCGATTATTGTTTTTTTAGCTTGATCTTTTTAATATTAAACTACTGATTAATGTAGAATCGTTTTTAAATATGAATAGTGTTATCTTGTCATTAGTTGAATTATATGACTAAATTTTATATTTTTTATAAATGGAAGATGTGACCTAATCGGTAGAGAAGGAAACCCGGTGTAGTATTGTCTTATTGCAAGAGCTATTGTAATAGATGACACTATAAGTATGTAAGGAAGTGAACTTTGTGAGATTAGCCTTGATTTTTCGAGGGTTCTCTCTATCGGTACGAGAAGCTGATTAGGTTATCAGTATCAACGCTTAGTAAACTGGGCATGTAAGTCTGGGTTTCAGAGTTCTTCTTCCTTCACATTTCGCTAAACTGAGCAGGAGCTAGTAGGATCTAAAGACATAAATGAGCTATAAAAAATTAGTATTTAGAAGAATTTAGTCAACTATGTCTTTGGCACAATATTTTGATTTACTCTATACCCTTCTAACTCCAGTCTACGGAAATAACTTCAAGCAGTAAGAAAAGAGGTAATCAATTTAAATTTTAAAAGCGGAAATAAGAAAAATATGACCCGGAGAATGAAAAAGAAATCAGAATAGAGCGGATCAAGAATTTCTAGAACAGAAGTAGTGATGAACCAAATAATGCTGTAACGTGTATATTTATTTTATTTATTTAAACATTTTGTTTGATTAAAGTAAGTGAAGCATCTCAATGGTGCGCAGCACTGTTTAATAATTTTGATTCAATTTAAGCTTGCTTAGTAACTATTTTTCAGATATAAACTTTTTATTTGCTCACTTAAATGACAGCAATATTTCCCCATTATTTAATAAGAATCTCTAGAAAAAGGCTTAATATGAATCTTGCAATCAAACTAATACAACTAGATGAAATTTTTATTTTAATTGTTTTTTAGGTTTTCAAACGCTTAAGTTAACAAAAGATGGGGAAAATGGAGAACAGCAAAGTATCAAAGGAAGAAGGTTAGGAAATAAGCCAGAATAGAAGAGTAAAAGCAAAGATCACCGTAATCTTCGTCTTTGATTTCAAGGAAAATGCTATAAGCAAGGAAAGTTCTCTAATAGTAGAACAGTAAAATGAATATGCATATAATCAATATGACAGAAGGAAGAAAACTCTCAGTAAGCAGAATAAGGTAATTTACATTCTTTCAGATATAATAAGATATTTCATTACGCATATTAAATAACTATCCAAAGAAACGAATATTTATGGAAATAAATTGTTAAAAATAAAGTCTTAACAGAAGAACAGATTTGGCGTTAATTCTAAACCAAATAAATTAAAAGGAGTTCTAATTATTACTGGAGATCTAAGACTGATATTGTAATTAATCAATTAAATGATTAAATAGAATTTTAAAGAACTGAGAGAGTAAGAAAATTGAAAAAGAGATAGAATTTTATTCTTCAAATTAGAAACTGAAATAGAAGATAAAGAGAAGAAGATATTACAATTCTTCTTAACATCTAATAAAGTATTGTTCTGGTTATAAAAGACTTAAAAACAAGAGGACTTAAGAACTTGAAGAGAAATAGCAAGATTTTTTATATATAGCAATAGAGTCTTAAAAAAAATTGGAAACAAAATGAATCTTAGGCAGTTGGAAGGGGGTAGTGGTTATACGAATAAAAATGACCGAAGATTGCAACCTAGATAAGGTATATGTAACTGGAAATTGTTGAAAATCTAAGGAAAGTAAGCATTTCTTAAATTTTTAGTTGATGAATGAATAAATACGATTATAGAGTACGCAGCACCTTGCAGGTTCGTAGCTATTTAAATATTTATATTAATATTTAAAAAGTGTTCATATACTTCTTGCTTTCATTCTATTCGTCCAATGAGTCACGTCAGCTTCTCCAAATAGTAATCTGCAAATTAAAGACAAATATTATTCTCGAATCTTGAACTAAATGCTCAAATCTTCTTGAATAAGATCAAAATAAGAATAATTGTTAAGTCATTAGCAGCTCATCAGTCAAAAGTTCATACTGCTAGCGAACCCTCGGGCAAGCTAGGTTTTTCTCTTCCAAGTTTGTCAACTCTTTCTCGTGGTGGTGTCTAGTCCGAGATTATTCGCAATGCAGTTTAAACTGCACCAAATTACATACTAGTTCTCCTGACTGTGGCTGATATCCATATTTTATATTTAATAATAATAGTAAATGCTTTAACCTATAACTTTTACGTTATTATTATATTTTTATTTAAATATCAAATTATTTGTAAAATATAAAACACTTTTAATTAAAGTTTTAAAACCTATTTTTAAATTTTAAATTTAAAGTGTTTGCAGTGCAGAAACTGTCGCCGCTTAAAAAATTTGTTAAGTTAAAATTGCTCATTTTTTTTCCGAGCTCTGAAACTCGCGAATCTTTCTCCTGCTCTATTTCTTGTCAGTTCCTCAATCTCCAAGTTTTCAAGATTTCTTTTTAGTCTATATACTTTGATTATTCTTTCTGCCTTAAATTTTGTTTTACGTCTAAACTATTCTTTTCTTGACTTATTGTTATCATGATGTTTCTTTTAGTTCCTATAAAGCAGGGCATTTTCTTCATAAATGTCATTTACTATCACAGTAATAGCATCATTTTTTAGTCTTAATTAATCTTTCTACATTTTTTTTCTATTGGAGAATTTTCGATTTCCATTTGCATTGCTCCAGTTTCACTCAGCTCTGTTCTTGGTAGTTTATCCTCTTATTTTTAAAATTGTTCCATTAGATGTGTAATTTGTCTGTCTTATTCTTTTTGAAAATTCCAAAATTCTTACATTTCCCTCTTATAGTTCATTAATCTTGCATCACTCAGGTCTTCTCTTTGCTCTTTTCATTCAAGTTTCAGAATAAGATTTTCATTCGAAATCTTTAGTTTTTGAACCTCTTTTTGGAGGTTGACAACCATTAGAGCTAGTTAAGCAACACCAACTTTCTCCTTTCAAAAATCAAACTCACGCACTGCATGTACATGAGATTTCCTATTATTTTCTTGGCATTTCAGCCGTAGTTGGAGAAATAAACATCTGTCTCTTACCTTATTTTAGTTATTACGTCATTTCTTATTAGGAAGAAAATTAGTTAGGAGAAGACATGTGGTAAGAAGAGGCATCTTGCTTCCTCTCATCTTTTTTGACTTAAGAAGAGATATTTAGGAAGCCTTATCAGATGCCTGCCATTTTTTTATTTTAAAACCTATTTTTAATTTCTATTCTCTAACATTTTTATTTATTATGCTTAGTATTATTATATCCCTTATCTCTCAGAAAATTCACCATCAGAGTAACTCCTCTATTGAGGCTTAGGTATACATTTTTGATAAATGTTTCTAATCGAAGAATTTAGCCCTTTTTTACTAAACTCCTCACTAATAACTTTATCTAAACCACTTTCGCGATCGATTCCACAATTTGTTAGTTTTAGGTTTAATTTAAACTATTTTTCCCTATTATCCTCTCATTTTTCCTCATGATAAGCGTCATTATATAATCCATCGCCATATATGATTCACAGTTAGAGCAAATTCTTTGATCTTCATATAAGTTCATTACACAAAATTAATTACATTTAGCTACTTTATTTTTATCATGCATACTCTCCTTAAAATAAAGACGATTAAGATTAAGATTAAATGAGAGTTAGCAGTTATGCTAAAAAGCCGGTTAACGTCGGTGTTACTTCTGGACAGGTTTTTTTTGACGGTTTTCCTTCGCCGTGATACTCTTCTAGGCTGTATGTCACTCTGAGATCAGTCATTAAGAAAATCTTGAATATAAATGTGCGCCCTTGGGTCTTTCTAGTTCATTTCTTCTGGCGTCAATTTCCTATAAATACTCCCGTTCGGATCGCAGTATAGCCTCTACTTATTAAAAAGCAATTATCTTTCTTTTTGTTTTTAGGCTTATTCTGCTTTAATCCACTTCAGCTCTAATGTCCTCCAATATTCTCTTTGTTAGTCTTAAAATTTCCTGCAATTTCTAAAGAGATATCAGCTACTGCCACAGCAGTAACAAGATTTGGGCTGACTATATTGGATCTTGGAAGGTGAGGTAGAGGTAGAGGTCTAGGAGGCGTGTTCTTACTCCAGATCCATGAATTAATTTTACTGGAGAGCAGAATCCGGCTGATAAGCCTACGCTTACACATAATGGGTCTTCTGACCACTCAATTACTCGAAAGTGCGACTCTGAAGTAAAATAGTATCGTGAACTTTTTTGAGCTCCGCTCGCATATCGAAAACCTCCTATTCAAGCTTAACAAGTCTGGGTTAATCCCAAGTACTCAACTTGGTGCCAATTTGCATGATTTTTGTTAGAGTTTGATTGAGGTCCTGTACCTCCTGTCTGAGCTCTGCTTACTCGATGGCTAGCTCGTTATCATAGCCAGAGCCGGACAGAGAGAAATCGCTCACTGAGGATTGTTGGAGTTAAGTTTTCTTTTTAGGTTTCTCTTCCTGCAGTGGCGTCCCTGGAGAAGTCTGTAGATGTTTCTTCTGGGTCTGAGGAATAGTCTGTTGTTGATATTTGGTTTTTTCTTCCTTGCCCTCTTCCCCTTTTTTATTACCTGTTGGAGGTGGATAGAATCCTTTTCTCAGACCTGACATCTTGCTAATTATTTAAAATAAAGATGATTATTTGAATTTTTTCAATAAAGGTATTCAAATTATCTATAGTGACCTTATTTTGGTGCTTGAAGAATCTGATTAAAGATTATTGCAACTTAATAAACTATTTAGAACAAATGCAATGCTTGTTGGTCAAATGGTGTGCTTTGAACCCACTTTTATGAAGTTCTACTTGTTCATAACTTACCAGTAACGAAAAAAAAATAGTTTGTTGAGTCCATAAGGAAAACTACAGGCATAGTTTGTACATTCTAAGATGATTGAGCAATGAGTTATGATTTTTCAATCCTTGTAAATGAACTTCAGGTCCAATAAGATCTTTTGGCTTTTTTTTCAATTTTAAATTGGGATTTAAATTCCTTAAAATTTAGTAACTTTCCAACAAAAAAATCGAAAAGCAAGTTAGGGAGGAAAAAATAAATTTTTTTTAATCATATTACGGAAAAAAAAAGCAGCAAGTAATAACTATCTCCTGCGGAAACGTTTAACAACTAATAAGACTTAACCAACGGATCGAGCCTTAAATAGAAATTAACTATAGTCTCTCTTCTAATAATTGGAAATTTAAGTAAGGAAAACGAAAGGAGTTAAGATAAAATTTGGGTAAAAGAATTAATAAATTGGAGTGTATTTAGATCAACTAATGAATTGATCCAGAGTCAAGAGAGAAGTAGAGATCATTCTTAGGCTCGACAATAAAAAAAGAAAAGTTAAACTTATAATCAGAAGAAGGGATTTATAGTCTATTAAAGATTTATTGCAGGCCAAAAGAAAAACTTTATTAGAAAAAAATTCAGTCATACTTAGAAACTCCAAAGAATATGGATGCGCTGGGATGATTCAAGAAATGATAGTGATGTTTTGATTTAAAATCACAAGGAAGGATAGAAAATAACCAAATTATTAGAATTTACGATTCAGAGAAATCGGAAGAATACGATTTTGAAACCTATTGATGATTTAAAACTTTTATTAACTCTAATTTATGACTACAAAAAAAAGTGACGTCTCTTTAATCCACTATGTTATGCTATAATAATTTTAAAATTTTAGTAATTTAAAATTTAAGAAAAAAATAATAATAGTATTGATTTGATGTTTTCCTTTTAAGGCATTTTCAACCCCGTTAGAAGGACAGCAGTTTCATACTCCCTGGTGTTAAATATAAAAGCTTGGATCGTCCAATTTTTGCGAGATTGGGAACTTGAGTTTCTCCAGGTTTTACTTCTTTTTACTTGACTGGGTTCCAACTTGATCTTGTATATTGAACATCCAGGCTTCAATATATTCTTTTCATTTTGGCTTCTTCTTTTTTCTTCTTTTATTGCTTTTTATCCAACATTTCTATTAAAATTTTCAACACTTCCGATAAAGATATCATACGCTTCCACAGAAGAAGCATTTCTTTTTGATTTTTAATTATTTTCCCTGTTGGGTTTGCTCTTTTTAGGCTTCGATTTCCATTTTTATAGCACAGTTTACAATTTCTCTTATATTTTTCCGAGTCTGTTATCCAGTTCAATCTATTTCTGAAACTAATTTTAGGATTAGCTATTCTAATTTTGTGATATGTTTCAAAATGCGCTTAGCTGTCTTTCCTAGGACATGAATCTAGATTCTATTCCTTCTGCTAGGTTAAGTTGTTGCATTAACTTCTCATTGTCCTTCCTTAGCTTTTGACCTCTTCCTGGAGGTTAAGTACAACTTTAATGAACTGTTCCTTGTTCATCTAGCAGAAAGGGTTGAACTCTAATACCTCCTAGGGCAAAGCAGACTTCGCCTGTTTTCTAGGCTTCTCCTCCGACATTGGAATAAGCACATGACTGCTTTTCTGAGTCTGCTTCCGTTCTTCATATTTCATTATATTCCAGGTAGCTAAGATTATTAAGAAAAGGGTTAAAATTAAGTTTAAGTAGACAACCCGATATTTCCCTCTGGTTTCTTCTCCTTCTTCTTCAAGGTGTTATAGAAACCCTTATTCTTTCCTTCCATTTTTTATTTTCTTAACGAAATTACAATTATTTTTCTTTCTTAGTTTTACATGAAAAATATATCAAAAAGTTATAACATTTTTTTGATATTGAAATGAAAATAAACATTCAATAGACCCTGAAAATTTCAGATATACATAAGCACAAATAATCAGACTTTTTTTAAATCTACAGTGATAAAAAAAATGGAAATTAATTAGAATTAATAGCCAAACATAGATAAGCAAACCTTACAACTTAACATTCTATCATAAGATAATATTTTAATTTGATTTCTAGTTCAACACATCAAAATTTTCTCCATTTTTCATACTCAAAAAATTAAAAATTTCTTCTAGCATAACTCTCTAATGTAACTCTTCAATGAAATTGCTTTTAGTTAAAAATAAATCAATTTTGCCTAAAATTGATTGATTTTATTTGGCTTTTTTATAAGCATTTTTTATACATTTCTGTATAATTTTTACTTTATATTATAAATAAAATTTTCATTGAAATACAAATTTTAAACTAATTAAAGAGCTAAACTAATTTTTTCTTTCATTAAGTACTTTTTTCTCTTTAGTTAATGCCGTAACTTCATGAATTTTATTATAAGCTTATAAATTCTTCTGTGGGTATATAGTTCAGATTCTTATAAAAATGGTCTTCAGTTATTACGAAAATTTTAATTTCATACGCTTTTTGCAAAAGTTAGAATATCATTATATCCGAAGCTTCATTCATAGCTATTAAGCTTTTTTTTTTGCTTTATGAATCAGCTTTTTTATATTCTAATCCTTTCCTTTTAAATATGAACTTTCTATTTTATAACAAAGACTTATAAGATTTTTATAAAAAGCTTACAATTTAAATCTATAAAATTAACCTAACATTCCGCTAGTAAAACTATTTGTCTAACACCTCTGGTAAAAGAGCGTACAAACTTGCTTGTTTTCTACTGTTCCGCATTCAAGGGCTACTTCGTTTTTTAGATCCAATCATTTCCCGTCAATCTTCACGTAAGCTTTATAGTTATCGAAGTCTTCGGATTTTCTTTCTATCAAGGCATATAGATCATATGATAAATTGCCTTTCAGACTATTAGGTAAAAAGCAGCTCATATTCATTCTTTCTAAAGGGTATCTAAATTGCTACTCTAGTTTAGAAGCTTCATTTAGTTCAAGTCTTTAAACATTCACGACTAAAACCTCAGGTATTGTTCATAAAGAGTTTTACTTTATATGGTGCCCGATTTACTAGCACTTTGAGCAGTTGCTTATATAAGTAGTTTTATCAGGCTTCTGAAAATATTGGAAGCAGTCAAAGAGACTTCTTTAGCTGAAGTTTCTATACTCTAAGTTGCTATTATTAACCCTGCTTTTGAAATGACTTTAAAGATCCAAAATCCCAGAATTAACTTATACTATCAACTAAAAATGGCGCTTATATATTATCTGCTCTATTTTCAAATCATCCTCCTATTTTACTAAATGTCCTTGGAAGCATTCCTTAAAAGAACTGCAAATCAAGCAATAATTAAATTAATTCCATTCCTTTTGACTTTGAAATCTAGTCTCAGCCCTGCCTTCGTTAATTGTACTAAAGAGGTCATTTTTATCTTTCCTAGTGACTATTTTAATTCTAAGCAAGTTTTAAAAAATCTATCCTTAGGGTTTTTTTTCTTGTAACTAAGGGTATTTATATCGAATAATCTGATACAGCTGACCTATTTTAATCTATGCTTATAGCTCTATTATTTCAGGTGTTCCTAATTATTTATTTTCCTCTACTGATTTAAATTCTATAAAGGTCCTGTAATAATCAAGAGTATAGAATTAAGCTTCGTAAGCAATTACTAGATTTTTAGTTAGTTACAATGTTGATCCTAGAGGCTCATAGCTCTCTATACTATCCCCTTAGTCGCACTGTACAAATTTTAAATCTTAACTTTTAAGTACATTGCTTACTGCCTTTTTAAGGCTACTTACAGTCTAGTTTTCTACCATTTAAATCTTGAATGCATAAATAGACTTTTAGAAAATTTAAGGAATGAATAAGATCTTATAAGTTAGCATTTCTAAGTTGGGAATTTGAACTGTTAGCGAGGAGAATGACTCAAACTTAAACTCCTCATACCCACATTTCTAGCACTTAATGTTTTATCTTATCATTCCATACATTAAATCTACAATCTTGGAGTTTTCTCTTTCTCTGTAATTTTTTCAAAATTGCTCTGATTTTTACTCCACTGTCATAGCTTCATTTTACACTTCTTCTGTAAACCTTTACTGATTTACTTTTTTCAGATCTTCATGTAGTGTAGTTAGTAAATAGTCGATAAAGCGTTAAGGACTTTGCTGGAAATTGGATATAGATAAGGATGATGTGCTTTGTAGTTTCTAGAAGAAGCTTTTTGTGTCTAGATTTCCTCTCTTTGAGTTATAATTTTGTTTAACGATATTCGCAAATTCTTCTGTCAAAATTCCTCAAGATCCAAGAGAACTATTCCTGTTAATATCCTTTTTCCATTCTTCTGATATAAAATAGTAAATGAGAGAATTTGTATATAATAGACACTGTAAACTAGTGCTTATAAAACTTGTATTAGGCTCGATCTTCGCTTCTACTTAACTGTTCCTTTATTCATGCTATTAGATTGTTATTTTACACAAATGTCTTGAGTCGTTACTAGAACATTCCTCAGAACATCAATTATCTTACTTGCATTAATTACAAAAGTATTGAGCTTTTAGCCAATTACAATTTTTGCATACTTTAACCTCCATTTATTTCTAGTTTTACTATACTAATTAATGGCTTTAAATTTGTCTATAGGCTTCTTTATTTTGGCTTAACTGATTTCCGATTCCTTAAAAGGATTAAAAATTCTTATAACCTCCTTCTTAGCTTTAAAATGCTGGATTTATCTATTGTTGATTGTTTTACTACGAGCTAGTCCTCTATGCTTAATTCGAATCAGCCCTTCTAATATAGTTTCCTTTATCTATAATAATAGCACCCTTGTCTCCTACTTCGTTCTACTCAAAGGATATTTCAACCTTTAACTCTACTGCCCCTTAAATCTCACTCACATCTATTATCTTTTTTTCCGAGTTCATTATCATCATAACCATTTTACTGTTCAAATTTGGTACCTTCCAAACTTTATAAGAACTACAGGTAAAATACTAAGACACGAAAGACTAGACAGTTCTTCATTTCTAGATATAGAACTTTTGGTACTTTTTTTCCTCTTCTAGTATGATGACATTCAGCACTATCGAGTATACAATATCAATCAGTTTTATACTCAAAGGTACGTTTTCCCTTTTAATCACCTAACTATCTTTTAAATTAAAATTATGCTTAAACTCATCCCAAGAAGTCTGATCATAAATCTAGAACTCGTTGTACTCACTAAGATTCGGTTTTAGTTGCTTCTCTCCAAAGTAATCATTTTCCTCTAGTTAGATTTCGCTGAAGTCAATTTAGCAGTTTCATTTTGGGTTTTCAGCTTGACTTAAAAGGAACTTCATTGGTAGTATGTAGTATGTCTGGGTTCTAGAAGTCATGATTTTTTATAAAGTCAATTTAATTTAATTTTCATCATAATTTTTAAGTTTCGAACTTAGAAAATGCTAGGAAGGAAATCTTGACTTTAGTCGTCAAACTAAAAAAATTTAGAGTAGGAGTAGAAGGAAAATTCAGGTATCTAGGTGTAGAGACTTAGACTGAGATGTAATCTCTTATGAGCTTTTTGAAGAGAAGTAGTGAGAAGATGTTGATAAGCTGAGAGTTGTGTATCTATTCTACTTTGAAGATAATAGGAAAATGGATTTGAATGTGAAGATTGGAAATAATTTGAAAGGATTATTAATGTTTAGTTCGTTTCTCTACTTAGTAGACACTATCAATTACTAATAGTTTAGAACTGTAGAAGTTAGGTAAGTTTTTGCTTAAAAGAATAGAAATATTAAGAAGATAAGGAAGTATAATCTATTTATGCTAGCTGCTTGTTATCTTCTCCTTATTTAAGTTTAAAAGCTCTTGCTCCTACTCTTGATCAATTTTTAGACGATATCTAAATTATACTTTCAAGGGTCTATTTTTGGTATTAGTTAAGAGCATTTAGTGAGTTTGTTTTCTTTTAAATCTGTGCTATCTTAAACATACTCAGAGCTCAGTTTTTCATCTGCTTAAATATTTAGCTTCGACTTATTTTCCTTCATTTTATATCTCTTTATGCAGCTTTAAGCTAAGTTATATTTACTTTTTATCAATCAGAGGTAGAAATCTTAAAACAAGCAATATTTGAACCAATGATATCCTATTAAAATAAAAAGATGCCTCTGCTAATTTCTGTTCTTCCACTTATTTTCTTATCCTTACTCATTCGATAACACTTTTACAAGTAGATGCCTTTTTAATCCTAATCATAAGAAGCAATTTAATCATATTTGCGTTTTTCCAACTTCCTTCCTTCTAGCTTCATTTTAATATGCATTAAGATACTCTTTATGAAACCATCCACTCAACTATATTACACGCTGGTATGCTTAACTTTTGGCTTTTTATACCAATCAACTTATAGCTTTTTAACCTACTCACTTGAAATGGCTCTTAAGCTTTCCCTTAATATCTGGATATTAACCGATCAAGGTATACATAAATAATCCATTTCCCTCATATGATTTTGTCAGACTTTACAGTCTCCTAACTTTCCTCTCCTTTTAACTTTTTGATGCTTATAATGGTAGCCTCTAAGTATCTAAGTCTTAGAGTGATTAAAAGAGAAAAATGCAGAGGAAATTTAATATTTAACTTAGAGGTTTTTATCTTAACGATCTCTTAGTAAATAGCTAAGAACATCTTTCCAATGATCATTTCGTAACTATTCAACTTACATTGCATAATCAGCTAATTGAAGTAACTCATCTCTAAAATTACATCCAAGCTTGCTTGTAAAAATCCATGGTAAGTCTTACCAAGATAGCTTCAGGTGAAAAAGCTCGCAGTTTTTGTAAAAAAATGCGAGTTTAGATCAAGTGGGATTTCTCAAGCTATCATAGCAGAAATTCAGCATATGCTCTTATCATTTTTAGTGGTACCAGTGTTTGAATCCAAACTTACTACTCCTATCGATTCAATGGAAAAATAGCTACCCAGTATTAGGAATTCCATACTCTTAATAAGCTTAATTTAGTCAAGTCTTGTTATCTTAAAGCTCACTTCATATGTCTGTATATGAAGAAACGTGAAGCTCATCATATCACTTTCAACTATCCGTTTAGAATAGCTAAACCATTTCCTTTAGTATATACTCTTTCTTCTTTTCGTCCGATCAACTATATTTTTCAGTAGAGTTAAGGAAAATTTTAACGAAGTCGGAAGAGAAGTAAGAAAGTCAGTAGAACAGCAGGCGTTTTTTGATAATTTTTTACCCAAACTTGTATTTTCTTTTATAGGCATTTCGTCATGTATGCGCAAACTTGTACTGACTAATGTTATGCTCATAAAACCAGTCACAGTTACAAGTGATAACATCTGAATCACTCTATATCAAGAAATCTCCAGGATCGAAAAAAAGGGGAATTCATACTCTTATATTCTACGCTCAATTGGCCTTATTGAACGTATTCTAGAACTCCTAAGGTATGATAATATCATAGTACTTGGAGGAAAATCCTTTTCGCTTTAAGAAGTTAAGAATTAAGGATGGAACTGGGTTATTTCAGTCTTCTTTCTTCCCTTATAAAAAGTAGTAGGAATCATAGCCGCACATTTTGAATACTGTTCCTAGAAATGGAAGAAAGAGGGAAAAGTCATCAGGAGAGGCGGAGATAGTAATAAACTTTCTTTTAGGGATTGTTGGCTAGTTTCAAAACGTAGAAGTGTCGATCTTACCACATCTATCAGATTTATCATACATCTCTAGTATCTAACTCGGTGAAGTAACACTTTCATTTGCAGTATAATAAGCTTTACTTACTTTAATTAGAAACGAGCCAAAATCTAGACGATTCGCTCTTTCATAGGCCTTTCTTTGAATATCTTCTAGAATCTTTGGATCTTTTGCTTTGTAATAAGCATTTCGAGTCGCCTTTTTAGCCTACAAGCTTAAATCTAATTTTTACTCTTCCTAAATAGGTAAAGCACTAGCTTTGGTTTCTTAAGTTTACTTAAGGCTACTATTTGTCACTTATTAGGAGGTATTCAGCTCTTTTAATCATTTACTCAATTTATCTAGCTTTTTTTATTAAACGCTCTAGATATCAGAAAGTAGGGATAAATTGGTACGAGAATCACCCTGCAAGTCCTTTTATTTTTCTACGTTTTGATGTGTTAATTTTGATCCTCAAATGACACAAAAGCTTATAAAAAACCCAGTTAGTGTAAAAGCAACGGCTAAGAGAAAAACTCTGAATTTCATTTTATTTCATTTAAACTAAAAAACCAGGAAATAGTAATAGCTAAATATGCCTTTAAGCTATAACCTCTAATAGATAAGACTCAAATAGACTAGATTAATAGGATAAAGAGCAGCTTATGATGGAGGTAGTTAAAAGAGATTTCATTCTCAGTTATCTGAGAATTGGAAGCTGGAAGAGGAACTCATTCAAGCAGTCTTCTCTAGTGATAAGCAAAAGTATTAAATAAAAGGAAATATAGGTAAAGAAGCACCTTAAGCTAGGATTTTCTAGCCATTTAGCCCTTTAAATTAATTGAGCTAGGAAATCTTAAAAATTTATAAGTGAAAGAGGTATAAAACTCATTCAGATCTAGCTATTTAAACATGAACTATACCTTTTATTTCTACTTAAAAGAGAGTTTAAAGATGAAGCTTCAGCTCAACTTAGATGACATTTTAAGACTAAAAATTAAGAACCTAGCAAGGTCTTTTCTTAATCCTTACCGCTTATGCAGTCTAAGTACCTTACAGCCTGATATCATTTTATCTCTTAAGACCTTATTAATCTACCATTAATATTGACTTCAGATCAAATCATTAAACTATCGAGTATATATAATACAATGTAGCAATGTTATCATATCACCAGTTTGATGACACTAAGTATATTATCATCTCACTTTTATCTCTAACGGTAGACTTATAAATGACTAAGCATAGTCCTGCTACTATCTTGCTCCTGCTATATATTGACTCTTCTTATCCTTCCAGTCTATAAAGTTCAACTTTCTTCTCCTTTCTTATTTTTCCCTTATCTAGCTATTCTTTTTAGACTTGTAAATGTGAAAATCTTACTAGCAGAAAATTGCTATACAAAAGAGATAGGAAATTAAAAAGGCGACTATAAAAAGACTAGTAGAAAGAAGCAAAAATAACTAGCCAAGGAATGAAATTAGCTTGCTAGAAGGCTAGAAACTCAGGAAATAAAGTAAGGTTTTACTCTAGTCTGAGATAGTCTTTTCAGTATCATAATATAGGTCTCTAAAATAAGCGGCATTATCAGTGAAAATAAGTAAGCAAAACATAGGAAATGCTTTAAAAATTTTAGCAGGTTTAGAAAGGAAAAACTAAGAAGAGAGCTAAAAAATTAGTTAGAGGCTAAATATTTAAATTTATATGTCTATAGAATAAATTAAAGGTTGAATGAAGCCTTTACATTAATCACTTGATTTCATATTAATAAAGATCAATGAAAATAACTTGCTGTGGTAATATACAAACTTAAGGGTAATATAAGAGCTCTTTAGTAGAAGCTCTTGTGATTAAAAATTTGAAGGATAGTAATCAAACAGTTATTCTGATGTTTCTATTGTAGGGTTAATCAAAATGCTTTTTATATAGGGGTTAGTTTGAAAAGTTATATCCTGAGATAGAAAAATAAAATATAAACTTATATAAAAACTTGAGTATTGAAGGGACTAGTTTGCCTAAATTAAAAGGAGGTCATAAAGACAAAAGAGTCTAGTAGTTAATAACACTCTCAGTCTCCTCTAGTAAGCCTATCATAGTAACGATCTCACTTTCTGTAACCTCAGCAAATAATAAATTTCTCACAAGCAGCAGTTCTCTAATGACACCCTATAAAATACCAAGCAAGTAATGAATCTTTAAATATTTATCCAAGTAGCAGGTAAAATACTTAGGCATAATACTACAGAATAATAATCAATCAAGCTTATCATTTATAAAAGAAAGGGTCAGACACTTTAATTATTATCTAAAAAGGTCTTATAAAAAGTGAGTGTTAACTGCTTAAAAATAATAGTTACAAACACTCAATTTTTTATTATATTTAAACTTGGAATTAACAGTAGGATCTACAGAGCTAAGTTATAGAGTACTAAGCTTATGGTGTCATTTTAAAGAAAACTTTTCAGAAGTTCTGGCTATTTCTTTATATCGGACCGATATTTATAATCTAGGTCCTACTTAATAAGTATTAAATCTAAAAGTTCTCTTCATGTCTACTTTCAGAAAAACCCATTAGTAAGATGATAAGCTGATCCCACACTTCTAAGCAAGCAAGTCTTCTTACTTTAAGCCTTTAATTCACAACCAATCATGCTATTATCTTCTACCTCCACAGAATCTTTCACTCTCCAAACCCCAGAAAATTCTCCCACATCATATACAAATTTCCATTCCTTCAACATATAGTAAATGAATTCATTTAATATATAGATAAGAAAGGAGAGGATAGTACGTATAGTGATTGAAAGGCTTTGATTTAAATATATAATTGGCATGAGTTAATAAGTTATAAATAAGTATGAAAGAAGTCTAGAACTCCATAATTACGGGCATGCCTAGTCTCCTAAAGGAAGGCACAGGACTCATGTTTGACACCAGTTGGCCGTTTAATAAAGAACTGCCCGTTCCTAAGTAGATTAGAAATAAGGTTGACTAGAATTAGTAGGATAGTAATATGACCTAGAAAAAAAAGGAACTGAGATCGAAGAAACTTGCTTGGAATTGCTAGCATAAGAACAAGATACACTATGCGAAGGGAGTTTGCTAAACTTGCTATTTGTCTCTCTATTACCAAGTAAAAGCGAAAGTGAGTATGACCGTATGAATAGTTTGTTTCATTTAAGTTATAAAATCGAATTTTTTCTTTAGATTAAACGCAAAATATTTTGGCTTAAATATAGAAAGCTAGACAAGAATTCAGTTTCAAGGTTTCATTCAACTTACTCTAATCTCAGCTAATAAAAGTTAGAGTGAGTATGGGTGTTTTCGGTTGGTAGTAGTTCTAGTTGATTCTGCTCATAACTTAGTTTATAGTTGTTGGGCTTTAGAGTTTATAATGGAATATTAGCGTATAAGTGTTTAGTCAAGGGTAGCTTGTTTACCTATCAAATCTGATAGATACTCTTTTTATATTCCAAAACCTAGCTTGATCATCTATTAAAAGCAGTGCTTATATACCTTGTTTTTGGGGTTAAAGAGTATAGTAAAATCTGTCTATCAAGGTATCATTTTTCCACCTTATAAACTGAATAGAGAAAGGAAGGATCTAGTCTTATAGGATTAGTATAGCAAATCGTTAAGGGAGGCCTAACTAGTTTTTATCGCCTCAGATGCTAAAAATGCTATAGATTGGGTTTCATCAAAATACGTTAAGACTAATAGGGAGGTTAAATGGTCAAAGGAAATAGAGTAAGATGATAAAGCTTGGAGATACTGGAAAATCAAAGGAAGAGAGTATTTCCACCTACATGAGAAAAGCTTGAGGATTAGTAAAGAAGACCTGATTCCTTTCATTTGATAGAATGATATCTTTAAGGATTGGCTTATAGAAGTCAATCGAGGCTATAATGTAGTAAAGAGTTTAAATGACGCTTAGAGGTGTTAAGTCAACTAAGGGAAAAGCAATGTGAAGGTTAATTCTAAGATTTTAAATTCAAGTAAATCGAACTTTTTTGGAACGAAAATTCGATTTTACTTGAAACTCCCTGCATAGATAAAGCGCTTATATCCTCAAAATTTTCAAAGCAAACCATTATATCCCAGTAACAAACTAAAGTTGCTAATAGTAAATCATAATACAAAGCTTAAGAGAACTAGTCTCTAGTCTTAGCCATTTAAGACCATAATTTTTAAAGCTATAAATATATTAGCAAATCTGACTCAGTCATTTCAGAAGGAAACAGTTAACATCATAAATATAATAATCAAACCAACCAATTTAAGCGTTTTATATATACTTAAAAAAACTAAATTGGGATAAATAAATTAACTAGCTTCTTAGAAGTTTACCTAGTGCTTTATTAGTCATTTTGCTTAAAGCTTCTAAAAAAGAGATATAAATAGAGGATTAATAGGGTACTTGGTTTGAGGTATGAAAGGAAAAAAGGATCGATTGGGGGGATAAAACTAGCTTAGCTTCTAGGTAAGAAGGTGTTCGAAGGGTAATCTGAGAAGGAGCAAAGACTGTATGGTTCTAGAAGTTAAAAGGTATGGAAATTCAGATTTGAAGCCTAGAAAATAACCTTAGATTTGCATTTATCCAATAATTAAAAAAGTAAACATGAAATGAGTGAATAAGCATGGGTAGAATTGCTTATTCATACCTTAGTAAGTTGTAAAGCTAACTGATAAAAAGAAGCTTCAAGGCTTTTGAAAGAAGTAGAACTAAAACCTATGCAATTGAAGGGTAAAAATGATTAAAGTTGGACTAAAGCCTTTAGCTAAAAAGCTGCTTTAAAGGGTGTAAATGAGATTTGGGTCAAATGTAAATAAAGTACTTTAACTACCTTCTCTAAAACGGGATTTACTCTATAATCTTTGAGGGAGATAAGAGAAATAAGGAGAACAAAGAAGAAGCTGAAAATGAAAGGAATATAGGAGAGAGTTGAGATAGCTTGTAGCAATAAAAGGCTTAACCTGAGGGTAAATTTCTACAATCAAAGAAATCAAAAAAATCCTTATTTTTAAGCTTAAACTTTTAAGTAAAAAAGCTAAAACTTAAAGCTTCTTAGTACTAATAATTTAACTAGCGTAATGCTTATCAAACTAAGGTAAGCTTAGAAAATTTTATTAATAAGATCAAAATTTAAAGACTGAAGAATCAGTCAGAAATAAAAAAATGAACGAGAAAATAAATAAAAGAGATTACACTGTCGGACTTTAATTTCCCTCAAACTGAACTTTTAATTAACATTTTTAAATATCAAACCAGATTTAAACCTTACTGACTATAAGTCAATAAAGGAATAAATAATCCCAAGGCAGATGCTAAAATCTTAATATTATCAGTCTACTACTGTTAGTAGTACTCAGCTAGTGTAGTTCATTCTTATTCGACCAAAATAGATTAGCATCTATATCCCTATAAGCTAAGGTAAACGAGCGAACTAATATCAACAAAACAAACTGAGTTCATTATATCCTAAAGCGATATCCTCTATTTTTCAAACCTAATGATTAATCGATGTAAAGCAATTCTGAGTTCTCCATCCTTAGCAATGATTAGTTTCATTATCATAGCATATCCATAAAAAAATCTGAACATACTAAAAGGAATTCTTACAAATGAAGCTACCTCTTTAGTTTAGTGCCGCTAATATTTGCCTCTTATTTCATTAATTTTCTTAATTCACTTCTAACTTCATTTTGATATTTCCAAACTCCGCTAAAAATATAAGCGAAGAGAAAATAAAGAAAGGATTCTTTTTGCAGCTTAATGGAAATGATTTCTAAGGCTAAATTGGAGTGAAATATGAGTATTAAGCTCTTAAAATGCTGTGATTTTAGTAGAGTCTAAAACGAGCAAAAGCTGTATAATTAGGTCTCGAAAGCTATTTGGTATGAAATTTAGCAATTGACTAAAATAATGGGGAATAGACAGAAAATTGAAGATAGGAGTTAAGCTCAGGGGACATTAAAAGCAACTGACTTATTAAACTAACCATCTCTATGAAGTTCGAAGAGATAAATTGTCTTGATTTTATGAGAAATACGAAGTTTTCCTTTATAAGAATCTTAAGCAGATCTAACTAGGATTTCCACCAGAAAGTTAAGGAACTATTTTCGAACCAACTACTACTAGTATCTTAAGAAGCTTTGTATATCAACAAACTACGCAACATACATAGGATATCAGTATAGAGCTATTCACCTAAAGAGAGTAGAACTAATCCTTTTAGGTTCTTAACTGCATCTAATTGAATCTCAATCGATTAACCACGAAATAGAGTCTTAAGTTGATTATCTTTCTAACATACTCATTTAAACATAGTTGCATATTAAAAAGCTATCAAATTCAAGTTATTCAAGTCCTTATTTTTTAAATCTATATCATTCAAAGTCTATGTGATAACTAGGCATTATGGCAAATAATAGGATACAACCTTCCCGTTCTTCCTCTAATAAGGATTTCTTAGATATGATTGCGTTTCAATTTTTGTGCTACGCATCTATGTTAATGTAAATGGGCTTCATCCTTTAACTATTTTAGACTTAAATTAGATTTATTAGAACGCAATGATGGTGAGCTAGACATTAGCACTAATTAGCACTCTGAATTAGATTTATCGCTCTTTATAGAAAATAGTGGTATAATAACTTGTCTTGATAGAGAAAAAAGGCTTTAACATATAAAATTTAGGAGTTAAGGAAACATCAGTTGACATAATAGCGTATATCAAATAGTTCCGCCTTAAAGCTCTATAAGTATGTTCGACTTTACCACATAAAGAAGACCAATCTACTAATCAAAAGTCCACTTTGACTGATGATAAACTATTAGTCATGAATCCAAGAATTGTCTAGTATACAGAATGACAAGCTTATGCATTTTAAAGCTAGAATATATATCTTGGAATTATAACTAAGACACTAGATTTGTACATAGAAAGAGAATCTTAGACTTTATTATTTTTTCATTTAAACTGATCCTATTTATACTTTAAGGTATAAAAAGCCTTTCTAACTATAAAGTCTATGAAGTTGATATGTCTTAGGCATTAAATAATCACTCAGATCTTATTACCATACTACCTCTGCCTTTGCTCAGCTTTAATATCAAATTGCTTTTATACTAATTCGGGATATTCTCTTCGCTTAATATGCTAATGATTCTAAGCTTATAAATTTAGGGTTAGTAGTGGTAATCTAATTTATGGAACTTTCATTCACTAGTAGGTTTACCAGTTACCCCAGTCTATGTTAACTACTCTAGGTTTATTTCTTTAGTCTATCTACATTATAAGTCCCAATTCTATCCCCGAGCATTAAACTAACTACCCTCTCTTATTTCAGATTCATCCGTTAATTAAACACCCTCCCTTCAGTCATTCCCTCTACTTAAACCTTAGTAATATCTACTTACATACACCTAAGCAAACCTAACATAAAGCCAACTACCTATTTATATCCTTTACTTTCACCCTTTTATTTATAGCCCCAACAAAGATATTTAATTTCCCATCTTTGATACCTCTCTATCTTAAAGCTTATATAAATAGCACTAGCAAAGTAGCTAGTATCATGATAGAGGCTACTATAAGTGATACTTTAAAACTGGTCCAAAGAAGGAATAATAGGACCTAAGTATATAGTTCTCTACTATCTTTCCTTTTTACTTTATTGGATATATTGAATACGTTAGCTATGATATAGATTGATACGTCTTTTATGGAGGCTTTTAGTTATTTACCTAGAGTACTTTATTGGAGTCATTTTATGCTTTTAGATTTAGAATGAGTTGGAAGGACTAGAATGTCTAGTTAGAGTTCATAGCGAGTTTGATACTTTATAACAAGCGATGGGATACGGGATTTGACTGGAGATGTTAGTCTTTAATGCTCGTGATTTGGACTATCTAGTTTTGCCTCGTTTGTAAAGTTTACGTACAACTATAGGTTAGCCCATAGAAGACACCTCCACTTACATACATATCCCACATCTCTCCATTATGAATCTTCTATCCGACAGCTTAAGCATTAGAGTCAGTTCAATTATCTTTACACTTGAAATAGATTTTATAGATTAAGCCTTATAATCACAATACTAGCTAACTATTTAAATTGATTCTATCATATCCTAGAGACTATCTAACCTACTTTTTAAGTACAGGCTAAATATTACTCTCTATAAAGAATGATAAGGATAAGACAAATCAGATCTACTATTATACAGTTAAGCCATCTTAAGCTATAAACTAAGGAAAGAAGTAAAAGGAGATGAATAGTTAAGAATCGAGAAGATATATTAGAAGTGAAAGTAGGATAAGGAAAGTAAATATGAAAGAGAATTGGTTGAAGGAAGTTCAAATAATGTAATGGAAATTAAACACTGGAATAGGGAAATTAAACGCTACATGTTGGTATAAATTCTTGGCTTCTTTCTCTTTTTATAATTATTGATGAAATAAGTCTAAACTATAATTACGGGTATGCCTAGTCTACTTTCTTCTGATCAACTCTTAAACTTCCATTCAAATTGGCCCCTTTTTAAACTGCTTCCTCTTCCCAACTAACTACTGAATAGAGAAAATGAAACGAAGAAAGAAGAGTAAGTGAGTAGGAAAGGAAGGAGATGTAAGAAGTAAGCTTGGAACTGCGAACATAAGAACAAGATACACTATGCGAAGGGAGTGTGTTAAGCATGCTATTTATCTAAGTATTATGAAGGGAAAGAGAAGAGAAGCAAGAGATTGTGAGAAGTGTGTTTATGTAAAAGCTGTTAATTCATTTTAAGCGTATTTGACTTATAAAAAGGAAAGGGCTTTACACATAAGACTGGTATAAATGTATAGTCTAAGCTTCTAAATTTATATTAGCATCGAATTAAAGTTTATCAGCAAATGCTGTACAAAAGATTCCTACTAAATGTAGGAATCTTGGCATGCATCTTTTCTACATTCTGGCTTTAGATTGATAAGCAAATAAAGTATTCTCAAGCCTTTATAGGAATTTATCAGGCAACTTCTAGTAGGCTATGAGGTAGAACTAGCAGACTAGTTAATTAAGCTGAAACTCAGCAAGCCATCTATACTTTTTCTCTTTTAGATGCTTAGTTAGATATAAAAAATAACTAGAATTGGACCAAAATTGCTTTATAAACCTGGTGTTAAACTAGGCTATATAGAAGCAAGAATGTTCATAAGATTAGATAGGCTTTTTAAAACCGGTCCGCCTTTTTTAATTCCCACTAACTCAAGAGAGTTAGTCAGTATATGTAGAGTATAACCAGCCTCATGTATTATTGCCAGTCTTTCAACTTTCTTCTTATAACTTAAAAAGCATTTCATTCTAAGAAAACTATAGAGCGACTGAAAGTCAGCTTTTCTTCATCCCATTTTCAAACCAAGAAAATAGCAAACAGATTGGCATTGAATAGCCTTTTCAAGCAAAGGCGTATTTATATTGAAAGCCTCTCATTAAGGGATATGAATTCCCCTAGCTAAGATAAAAAAATTATCCCCAGCATAATTAATAAAAATCTTAAGGCTAAGGATAAATAAATCAGCCAACTAAGCTAAATAACTATATTTTTATACTACTGAGAGACATCCAATAATAGACACTAGCATTATAAGCATTCTATATGCATCTTCGCATATAAAGCTTACCTAAAAAAGTTTGAGCAATATATAAGGCTTAAAGACAAGGATTTGAGTGCTTTTATAAAGGTTGGGTATAGTATATCTCTATTCTCAGTCGAGATAAATCACTTTTTGGAAATTACTTAGAAATATATAAAAGGAGTAACTATTAAAAGATATGATTACCTCCTATGTTAGCATTTATACAGAGAGCATCATAGATCTTAGTTTACTTTGGGTTATCATAGAATATAACGAGAGATGGTAGAGAATAAAACCTAATGGTACTAGGTAGTTTAATATTTACCTTTAAGAACAATAGATTGAGGGAAAGGCACAACACTTTGATACTTTAGAAATAACTGTAGATGAATATTAAAATTTTAAGCTGTAAATAAAAATACCGCTAGTTGGGAAATAAAATTAGAAGAAGCGAGTTGAATATAAAAATTGATATTCTTTACTAGGATTTGGAACTTAATTTAAAGATGTCTTGTTTAAAATTTACATGTTTGACAGTGTGGTTAAATATACTTAAAATGAATTAACAGCTTTTACATAAACACACTTCTCACAATCTCTTGCTTCTCTTCTCTTTCCCTTCATAATACTTAGATAAATAGCATGCTTAACACACTCCCTTCGCATAGTGTATCTTGTTCTTATGTTCGCAGTTCCAAGCTTACTTCTTACATCTCCTTCCTTTCTTACTCACTTACTCTTCTTTCTTCGTTTCATTTTCTTTATTCAGTAGTTAGTTGGGAAGAGGAAGCAGTTTAAAAAGGGGCCAATTTGAATGGAAGTTTAAGAGTTGATCAGAAGAAAGTAGACTAGGCATACCCGTAATTATAGTTTAGACTTATTTCATCAATAATTATAAAAAGAGAAAGAAGCCAAGAATTTATACCAACATGTAGCGTTTAATTTCCCTATTCCAGTGTTTAATTTCGCTATTTTAATAACTTAAAAGTGAACTAGATAAGTGATTTAATTATAAACCAACAAGCGTTTAAGAGTCAGTAGATATGCACAGTATCTACTTTCTGAAATGTTAAAGACTTTATTTACATCCTTTAAATATCAATAGTAAGATCAGATACTAATAAGTTGCTTTTCTAGTAATGGTTGATGAGGATTAGATCTAGTTATGCCTTATTTTCAATTGTGCTTATCTTATGTCAGTGCAAGTGAGAATATATTAAGCTGGCTATTAAGGCTTTAGATATGAAAGTGTTGTCTAAATCATTTTTTTTATTACGCTTTGTAAGATACTTATGCAAATCTGGCTACCTCTTGCTTGATAGCTGGTACTATTTTAAGCTTCTATAAATTAAGATCTTAGTTTAAAGGAGCAATATTGAGCGATTTGCGCTGAGAGTATGGAAACATATTAAAAGTTGCTTAATCAAAGGGTATAAAATTTTCCTTGGGTTATATAAATAAAAATTGCTTATTTAATACTAAGCAAAGTATCTGCCAATGAAATAGGCACTAAACTAGCTTTCCATATTTTTAGATATACTTGAGTATAAATATTTACCATATAGACTGTCTTAAGAAAGGCCTTATTAATATATGAGGGATTTAGTATCTTAATTGGTAAATTTGAAGGCCATAGTGTTTATAGAATGTCGCATTGTTATTCTAGCTTCTCTATTATCATCCTGTTATATAACTCAGCTCTATTCAGCTGGGTATTAAATCTGACTAGAAGCGCACTTTAGTCTACAAATTCTTCAAGCTTGACTCACTTCCCCTAGTTTTGCTTTTCTCTCTCTACTCCTTTCCTTCTCTTGTTGACTTTCTAGTTTATCTTCTCCTATATAAGCAATATCTATTGTATTAGCCTAGAAGAGAAGTGAGTATATTTACTATATTGTGAGAGTTTAGAAGTCTAGTGAATAGCTGAGAATGAAGATAAGAAAGCATAGGAAATAGCAAAAGACTAAGGTAGAATAGTAGCGACAGTATAGATAGAGAAACGAGTGGATCTAGAGGGAAATAACTGGAAGTGCAATAAGAAGTAGAACAGAGAAACATAAAGACTCTAGCTTTAGAACCAAAAGAGAGCAATAGAGAGACATTATAAGCTTATAAAGCTTAAATAGCTCCTTAATATCTGGCTTTATAGTCTTCATTCTCTAACTATTATTCTTACAAAGTAAACAACCAACTACACTTATAAAGAGTATAATGTAGATAGTCTCAAGCTTTTTTCATCTAGATAAGAAAGAAAGATAACTTGATCAATCAAAAATTTAGTTGAATGAAGCAACTCAATGTTCATTATAATGCTCAATAGTTTAGCAATCTATAAGCATATAGCAGGTATTAACACTTTAAATATCTAATTGCTCAAACTACTTTAGCAGGAGGGATATATTGATATAAAATAAATCTAATATAGACTAAAGGATCTTTGGTAATTAGGTTTGCTATACTTTTTTAGGATAAGCTAAATTAAACCAATGACAGGAATTTCCTGAATATTAATATAGAGAAACCTTTTTGTTTAGAATAGAAAGACTGATATTTAGAAGCACTAGAAAGGAAGAATTAAAGAAGAGATGGTAGTATAAGTTATAGGATTGGTATGTAAAAGGTTATGGATTTATTGATGTAAACACTCTTAGGATATCAGGGATAGCTGTGAAGATAGGTTTTGTTGCATATGGTTTCCATCTTTTATTATAAACTTAATGCTTAAGCAATAAAAATAGAGCTACTTTAATTTAAGCTTGTATTAAGATTTCAAACGACTACTTTTTTTAATTCTCAGAGAGAAGAAATTTGACTGCCAATATAAACTTATCCGAGTTCTAAACGAAGCTGACAATATTTAGCCGCTTCTTCTGATTATCTCCAAGAAAGCCTGTAATAAGTTCACGAACGCTAAGAGTAACCTACTATATATCCTAAAGGATAGCAACTCTATCTCATAGTCAGATTTAAATTAAACTAGCTTATAGTAACAAAGATCTAACATAAAAGCACTAGATCTCTACTTATTTTAAACACTTCAATTGAACATTTCTAAATCTTAGCCTCATTAATTCTTGCTCTGACATAAGAGTGTTATATGTTTAGTTTTGAGAGAATATGAGGAATAACCTATTTAGAGTGCAACTTTTATATTTCTTTTTGTTTATTTCATTCTATTACTCTTCCTTTGCTCCAAAGCTAGAGTCTTTATGCTTCTCTGTTCTACCAGTTATTTCCCTCTATACTGTCGCTACTATTCTACTTTAGTCTTTTGCTATTTCCTATGATTTCTTATTTCGTTTTCTCTATAATATAGTAAATATTCTCACTTTTTCCTCTAGGAAAATATAATAAATGTTGCTTATATAGGAGAAGATAAACTAGATAGTCAACAAGAGAAGGAAAGGAGTAAAGAGAGAAGCGAAACTAAAGGAGGTGAATCAAACGCGAAGAATATGAAGGCTTAAGTGCTAATTTCTAGTTCCATGCTTTCAAGGGGTTCTCAAGAATTTGACAATTAGACTAGCATACTTAATTTAGTAAGCTTGAATATGCTTTTATCTTTTTGCTTACCGCTTTAGATTTATTTAATTTAGATAGTTTCTCTCCTTTTATATATCTTTGCCTTAGTATTTTTCTATCTAAGGTCTCTTAGTTTCTTTTTAGCTTTAGCTGTATAAGATACTATAAACCTGTATCGCTAGTACTAAGTTTCAGCCTTCAAATATAAGCTTCAAGTTAACTTTACGTTTTCTCTCTTTAGAGATCATCAAGATATTTAATCCTTAATAACCTAACATCTTTCATCCAGTTATTTCCTAGCTTTAGCTATCACACAAAGCCAGCTTTAGTTTGCTAAGTCTTAAGGCAGCTTATCTAAGCTCTTAGTCTTGTAGTAGGCTAGATTCGCAACGTTTTATGATCTAATCCTGCCATTTGGGTAAAAGCTTCCATCTACCTGCTTTAATATTCCAAAGCATGTCACTTTTAATCTAATTAGCAAGAACCTTCTTAGTGATATTACCTTATGCTTGTCTTTTCATGAAGCTAGGAAATCACCTTAAAAAGGTAAAGGGATAACTGACGCTGAATAGCTTCAAAGATGAGTTGACTGAGAATTGAAGCCAAGAGGTAAAGAATATGGATTGATGAATTAAGGAACTATTAGTCAAGCTGGACTAGACAATTAAAGGTCTATTTAAGCTAAAAATGAAGAAGTCAAGATAAACTAGATTTCACAGACTTTCCCTTCTTTTTAAATTAGACGCCTTTTATTCAATGGGTAATGCTTATTTATATACCCTTAGTAGCATTGTATGAATATAGAGTCTGATAGAGTTAGATAAGCAAGAAAACTCCTCATAATCCACAGATTTTTTGACTGGAGGAAGTAAAATCTTCTTCACGTATTTAACAGTTTGATCTTAAAAAAGTAGCTTCGAAGTTTCAAGCTCGAGTTTTAAGATAACTAGAGCTTGAAGTATTTCACTAGGTCTTTAATAGGTTTAATCTACCATTGTATTTAATAAGTCTAACTAATAAGGCTAATTTTCAAAAAAAGCTAAGGATATTATATTTGACTGCCTTTGTTGTCTTTTTATAAGACCCTTGATATAAAAAGGCTTCTTTTGTAGAATCATTTTGATATCTGGTTTTTAAAGTATTCAAGTTGGTTTATATTAAAGACTGAGATAGATATTTAAAGTACCTCCAATCAATAGAGTGAAGATATTTACCAGTCTTATTATATCTAACCGGATAAATCCTGGTAATGCATCCTCTTTTTTTAAACTATTCAAATTAGAACTTTGAAACGAGTAAAGTACTTCAGCTATAAGCCAAACTACGAAGTACCTACTCCTAGATCTTGTTTGTCTATACAAGATCAAATTATACTAAACAGCTCTGAACTTAACATCTTAGCTATTTTTATTTCCCCATCTAGATCATCCAAAGTTCATATCTTACCCTCCATACTTAACTTAAAATCCCCCTAAATATATATTAACGACCATTTCTAAAGCCTTCATATTCATTCTATATAAGAGCTGAAAAGATCCTATAGTACTAAACAAATATAGAGCATCCTTGTTATATCCTTTTAGTACAGTCAAGTTAATGAGAGTAGCTTATAAATGAATGGTTTGATATTAAAATGAAAGTAGAAGTTTAGCTCAGAGCTAATATATTGAAAAAGAGTGCTAAGTAGAATATAATTCATTAATAGCAGTTCATAACTTAATTGCACATGATATCATAGCATAGAATAGAGTGATGATTAACACTAGAGCACCAAAAATTACTACGTTTAAGTAGGAAGGAATCAATGTTTTTGTCTGATCTTTACTCTCTTCGCTTATAATGCTAGAATTCTTTGGACTGATTTAGCGTATAACAGGAGAGTCTTACCCGAGTATTATGTTTTCTTACGTTTTGGTTGAGGATAGTTAATAGCTTTATTACAGATCCTGGCTCAGTATACTTTTGTCAATCTAGAAAATTTATTTTTCCAGGCTTTTTATCTGTTCTATAAAGCAAGACTCCGCTTTATTCAACTTGACGCTCCCATTAGCCTGCTTTTTATCTAAAATAAGCTTCAGTTTATTCTTCAGATGCTTCAGCTACTTAAATAATATCTTCTAGTCATGCTTTTCATTCTTTTTCTACTGCTGGATATCAGACATTGAACTATTCTAGATCTGCTCTGCTTTTTTCTTAACTTTATTCGCAAAGAAGACTTTATGCTTTGCCTTCAAGATGCTAGAAGTCTTGCTATACTTCTCAAAGATAGTTTTCTACTTATCAGTTCCCATTAACTCATAAGACTTTGAATACTCCACACATGTCAAAGGGTTACTAGTCAATACAGCAGACTGATCGGTAAAGTTATTCCAATACGGCTAAGGCACCTACTAGAGCTACTTGCTTTACCTTCGTTTAGCTTACGGACTATCTTCATACAAAGACAGGGAATCAATCCTAAAAAGTTAGGCTCTGCTTACCATCTTTAAAAATAAGTTTAACAAGATTAAGTTTAAGAACTTGCAAAATAGAATATTCGAGTATCCTTTTTAAACGGTATTGAAGGCTAATTCCATGTAATTAAGGAAATAGTCAAACAGTGATAAAAAGTATCACATGGAGTTTAATCAGTGATATATGCAGAAGGATTAAAAGGCTTTTAGTTTTAGGTTAGTTATATAAATAGAGCATTTATACTAGGGTAAGGGATAATTATCTAGGGATATTTACAGAAAGATCAACTTAGGGATTTTCTTACGTGAATAGACTAAAATAACCCTTGAGATGGTTATTTAATTTTATTATTATAGAGTTTAGTTTATTAAAGGGTAGCTTTTTAAAGTCATTTTTGAGGTATTATTTTCATCCGTTTGGAAGCTTAGAGTAAGATGAAATTTAGGCTAGTTGATTAATAGATCTCTGTGTATAGTATAATGATTATATGGCTAGTTATGCTAGGGTGTTGGAGTAGTACTACTTTGATTTCTGAAGAGGTTGATAGGATTTTTAGCTTCCAGGCTTTTTATTCTTTTTAATACTTAAATACTATTTTAAGTAGCTTAACGTCTGTCATTCTCAGCACTGAAGTTTGCTACTAAGAATTCAAAGCCTTATTGTATAAAATTTTCCAGCCATCTAAAATGCAATTATCCTTTTTTGAGCCTTTACTAGATAACAACTTACTAGCTATCTCTTGTTAAAATAATTAAACCCTTAAAACACTTTTTCATTCCCTACAACATTAGCCATTTTAATCAATACCAAGCATAGAAATATCTAGACAAATATATGTAAATAACCCTTTCTTAATTGTTAAGTCAGTTCTTCTTACTTTGATCATATTTTTCTACGTTTCTTTACATATCATACTCATTAACTATCTCTATTACCTCCTTTTTCTAGTTGTAGCTTCGATATCCACTAGGATAATTTCTAGCTGACTGTGAAGCTTCAATAGCTAGATCTTATTTTTTAGCTTGTTTAGCTAAGTAGTCTTTGAAAACTGAAATCAGCAAAATCTCCTTTCGCTTGTTTTTACTACCTTTACATATTCTATCCTTTCATCTTCTTATCTCCTTCTACAGCAGATAAGTACATATCAAGCATTTCTTATAGCGAAAAGGCTTTTTTACTTAGTTAGCTATTAACTAATCTTATAAACGGAATACTGACTGTAGCCATTTGCTTATACTAGGTTGATGCTTCTTTAGTTGATTTTATGGAGGCAAAAAACTGAAGAGGTGAAGAATGGAAATAGAGATTGATATGTTAGCTATCTTTTAGGTAGTCATGGTGAGATACGATGTACCTACTTGAAGGGGATAGAAGAGTTTTAAACTTTTTTTGATGAAAAGTATAAAAAAATTTCGAGGAGATTTGACTAATAAAATTTCTAAGCTAAATGAGATACTTTTGGTTGGGAGCCCTAGATCTCTCAAAGGTCTATTCTTTGGATAAAGGATCTGCTTATATAAGCTTTCTTTTCACAAGTCTGCCACTATTTGCTTGACTTATTTTTCTTCGCTTCGTTAATTTCTTTTTATTAACTCAACACTTGAGATTGCTAGACTGGATGGAAGTTTATTCCTATAGCTTCATAATAGTTCTTTCTGCTCTTCATTACTGACACTCTTAAGTTTAACTAATCCTCTTCCTGTTCAAAGTGACTTTCTTAATTTCCTTACTTCCCTTAGTCTTTCAAGCACGAATCAGTTTCCTTTTACTCCTCCTAAAATCCATACAACACACTACCATATGAATTTTTCGTGGAAGAGCATGCAGTAGACTACTGATCAAAAATCCACTGAACCTCCTACTCAATAGCCAACGTTTCTTACAAGATCCTTCAAATTCTCTTCCTATAAAGTTAGTTTTCCTGCAGGTTCAATATTAGCGACTCCTTATAAACCACCTTATTAAAAGTCTTATACACCCTTCTCTTCTTGCCATGCTAATTCCCCATTATGACTTATTGATTTAGATACTGAAGTACTTTAAACAAATATCTGGCTATATTAAATATGGCTTTGCTTAAAGTAGGTCATATAGCTAGATTAATTGATGCTAGTATTACTATGGATTGTGCTAGCTATACTGAAGATGGTAAACTAGGAAAGCTAAACTGAAGTAGTAGAGAAAATACATTTGGGTATGAAGAGTGAAAGGGAAAATCTAGTTCAAGAGGTACTAGCATTGTGAGAAGGATAGGGCTACTGCATAACTAGTCATACTCAAGAGAAGCAAAGATAAGGTAATGAGTTAACCTCCTACTTCAAATGTTCCAAGCAGCTAGTTAGTTATACAACTATCTTAATTTATCTCTAAGTGACTAAATTGTTATTAATGGTATTAATTAAGCTAGAGATAGTAAATCTAAATAACAGGCTTGTTATATAGTATGGCTATAGTGCTTTAGTTGACGCTATAGTTTAATTACTATTTTGTAATTGACTTTTAGCTATTTACTCAAAAAGAGTTAGGTGATGGTAGTTTGTTATAGCTTTAAGAAATTTACGGGTGAGGGATTTAAATACATACTGGTATTTAAACTTTGAGGTTTAAAAAATGATGCTTTGTGTATTATACATAGATAGGGTGATCAAGCTGGGTTTAAGAAAGACAAAGGAGGGAGTAAAAGTTAGCCTCTTGAGGTTCTTTGTAAAATAAGCTTCTTAAGACAAATGAAGCTCAAAATTAAACTAGCAGCATATAAAGCAACAGCTACCAAGAAGTATTTCAAAGTTACCAGTTCTCTATTTATATTTACAGATATCCTTATAGAAATGAAGGTAGCTTTCTATCTACCAACATAGATATTACTAACCTTAATATTGCATTATAATCATAATAACTCTCATAGTTCTCATAGTTTTCTGCAAATAAGAAGAATAAGTTAATACCTTCTACCTCTATCCAAACTATTTGGGATAGAGAAACTTAAATAAACTTTTCTAGTTTCAAAATTTTCTGTATATGTAGATCTGACTTTTACTAGTCAAAAATGTCTAGAATGAGTTTATCAAGAGTAACCTGAAAAATCTATTTATAGGCTTTTTATTGAGAGCCTTATTGTTTTATATGCAAGTTTGAAGAATGATAGAATTATTATCTGGCACTTAGTTCTATTAATCAAATATGATATCTGGTTTATATAGAATAGTGTAATCACTAAGCATGAATAAATAGTTAGCTGAACCATTTATTTACTACTGTTGCTTATTAATATAGTTCTATGTTTCTACCCCTTTTTACTTGTTTGTATTACACTAGAAATATAGGATGCCTATGAAGGGGATTTACTTATAAGAGTATTCAATTATAATGATTTTAGAGGGTAATTGTAGTTGTGTCCTTATATAGATTTGAAATACTTAGTTCAACTTTTCTTTATTTTATGCCATTTGATTGAAGTTTTTCAACCTTTAGTTTGATAAATATCGATATATATCAAGCAAAGCTCTCCCCTTCTCTATTGCATAATCATTTAACATCTTTATACTAACTCATTAAGCCTGGCAGCTCCTAATCCCAAGTTTAACTAGCCATCCAATCTTTTTCTTTATCTCAAAAGGCTTATTTTCGGTCCTTTGCTTTACCTATTATCTATAGCTAATTGAGTATTTAGTCCTGAGTATATTTGAGTATAGATATATTATTGCTACTATGCTGAATTTTAAACCTCTAGTACTAAAGGCTTTGAAACAAGGAACTAAGATATTCTTATGAACTGTCTTCATTTTGAAGGAGTTAATGGTATAATTGGCTTGATGGTCCCATATATAAAAAGATTCTAGAGGATATGGCTTGAATAACTATAGCTATCCCCTAATTTCTAGAGCTAGTCATTTTAGAGGTAATGAAGGGATAAAGCAATAATGGGAAAAAAGTTCATGTTCAAGAAAATATCGAAGAAGGAGCTTCGGAAGGATTTTAGCTAGCCTTTTTTCAAGCTTATCTAACTAACCTTCTCATATTTTGGATAAACTTATCTAGTGCTATTGTTTTGGAGATGGTCTAAACATCAAAACTTATAAGCTTCTAAGAAAGTAATCAAAGCATGTAATCAATTTTATTTTTCGGGTAAATGGAAATATTTTTGGCTAAACAGCTTAGAAAAAAATTAAAGCTGAAGAATGTTTTTTATGTCTTTTACGTCAAAAACAGTTCTAGCTTCAATTATTTTAGACTACCTAGTATACTAATAGCTCTATCTTATTCAGTCATAAGATTAGAACTATATATAATAATAAATCAAGATCCTTTAGTTGAACATCCTTAGAGGTACTGGATTTTACATCTAGCCAATTTCATATTCTACTACCTTTATTATTACCCTCAGACTTATAGTGATAGCCATTTCTTAAAATTTAACTTTAATTTTTCTAATTAAAATTAGAGTTGAGGATGCTTTTTTTCCTCTTAAGCTTAGAGAAATTAATTGCTATGTGAAGGTAATGAAATTAAAGGATTGAGATAATTTAAATCATTTAAATACAAATAGTTACCCTCTGTTGTTTGATCTCTATCTTATCCTCAGTTCCATTCTCAAAGGAGATGCTTTCTCTCTTTACGTTTCTCACATTTGCTTCTTATTTCCACTCGGAGTTATTGATTAAAACCTACTTGAGGTTATCCTTAGTACTTCTGATTACCTCTCAGTAGCAAATGGACTTTGCTTCGTTCTTTCTTTCAAATTCTTTATTATTTTCAGTGTTTTTTCTACTTCCTTCTGGAGTTAAGGGTTATACTTCAAGCTCACTACTTAATCATGTGTGAGCTGACTTCTCTTCTATTCTTATAATGGAGGCTTCCCTTATTAAGGAGTTTATAAGCTTTATCTAGTTTTACTATCGGTTGGCTTTTAGTTCTATATGGAATGAATAATTCTATTTCTAGGACCAACTGGAATCTAGAGCTAAACAAAATCTGGCTTAGTCAAATGAGGCAAATCACTGAATTAAATCCTATTAGATTTGAAGGTTTTGTAATAGCTTTCGATGCCTAAGTTTTTCAAAAATTTGAACAGTGGACTGTGATTATTAGGTGTGTAGAATTCTAAAGGATCAGATTGAGAAAGAGTCCTAGTTTTGAAATAATCCATTTTTAAATAAGTTTAAATTAGAAATCTACTTTATTTATTCAAGGTCATCTCAGTTTTAAACCTTTATCGTTAAATATGCTCTTTACCTTTAAGGATTAGTGAACCACAAGGTTCAGTCTTGAGATTGATTTGGCTGCTGTTTGTTTCAATTCTAGTACTAGTATTCTAAGCACCTCATTCCGCTTTATTTCCCTTAAGTACTCAAAGCTGTATAATTTACCCTCATCTATCTTCATATCTATCTAAGTAGCTTCTTAGTTACCTTATCTTAAACTTCCCTTAGACATGCGCTTCTTTAACTTCTAAACTAAGGCTATTTATGGAGCTAAGCACCTTACTTATCCAGATTCCTTACTTAAGCATATTCCAACTTTAGTTCTCAGCCTTAGAGTATGAGAAGAGCTTTATTCATCTCTCTTGCTTGATACCTATATGTTTATTTTATCTTCTATAGACTTAAAAAAACCCTATCTAGCAGAAATTACAGTAAGCTAGACATACAATAGAAGAGATAGAAGATATTCAGAGTCAAAGAGGATAAAGAAGGGAATCTTAAGGAAAACGGGAAGATAATATGGTTGCCAGAAGCTTCGTAAGGTAGACTTTTATACAGTTTTAGCTCTTTAGCAGAGTACTAAAAATATGGATGTTAAGGGATATTAAATAGGGCAGATCTAAGTTAATCTTTAAGCAGAGTAAATGAAAATTACCCAAATTTTTAATTGAAGAGCTTTAGAAGAAAATCAAAGGTATTTAAAGGGAAGCTAAGAATAAAACTTTCTGTTGGAAAAAGTTCCACATCCGGGACTCGAACCCGGGTCTTTCGGGTGAAAGCCGAATATCCTAACCTGCTAGACTAATGTGGATTACATTATATATAAGGCAAGAAGATTAAATAGTATCAATAATTATATCCTTAGGTCAAGGAATATCAATCATAGGAAGCATTACAAAGCTTATAGAATAGCAAAGCTCTTCTTACTTAAGAATTCTAAATTCTATTGAAACTAAATCTACCATGTGAATTATCTGATGCAGATAAGAGAAGTTAAAAGTTAAGATTTAGTATAGCAGCATTAAATAATATAAGTATAATATAGATCTACTAAGTCTATGCTTTATAAAATTAAGAAGCATTTAAGAAACAAGATAAAAGGATCTACTCAGTCAACTTTTACAAGAGAAAGAAAGCTTTAAAGTCGAACATTGATGCATGAATAATTACATTTTCAATGACCAGTATGTTATAGGGTGTATATAAAGCCTATTTATATACTCTGAAAAATAATTAAGATATAAGTCTAAAATGCTTTTCATAGCTAAGGGAATGTAGAATAATAGAATGCTAAAATGTTTCGATTTTAGATTCAATTATTGTAGCTTTTTTAATCTCTCTTGAGTATTTAACTCTTAGTAATATGTAAATTAGGTTTCGCTGATACAAACTAAAAAAGCATTACTTATTTAAAGAATGTATAGAGATCTTTCGTTGAGGTTTTAAGAGTTTTATTTATGAAAAAAAGAAGAAAATTTTGAGAAACGTAAAACAAGAATTTTCTTACTGAGATATTAGAGATTTCTCGCTTCAAAATTATATGTATTTATTCTCTTTCCTGGATAATTTGATAATAAGAGCATTTCTAATATTTTAACTAATTGATTTCTATAATTGTATGAGACAAGAATGAATTGAACTCTTTCTATTCCTACACTTGCAATATTTAGCTTTACCTTAGTATTAATAAATTACTTAAGCTGTATAAACCAAATTCCTCTATCTACCTATATTGGTCACTAGATTAATCCCAGCTTTTCTATACAAATTTTTAAAATCCCACCAACTTTTTTTTAATCACAGCCTTTCTAATTTCTACCATATTGTAACTAAAAATACCTCTTTCAGACATATCAAAATACCTACTTTCTTACATATATAGATAGGTACATTTTTGACCATGCTAAATAAACTCCTTTATAAGCTTATAACACTATTAGCATTTGTTCATTTAGTAAATAAAATGGTTACTTATTGTGCTTTCTGCTAGAAAGAAGCTTTAGTGTACTGATCTAAAATAATAAGATACTCTAGCAAAGTGTTGCAGAGTAATAGTTTATCTATGCTTATAGAAGTCACTTGGTCTTTAAAAGATAGCCAGACCATTTATTTTTTAGTTTGCTTCAAAGTTGAATTTTACCAAAAATAAATGACCATCTTTTATTACATTTCCCCACCTTCATTCTAGTATCTAACCATACTGATAGAATTTATTAAGCTAAATATAGCAGAAATTGACTAAAGGAATGCTACCTTTTATAGTGTCCATTTCTTAGTCTAAATTGTAGATTGAATAGACTATAGAAAGTTGGGGTTTAAGAGTATTCTGATGATATAAGACTCAGATAATCAAATTTAGTTTTCTAACTATCTAACTAAAAGAAAGTATATGATAGTAGTAAATCTATAGAACCTACTTTGAGCTTTATCTAGTATCATGCTATTAAAGCAGTACCAGATATCATAGCATCTATACGAAAATCGTTTTATTAGTTCACACTTAAGTTTTCTCTTTGGTATATTTAGAAGGTTCTGCTTATTACATTCAATAGGTTATATACTTTAGTTATATAATTTAACTAACAAGTTTTAAAGAGTGTATATGGTGTTTTTGTATAAGTTGAGTAGCTTTTTTAGCAAGCTTATAGTTTTCAAGCTTACTTTATGGGTTTTTGCATAGAGCCGAAATAATTTTTTTCTTTTAATTCCTTTCTTTCTATTGAAGTTGCTATAGTTAAAATATAAGCTTATAGTTGCAGTCTGGTTCTTAGAGCTAGTTTCTAACAAATTTTTTGCTACTTTTTCTTCATCTTATTTTTGGCTTTTTGACTTTGAGTGCTTTTTAGTTCTCTACTATGAAATAAATTGATTAGCTTAAGTTTTTCAGCTTCATTCCTTTCCAACAATTACTAGCTTCTACTGATTAGATTTGGTGTATTTATGACTGCTTTCATATAATTTTCTTTACTCATTTAACTAAAGCTTTTAAGCCTTTTTAGTCACACTATTAAAAGACTACTTTTAGGTCTTTTTATTAAATCAAAATCTTTCGTTTAATTACTGGATTTTGCTAAAGCAGGTTGAAATAAATGTATCTTCGATCTAATAAGCTTTAAATCATTCGACCACTTAGCTTTTCATATGATACTTTTTCAGGAAACTAAGCGAAAATTCTGATTACTCATATTATGTTAGCCTCTGACTATTGTTCCTTCAATGGTATTTCATCCTAGCATTATACACAACTATCGCTTATTTATTCTCAACTGCAAAACGAAATTAGTCTCATTTATCAACTTCTCTGCTGTAATTCCTAGCGAATACCAGCTTTACATCTTACACATAACAGTATTGATTGTTCCATTGTTCTAGTGCTTTAAACTGATCCAAAGATAGTAGTTATTCATTCAATCTTTTACCTTTCTTAGCGAATTCAAGTGCTTTATGCCTACTCGAAGTTTGCTTAGTTTTCCTTACCTAGCTTACTCCATTATCCTCTTCTTACCTTTCTAACTGTTTCCTTTACTCTACTATAAGACTCTAGGTAGAATAGTGACTTTTCTACTTGATGATTACAAGTAGAATACTAGAGAAAAACTAGCTAAATGCCAAGGATCTATCTACTAAAGCTTGCTTTAAGCCTTTTTTTGGAAGGATTTGATGCATACTCTTGGAATAACTCTTCCCTTCACCTCTTTAGTTTGTAATTTGATTTACTTTTGAGGACAAACAACTCTATAGTTAGAGAAAGATATGAAGAAAGCTTTAGGATGCTGATATAATAAGTAAGAGAATCAAACCAAATTGAGGGTTATTAAGGTAAGGAAATTTCAGCTTAAAAGGATAAGAAAAATATCTCTCAAAATGGACTGAGTTGTAGCTTTCAAGAGCGATATAGAAGAGAGAAACAGCAGAAGGCTTAAATAAGTAAGCAGATTAGAAGAGTAAATTGAAAGCATATACAACTCTCACATTCCACCATAAAAGCACACCAATATTATTTCTGATTTTTAAGACTCTAATTAGTAATCTAGATACTAATAGTGGGCGTCGCATTAAGTAGGAAGCAGTACTAATCTTGCTAGGTATAAGAGATGAGCTCTTCTATAAAGTAGCCAATACCTATTAGAATATACTCCCGTATTATTCATGAACATAGCACATTCGTATTTGTTTAAGATAATAGAATAAAAGATTTTATAGCTATGATTCCATAAATAATGATAGGTGGTGAAAGTAAAGCAGTATTCCCATTTTATAAAATCAAATCAAACGGGCTCATTACTCTGTTTTTACTGGTATGTCTAGTCTACTCCATTCTAACCCCACCTTTCATATTGGTTGGCCTTTTAATCAACTACTTCCTAATCCGAAGTAAATAGAAGATTAAGTATCTTAAATAAGAAGGAACGAAGGTGGGAAGAAGAGAGGAAAGAGATGTAAGAAGTAAGCGTAGGGTTGTGAAGTCAGGGAGAAGTTACACTATGCGAAAGGACATTTAATTTATCTTTGTACTAGCAAGAGAATATGAAGAGAAGTAGAAGTTAAAAGATATGATTAAGAAAGAAACACTTAACTGATTTTCGCACTTATCTCGAATCCAAAATTCCATTTTAAAAAGCAAAAATATTTAGTTAGTTTCTGGGCAACTAGAAATAATTTAATTTTAAAGGCTTTTATTAACTTAATATATCTTCAGTTTGAATAAACTCCAATAAGACATACAAAAGCATTTCTAAAACTTGTAGATGTTGATTAGTGTAAAATAGAAAGCTAAAGGAAAGTATGAAATATGAGTAGTGAAAGATAAGACACTTGAAAGGCTATATAGTTAGGCTGTATGTAATTTAGCATGGTTTGAGTTTAATAGTAATGCCTTATCTAAACTCTTAAGCTAAGTGATTAATTAGTTGAAAAAGAGACTTAAATCATTAGAACAGAGTACAGAAGGTTTCTATTTAACTCTAGCAAACTTCTTAAACTCCTTATTGTAGAAATTATTTTCAAGGTCTGCTAAGTTTAGCTTTGAAGCAACTTCTGTAATCTATAAAATAAGCAATACCCAAGAAATCAGGTAAACAGGATATAATGAATTTCCAAACTAAAAGACTAAGATTTGAGGTAGAATAATCAGATGCAGATAACTAAAGAAACTGATAGATATATTTTCAGCTCTATCTTTCAAGTTCTGATCAATTTTTAAGCTACAATTAAGGAAAATTTTTGCTTACCTTTTATATTTAAAAAGGTTGGTAATAAGTATAATAAAACAAAGGGTAATAAAATAGGCTAGAGAGTCTTTTTAATTTAAAAGGTGGAAAGGGATTTTTATCGCGAAGTCATCACTGCGAGAAGTCTTTTTATAGCTTCGAAACTATATAAATCTGTCGCTTTTTTGATTATATTCTATTAAGGATATTTTTTGAACTAGATTGATCAAAAATTTTTTATACAGAGTCAAATTGAAAACTTTAAGAGCAACATACATCACATCAAGCTCATTCATAAAAAGTGTGCTAGATATTGTGAGAACAGTTAGACAATGTATAGGATCTTTAACTATAGTTATTCAGCTACTTTTTGCTTTAACCTAAAAGGAAGTAAAATAGTATAAAAAATATTCTCAAGAAGGACAAAATTGCTTACTAAACAAGATGATATAGTTACATAAATGAGCAATATAACTACATATGTGATTTGGATTTTTAATAGTTGATGAATTGTTTGAAGAATGGTAGAAGAATTTTTAGAACGCTATATCATTATTTCCATAAGAAACTAAATAAGCTAAAAAGATCTGAAATACTTTATCCTTTATAATTTTAAGACGGAGATGGTTTTACTTTTTAAAGTATAGGAATAGAATGGAAGAAATATAGTATATGAGTCTATAAAAATAAAGAAGAGTAAAAGGCTATAAATTATACTTTGAGTATGATATTAAACCTTTAAGCTCTTATATACTTTAAAATACTTTGAGTATCTATAATTCTATAATCAGTTAAGTGTTTCTTTCTTAATCATATCTTTTAACTTCTACTTCTCTTCATATTCTCTTGCTAGTACAAAGATAAATTACATGTCCTTTCGCATAGTGTAACTTCTCCCTGAGTTCACAACCCTACGCTTACTTCTTACATCTCTTTCCTTTCTTCTTCCCACCTTCGTTCCTTCTTATTTAAGATACTTAATCTTCTATTTACTTCGGATTAGGAAGTAGTTGATTAAAAGGCCAACCAATATGAAAGGTGGGTATTAGAATGGAGTAGACTAGACATACCAGTAAAAACAGAGTAATGAGCCTGTTTGATTTGATTTTATAAAGAAGGTAAAAAGCGAGAATTTAAATAAGCTTGATCTAAATATAGTTCCTCTTAAACAGAGCTAGTAGACCTATTATAAGTTACCATATCAGTAGTTTAAAAATTAGTAGTTATATTCATATAAAATGTACCTTTAAGGGTATAATCATATGCTTTATGCTAACTCCATAATTTTATACTTAGGGAATATATCAACTAAGATAATGAAATTACTTTAATGATAGTAAGAATAATCTTCTATCACTAGTTTTAGTCACTCTGTCAGAATAAGATAAATAGAAGGAAAATTTTTTTGATTAGATAGGTGAAAAAAAAGAATCAAGTTGATTGAAAGAAATTCAGTTGCTTCTTTCTCCTGAAACTAGGTAAAGAGCTAATGAAATTATTAAGGGTTAGTTAACTAGTATAGTCCATAGCGCTGAAAAAGAATGTCTTCGGTAGAATTTTTTATGTTTCCGTATTAAAAGAAAATTGAAGTACCACAAAGAAAAAGAAGAACTGCATTTATTGATCTTTTCTTCGATCTATGGCAGATAGAATTAAACGCTAATGAGCAAAGGATTAAGCAGATAAGCTGGATGTACACTATTTACTCGATGAGAGTTAGAATTAAAGGTAAAAGTTCATAAGAAGAGAGGGATTTAAAATAGAGAGTCATAGATAGAGATGATAAACGAAGCGTTTCTTAATTAAGCACCTTTCAAAAGGTTAAAATTATTCCTAATCCCAAAAATTTGCTAGTTTCAAGCTTTATTTGCTGATTATCACTATATTGATCTAAGATATACTATTGTCACTGAAATAGGCATATATAACACAATACTCTCAAAGTGTATGATAGATACATAATCTTAGTGGTATACTTTACATTGTAAATATGTAACTAAACTAGTCCAATTTTTAATAAAGATCAGCCGAAAGAATTTATCTAATAGAATCATAAGCAAAAATGAAAAAGAACTAGGTAGTCAAGAGGGATTTTTGAAGGTATGATTAGATATAATTGATAGGGTTATTATTACTAGACTATAAGGTAAAGAAAGAAACCAGTTTAAACTATTCAGATAAGTGATGATGTATACAAAGGTTTTCAGCTTATTATATTGACTTTTTTGATCGCTAAGACTTATAAAATAAAAGGTATATAAACGGTAAAAATAGGAATGCAAGTTTTGGAAAAAGGATTGGAGAAATCCGATCTTTATTTCCTAAAAGGTAGCTTTAGTTTATAAATTAGTCAGTTCTAAGTATAAGGACTAGAAAAATAAATGGCTTAGATACCAAAAAAAATTAGGTAGATATATGCAAAACATCTTAAGAAAGCTATCATCATTTTTATATGCATGATCCATAAAGCTAATAGATTTTTACTTTTATAAGCATTTGATCCAAATTTTCTCACTCATTAGAACAAAATATCATCAGGTTGCTTTAGAGAAAATAGCAAATAAGTTCAATTTTTTTTCACCACATTTGTAGGCATTTTAGAGTGAGAATTAGTTCTAGTAGCTAAGAGAATTTATCTAAGTTAGTTAGATCAGCTTGAAAACATAAAAGTATAGAAGCGTTTTTGAGTAAGTTAGACGCTTTAAGGAATCTTTAATTTCAAAAAGGACAAAAAAATTGCCAGATTTTAAGCTTCTTTTATTAGTCTTGCACTTTAGATTTATATAGGCATAAAAAGGAAAAATTCCTTATGGTGATTTAATTTAATTTAGGCTTTTGAAAGTTAAGTCAAGATATATTACTGAAACTAAAGGGAAAGGTATAAAAACAAATATCCTGAAAATAAGCAAAAAGATAACCAGTTAGTTTTAGAGATAATTCAAAACTTATCTACTTATGAATATCTCAGTGCGATAGTTCAGACAGAGTTAAAAGGAGCTAAGGGAGATTGTAAGCTACTATTTATAAGATAAAATTAGGCATTTTAGAAATTGAGCATTTGTTCAGAAATCAATAGATGAAGCTTTTTAGTTTTTAGATCATAAGGAGAAAAAGTTGGCAGAATCGTATATAAAGAATTGAACCAATTTTTTGATGTTTAGAAGAATGAAAATGCTCATGAAGCGTAAAAGCAGAAAATATTGATTTAAAGTTGATGGAAGATTTTTTAGGATTGAGAAATTGGTAGTGAAGCTAGCGATGTAATTGATCTATAGATCCAAAATGCTTTAAAGGATTTAAGATAGATAAAAAAGATCTGAACAACATAGGAAATATAAAAAAATGGGCAAAACAAGTTTTTTTGCTAAAGAATCACGCTGAATTTCACCTAGATATAGGAAACTAAAAATTAGGCGTTCATGAATTCATCTAGAAATGAGAATGAAAGTTGTTAATTGAAGGATGAGAAAGTCAGACCAAATTTAGAGTTGATAACACAAGGAAAGATGATATGAGTGACAGGAGTATTTAAAATGCTTTGTATAAGATAACGAAGAAACTTGATTATCAACTAAATATTTTATCTAAATAAGTTATAAATTTAAAAGCCTGGAAACTTCTTTTTCTACAACTAAAATAAATTGTCTATTAAAGGAAGACACGTAATTAGCATAAACTATGCTCATTCCATAAATCTTTAGTTCATATCTTTAAACTATTCATATCAGCAAAGCTATTGGTCCTAGACTATAGAAATATATGGCTTTATATAAGAAGCTTAAGTTCACAATTTTCGATCTGGTTATAAATGAAAGGATATAAATTTAATAGATTCGGCAATTTAGTATCATACTACTGTCTAGATGGTTAAACCTTTCCATTCTATGAGCATTATAGCAATTTTTTACTGATACATAAAGGCCATTTTACAACTTAGAGACTGCTACAAATCTTTGGCTACAGCTACTATAGAATGCTAAGTTTAAGATAAAGACAGACTGAATTTTACACAAGCTAAGCTTCAAGCATAAGCAGCCTTATATTTTCTTTAATGATATCCCTAAAAAATAATCTGACATAATAACTCTCTTTTAGCAAAACCCCAAAGACACTTCATTTAAAACCAAATCAGAAAGCAACAATATAAATACCTCATTATACAGCATATTAATAAAGCACCTGGCTTTTCTAATATTGTTAGGTATATACATCTTATTAAGAAAATTAATACACTAAGCCTAGCAGAAAAAACAACAATATAGTTAATTAAAATTAAGAGTACTGCTAAGAGCTTAATTTTCCTTCTTTCGTATTTTATTTATATTTTCTAAGATAAGACTGAAAGTAAGGTATTTAAGAGAAAGAGGACTTTTAAAGAAACGATTGTTAAATTAATTCTTTTTAAAAGATTTAAAAATGACCTTATAACTAGCAAAGGGAGAATATCATTACTATATTATCTTTCGCTAAGCAAAAATCTACTAACCCTGTACTTTTATGTTCCTAGCTTCTTTATACAAATCTCTTTCTCTATGATAAAGAAACTAACCCCAGCTAGCATTTTATAAAGGAAGGAAATAGACTAGCTTTCTACATATAGCCCTATGTTCTTTTTTAGCTTGAAGGTTCTAATTTTCTCTATAGACAGTTATGATTCAAAGTAAGATAATATTTAGATTACTATGGTATTAATTTTTAGAAAGTCTATCCCTAGACACTTATTGATAAAATAATGAATAACCAAAAAACCCTTTATAAGTATATTTCCTTATCTAACCAGCTATCACTATGACTATATACATACAGATTTATTGCTAGGCTATGATTTATATGCTGGTATCTTAGCGAGCTGAAAGCATTTAATTTTATATGACTGAGATTGCTTTTTCAAGCGTAATAATTCTAGGTTAAGACTAGAATACCCAGAACTTAATCCTTACTTAAAGCAATTTTTATATGCCTTGAATATAGGTCTTGCAATGAGGTTTTAATGCACGTAAGAAAAGACTTTAATAACTCTTTATGTATGAAAATACAGTTAACCTGCTTTTTTAGTTGGCTGGTTTTAACTATCTTACTTAGCTTTATAATTAAAGAGATTAAATCAAATAATAAGCTAAATGATAACTGAATCCTTCAGTTTTTTCTACTCCTTTTCGCTTTTACTTTGTAGTAGAGAGTTAAATAGCACCTTTAACACGCTCCCTTCGCATAATGTAGCTTATCCTTATGAACACAATTCCAAGCCAGCTTCTTACATTTCTTCTATCTCTTCTAGATCTCTTCATCATTTCTACTCAAAGCCATTTGATTCTAAATCTGTTAAGGAATGGGAAGTTATTTATATAGAGGCCAGTTAGTATCAAACTTAAGTTCCGAGTAGATTAGACTAGGCATACCTATAAACACAGACTAGTCAGTTTGCTTCATTTTATAATTCTTAGATTCAAAGCTGAATTTATGCTAGGTGACTTTAAATATGGCTATATTATAATACTCATTGCATGCTAAACTTAGCTATAACCAAGATATACATCAGACTAACTAACTGAAAATAGCTTGATGTGTATATGATATCTCAGAGGTAGAGATCCAGCTGATAAGCTAGTGATTTATGCTAAATTTCTTGGTAAAAATAAGATCAAAAATTAAGTGGAATTAGCTTGCTTTTCCTAAGGAAATGTTTAAAGACAAAGGTGCTAGAGAAAAGCTATTCTAAGGTATACTAAAGGCTTATATATAAACTTGCTGTATTACTAAACAACTCCATTCTAGTTTAAAAGGAGAGCTAGCATAAGCAGATAGGGAGAGCAGATACTAGATATAATATTTCTTTTATGTAATATTTGATAATTAAAGCTTATATATTGAGATATGCTTACTAGCTCTTTTAGTCGAGTGGGTAATTTAAAATATATTTAATAGACTAAAAAGAAAGGTAAAATTAAGAGGATTGGTAAGGATGGAATAGCCAATGGTTACACTAAAATTAGCTCAATGAGACTTAGTTTTCTTCATAGCTGAATTTTTATCTTTAATCCAGTATTAAAATAATAAGCATTAACAGGGTTAAGGTTTCAATTAAGAAGGTAGATAAAAATATGTATTATTAGAATAATGAAAGTAAGTAATTAGCTAACTATAGAAGAGAAAGTATTGAATGTATTGAGATTTTTAAGGAAAGCAAATTTGCCTTTTTAATTATTAAGCATTCTCTAGTTGTCTTTTTAGCAGATTAGCATTAAGCTATTATGAGACTGAAGTTACTATGTTTAAAAGAAATATTAAAATACATGGAAAATAAAATAATTTAACTATAAAATCGCTTTGATGCTAAGCTAATGAGTCAACATAAAGCGTTGATAGAAACTATAATAGTAACAGTCTAAAGTTAATATTATTTTAAGGTAAGATCCTAGTTTGAAGATTAGATATAGCTTTTGGTTTTACAATTTCAGTCTCCATTTAAACTAGAAAAGTATCAACATAAGGAAGGAATTTAAGAACTTAGATCGAGTAAATAAAACTCTAAAAGTACTCTCTAATTTCATGCTTCTAGTACTCTTGCTCTTCTACCTCTTCTTATCAAAATCAGCTCTTAAGCATAAAAAAAACAAATATTTAAAAATTAAAATGATTATATCCATTTCAGTCCGAATTTAAAGCTCTTTTTTTAAGGATTTAGAAATTTAAAATTTTTCTAACTACTTCTATAGAAAATTTTCGCGATACATAGATAGCAAAAATAGCGAAATATGGTATAAATAGAAGGAAGCAAATAAAGAGCCAGGGGAAGATGGGTTCGTTGATGAAGAAAAATTATGATACTTACAGGAAAAGCTATAAAGCTAGGATATTAGGCAAACCATTTTAACACTTAATATGAATTTTGCTCGCAAAAGCTCATTGATGCTAGCATATTTAGCATTTCAACAATAATGTCTAGTTTCCTGACAAATTTGAAAGGAGATTATTAAGCCTTTATAATGTTTCTTTAAGCTCATTATTAATAAGTAGGGAAAGAAATGGTATGTTATAGTTATATACCTCTAATAGCTTTAATATTTAGAGTGGAAGGAAAATACTTTTATTACTATAGCTAAGTTCCTAGCTATAAGCATTGAAAGTGCTTGGAAGTATAAATTGTTTGGCAGAGTTAATTAAGATTCTCTTACCACTGGCTATTATCATTTTCTATCTATATGCTCTAGATTTTTTTAACTTTCCAAGTCGGTTATTTTTATGATTTCATCTACTTAAAAAATTAAATTTCCAGTCCTTTTAAATCGCATATTTATCAGCTTAACTTCGATTAAGTTTTCCAAAACTAAGCAACTCTTTTAAGATATCAGCTTAATATAGCCTTCTATTAGACAAAATCAAGTTCATCAGTTTCTATCTCTCAGCTACTAATAGTTTCATAGTTACTTTTAACTATTCCTTTTGAAGCTCACAGTAGCCTTTTCAGTATATAATGAGATTATCTTTCTATCCAATTCTAGTATACTTAGCATCGTTTCTCTAGAGAAGCATTTGTGAGTTATTATTTGGTGCTAAGAAAAATTAACGTTGGTAGGATAAATAAGTAGAGGAGACTAAGGACCCTAAGTACTGAAAATGATGCAAGTTAGAAAAAGAAACCATGGAATAACTTTTACTTTGCGTATCCTTTAGAATACCCTATGAATGACCCATACTAGTGAGGGATCAAGCTCTAATCTTCTGAAGGTATTTATAAAGAATGCTATCGGAAACACTTGCAAAGAACCTTTAATTCTTCTTAAAAGTTTCCTACTAGCAATAGCTTTCAGAATAATAGGAGTAATATAGCTTTGAATAATGATAGGCAGTTTGTTTATGGCTAAAAGGTCAGGAACTTATAGAAGCAAAGATCGTATATATAAGAATATTACTGGTTATTGAGATGCTTTAAAAGAACTGGAAAAAGATAGAAATACTTTGTTTGAACGATAAACATAAAGTAAGAAGTGTGATGAAGCAAGATGATGATAATCCAATCTCTTAGTATATTCTTTAAGCTCATTTTTTCACCTTGTATATAAGTCTAGCTTCTGAATTATTTCTACAATCTCATATACAAAGCAAAACTAGATGGCACAGCAACCTTTTATAAGTTTCAATTTTCTAATTAAATTTAATTTAGAAGCTCAGTCTTAAAATTTATCCTAACTGTACCTAGAATTTTTGAAAATGGTCAGTTTAATATTCATCAAATATTAGTTTATTAAGATGAAAAAGGATTTGCCTCACAAAAGGAATTCAAATTGGTAAGTTAAAATTTAATCTATCCTGGTAAGAGAAGGTTTAGATGACAAACGAATGAAATAGAATCTCGAAAGTCTTCTATAGAAGATATTAAGAAATTAGCAATAGGAAATATAAACATCATAGGCGATAATCTTGAACAAGCCTAATAGTTAAATTAGCTAACTCGGCAAAATTTTTCATACATAAGCTGAAATTTTTGAAGTATACCTTCTAAATAAATCTTACTCTATTAATTTAACTATCAAGTGAAAAACTATAAATCAATAGCACCAAAATAACTCAACCATTATCTAAATCGGTCTATTAAGGAGTTTTTTATATTACTAACTATATAAAAATTTCTTTCACTGTGATGGTTATAATTCATAAGTTTACTTCTTAAGTCTGGGGAATTAATTTAAAAATAATCATAGTTGCTATCGAAAAAAAATTGAAGAGGATAGAAAGAGAGCTGGATAATAAAAAGAAAGATCAGATATAAAGTTCAGTGGTAGCTTGAAGTACTTTGCTACCATAAGACAGAAAGTAAAACCTTTACTTTATCTTTCCACTTCTAGCGTTTCTTAAGGCTTGAATACGATTTCATAATTAAGATTTTAAATCTTATATAAAAGGAGCCTTTTAAAAGAAAATTACTACCTCAGAGTAAGAAAAAATCCAACTATCAAGCTAAAATACATCAATAGATCTAGCTTGAAACCTGACCATGTTTGCATAATAAATAATGACATAAAAAAAATCCAAAAAGAGGATTTTTAGTCATTCCATTTCAATCGACAAATTGAAAAATATCTAATAATAGACTAAGAAAATGCCTAACTTTAATATACCCGAAATATTAAAATACTCAGACAAATTTATTTTAGAGCGTAAAATGTGGAAATTATTAAATACTAAAAGATATATAAATTATGCTTGTGAGAATAAATGAAAACACACCTTAACTTAGTTTTAAGATATAAAATGTATATTTAAAATGATTGACAGTGTATAGATTACTATTGATTATGAAATGAAATCATAAACTTATTTTTTCATAGTCTCTTGCTTCTTTTCGCTTTCACTTGGTAATATAAAGTAAAATAACATGTTTTACATACTCCTTTCGCATAATGAGTCTTGCTCTTATGTTCGCAAATCCAAGCATTTTTCTTATTCCTACTTCCTTCTTAATTCATTACTTCACTCATTTTCATTGATTCAACTTGGTTTTCTATTTATCTAGGAACAGGAAGCTATTTATAAATCGGTCAATTGTCATCGAATTTTAGATTCTATGATAATAGACTAGGCATACCCATAAACACAGAATTGTTGACTTGCTTCATTTATTTTATAATTAACGGAAATAAAAGGAATTTATACCTTCTAAGGTTAAATATGGACTGTAATTAAAGAAGTGCTAATTGTTTATATGAGCTCATTAATATTTTACTGTCTCTGAAAATGTTAGTTAAAGCTTTAACTATTCAAGTTGGATGACTTAGATGTAACTGATTTCGATTTAAACTAGAAAACTTATAGCTTATACAAAAATATTGTTTCGTCTTAATCTTTATTTAGCTTGTTTAGTAATATCTGGCTTGGAAATTTATACCAAATGCTTGGTAAAGCGTGCTGTGGAGTATTAAGGCTTATTAAAATTTTAACTGAGAGCTTTTAGTTTCCATGATTGCTTTTTAGATTGTGGCTATTTTTTACTCTCGCTTATACTGATCTGATTCAAAGTGTTCTACTAAGGTAAAATTCCAAAGCATATTTTCCAACTTAAGTTAATGATTTGATGATGTATATGTCTAGAATGGTCTGATGATATACTTCTCTGTAAGGAGAGATAAGGCAGATCTAAGCGTTTGGTAACTTAATGTAGACTTTTATTTTTGTTTATCCTATTCGATTTTCAAAGCTCCTTTTTTAAGTCTAGAAAGACATTTTTACTTCAGATTAAAAATTATGATTAAGGCTTTGTTTAAAGATGTCATCTTAAGATATATCTGTCTATAATACATCAGTTACCATATTAGCTAACAATTACTATGGTAGTTAATTGAGGATCGAGATGACTTTTAAGCATTACTTCTTTATATATGAATGTAGGGAAATGAAGTAAACGGTGGCTATTAGAATTAAGTTATTATGGTCACTCGTTATTCTCATTTAAGCCAGTTCAACAGACTATCTAGTCATAAGATATATATAAAGGTATCATAAGTTCAAAATACTATATCTTATCTCTAAAGGAATTACATTAACTTTATAATATCTATATTAGAGACTGTGTTCATTAATTGAACTACTAATGCTCGTTAAGGTTAGCTTATTGAATAATGTGCTATACATATAGAGATTATCAGTTAAGGAACTAAAATTTGTATTTAAAAGGTTAATTTACTTTTAACTATTTTTATTTCGCCTGTTATATCCTATAAGATCCCTCTATTTTTCTCCGCTCTGGTGGGAAAAAAAATTTTAGAGATAAAGGTATTTACTCATTGACTGCTTCTTTTTAATGATTTAGAATACTATATAGATCTCTTAATCCTGATCACATTCTTGCTTGTGAAAATTCTGCTTTAGCTTTCTCTGAAGTTTCTATAAGGCTATATTATCTTTTCTCTTTATTAATCTAGGAATTTTAAACTTAGCTTACTGATATTTCTTAATGCTTAAAGTTAGAAGGTTGATTACTAAATTCTATATCTCATTTGCTTGATAAAGTTCCATACTTATAAGTATTAACAACTTAATACTCTAATTGAACTTTCACCTTATAATCAAGTACTCTCTTTTATAAAATGAGTCTATGAGGTTTTTATATGACTTGCTAATCGATGTTAAGCTTATACTCTTAATATAGTTTATGCTAAGCTTTCTATTTTTATTTCACGTTTGATGGTAAAAAATGAAATGCTTGATATAAAAAAAACCATTGAAATGACCTGAAAGTTTTTGCTCACTAGAATCAAAATTTATTTTGCTTCTTTTCTGGATTTTTTATCTCATTTCTTTCATCAAACTGACATGCAATTTTGATTGGAGGACTCTTTAACTTAAAATAAAAATAAAGCTGATAGAAGAACACAAATGTGTTAAAATTGTTAGCCTTAGATATTTTAAATAGATCACAGCAATAGAAGTACAAACGTTCTGGCAAAGTTTTGATATAAAAGCCTTGACTGCATATTTCTATTCCTATCATTACCTTTGCGTGTAAAACTACGCTTTAAATCCTGTCTTTAAGTACTTAATTATAGTATTAATATACCGTTTATTTTATATATTTAAAGGGAAATTTTTAAGATAGAAACGTTTATATGGATCTTAATCCTAGATGACAGTTAGATCTATTATTCAGATTTAATTCATGATATTATTTAGAACTGCATAGTTGAATGCCTAGTCACCTTAATTGATTAACCTTTTACTTAATAATCTATCTAAACCTTTATCCTCATTTTTTAGCAGGAAGCATAGAGCAAATATGTCTCACTTTTTGATCAAATGTTCTAATTAATTTCCTTCTCCTCTTCTAGAGTGTTTCACATTGCTAGTGTCTTACCTCTTTTGATCGAAAGTGAGTAGAGAAAGGATGTAAACTTTTTAAATATTTTTCCTACTGAAAATGTTCGTCTTTCTCACAAGCTATTTTTCCATTTGATCTATAAAGGTACTTAATCAGCTACTCTAATGCTTTTTCTTTAGACTATATTAGATAGAGTTTTTGTATCTTAACACTAACATTAAGCTGAAATATCATAGCTATAACAAGTAGCTAGGTACATATATTAAGTATAACTCAACTTCCTTTACATATACAACGAATATATCATCATCTACTGTTTTTCGTACTTAAGCAATAAGCTACAAAGGGTCCAATTTATTAAGTGGTGGAACGTATATTCATCTAGTTGGAAATTTAGCTTTAACTGATAAAAATTGTGGAAGGTTCTTTTTACCGCGTTACAGAGGTGAATCAAATGGGACTTAATCGTCTGATGATTATAACTAGCTAGTCTTGAATATTATAATAAGTACTTCTAGTAAGCAAAAGGGTGGAATACTGGGTTTACTATGTAGATATACAAAATACCTTCTAGACAGAAGTTAATAAATCCTCTAGGTATATAAACTTCAACTCTACTACAAAGGAAGATAGAAGATATAAAATTTCCTTTTGTAGAAGTAAAAAACATTTTAAAGAAGCTACATTCGAAAACAAAGGATAGTCGAACTATTTAGTACATGATATCACTATAATAAGGAAATAGGATATTAAGTAGCATATGATTTAAGTGATTAAATACTTTTTACCTATTAAATGAAAATAATAAATCAAACTACTAAGAACTCCATGAGAAATAAATAGCTAATAAACTAACCAGAACCTTTAAGTTTTTTGGTTTTGAATAGATCAAAAACAATTTCCAAGTTTAATCTACGATTAAAACTTTAATCAAGCAAACTTCAATTTATTTTAATCGAAATCAAAGGAAAGCATTTTATAAGATAGTACAACAGATAAAAAACCAGAACTAGAGTAGTATTATTTAGGTTTAGTTTTAATGAATCACTTTTCACAAGTAGTTGATAGACTTATTTCTAAAGATTTTTATTCATTTTAATTAGAAATTTTAACTTATAGATATCAAAAATTATCCTTTAACTGAATAACTTTTATGTTTGACCATATGAGAAAAGAAAGCTAATTGACTTGAAATAAAGTTTTATGAATGAAAGCTTAACTCTAGTTAGTGAGTTTATTAGTGATTAGGTTTATTAATTAAAGCCATTTTTTAAAGCTGCTTGTGGATTAGCGGTAAGTAAATTTAACTAGGTAGATGTTTAGGGATAAATTTCAGATTTTTGAATATTAAAGGATCATGAAAAAATTCCCTTTTTTACTAGTATTTCGGTACTTTTAGATTACTTGGAAAAAGAGCAGGATTATCATAGCATTTGCTTATAAATAAAAATAGGTACTATATGGCATTATACGCAAGGGATAATATCCTAAGTTATAATGCTTACTTTCTATAGAAGCTTAGATAAAGTAATAAGAGGATTGAGAAAAAGGATATGATCGCAGAATTTAAATTTAAAGGATTGACTGAAAATTAAATGAGTTGCTAAGTAAAGTCCTAAAATATCAAATTAGACTAGTGATGATTAAGATGATTTTTTTTGCCAACAAAGAAACTTTTTTTTCAATCTTTTTCATGAAAATAGCAGAAACATTGGATCATCAATTATAAAAGGGCAAAATCTGTGATTATGATGTTAGATGAGTAATAATATGCGATATAGTTCTATTAAAGCGTCTGCTTCTGGTTAAAACAAATAAATGACTTAAAAGTTTTGAGATAGCCTCCTGATAGTTTGTCGCTTCGAAAAAAAATCCATAATAAAGAAGCATCAATTCATTTTTTGTTTAGCCAGAAATTATTTAAATTAAATAAAAAAATCTTCTTTCAATGCTTTCTTTATGCATACTCATGAATATATAGAAGCTTAGTAAAATATTTAGACTTAATAGCTTAATACGTTAAGAAAGGAAGGAAGATATATTTCTCTTATTTGTCTTTGCAAGTTATTTAAATGGCACTTTGCTTTCAATTTTATAAATCAAAGCTAATTATCTATTTTGAACCTAACAACTTCACTTCTTTACGCTTCTTTTTGTTCTCTTTTGGTAGTAAATTTATAGATAGCATTCCTAGCAAACTCCTTTCGCATAATGCATCTCGCTCTTGTGAATACAATTCCAAGCTTACTTCTTAAATCTCCTTCCCTTTTACCCCACTCTGTTGATGTTATCTATTGAAACTATATGTTAGATCTGATTAGGAACAGGAAGTTTTCTAGCGAAAGGCCAGCCTACCTCGAACTTCAAATTAGAGGTGAGCAAGCTAGGCATACCCGTAAATACAGAGTTGTTGACTTGGTTCATTTGATTTTATAAATTGTATGTAAATAATAACTTATAAAGGTTCTTTTAAATATGTCTAATATCTATGCTTCGTATTTAGGTATAGAGTCTTATAAGTAAAACCGGATATAAAAGAACTATCTACTACATATCAGTTAATTAAGGACTCACTCATCTAAAATTTCCATAACTTTCCTTTTTCTTTCTTAATTCTTCTAAACGTTTAGGTTTAATATCAGAACTTAAACCTAACTAGAACTGCTTAAAAGCATGAGACGTAAGATATATTCAACATATTTTGATATGATTGAAATTTGTTGTGCGAACTGTATTTTTTTAGCTATATAAAGCAAATTTTTTACAGCTTATTTTAATAAAGCCCATGTCGTATAATATTTTAGTCATACTTCTGATCTTTAATTTATCTTATATTCATTTTGTAATCCTTATAGCTTAGTTGCTTTAAAACCATTTCAAATTTATAAAAAATAGGTGAAAAAGTGCTTTTTTTCTTTAATTGTATACTTCAGTAAAACTGCAAATCATTAGAATATAGTAAATCATTTTTAGTTCGTTATTGAGTTTTGAAAATTTAGAGTGCTTTGACAAAATTATTTAATGATATTTATATTTGCTGACAAGAAGATGAAAGCTTGATATATAAGCATATTCATATCATATAGAAGTCATAATTCTTTGATCTTTCTCTTTATAGCAAGTTTTATTTGCCTTTCTTATTAATTTTTACATTCTTCAGTACTTTTTCTTTAGGGTTTATCATTTTGCTTATGTCATATCAATTGTTTCTTCTAAATATCAGTAATTAGCTGATCTTGCTTGAGATATCCGCACTCAACAAGCTTTCTAAAGTGCACAGCCTATTTATATGTTATTTTCTTTAATTCTTGCAAATCATTGTACATCTTTTTGTTTTCTCTCTACTTTCATTATTTATTAAAAGTTAAATCGAATATTTTTAAATAAATTACTCTTGCAAAATTTTAATTTCTCCACTAGTCAAAATTTAGTTAACTCTTTTCAGATTTTATATCTGATATTTATTATATTTTAACTACGTGATGATACTATCCAATTATGTGTTTCAAATCCTTTTTTATTAATTTTCTCTTTTTTCAAGCTACAATTAATTTTCAGTCTCCTTTAGTTCAAGTTCATCTAATATTCAGGAGATAAAATATTGACTTCTACCTTTTTTCATCACTCTCTAGTGTACTTAATTATGTTAACTTTGAAGTAAGTTTATAGGTATCATTTCTGGTTGAATTTTCTTTTGTGTGATATATTTCTAAAATGTCTCTAAACTTTTTTATTAGTCCATCTCAATTTAAAACTGAGAATTTCTACTTAAAAATTTGACAACTCATCATGCTTTTTCTAAATTAATCCATTCCTTTATTTTTTTGAGCCTTAATCTCTATTTATATCATCACTATAAATTATAATTTAAAAGTGAAAAGTGAAAAGTGAAAAGACTTAATTTTAGTTTAAATCCAAAATTCAATTTTTATTTTTTGTTTACAATTTCCTTATTTTTAACCTGATACTAATCCACTTAAATTTTGCCTCCATAATTTTATAATAATCATCTTAAAAATTACAAGAGTAGACTATTTCTCTCGATTAAGAATAGACACTTATCCTTCTTTTATTCTTATCCATTTTCCAAAAATTTCCAAGTTTATCTGTCTATAAACTTTTTGATTTGATTCAAAACGGAATTAGGTTTAAGAGTCAATTAATTCATACTGAGAAACTAAATTATTCATTTGATGTATATGATGTATATTATTTAATGGGGTATTAAGAGGAATGCTCTTAACTTCCTTTTTTGGGATTTTCTGTACCTTGCTAGTTCATTAAAATTTTAGGTGTCTACAAAACTTTAGTCCTATTTTAGTCAATTAATATATCTTTGCTATATAATTTGCATCTATAAAGAACATTTTATTTTTTAGAATAACTCAACGAGAAGAAAAGCAGAACCAGCTAATTTTTGGTTGAAAGTTATTAGATTTAAAAGTTTAAGCAAAATGATAGACTTATTTAGCTTGAAATCTTTCTAATTCTAATTTTTATCTTGTAGATCTGAAAACTTTAGTGTGATAAAAGGAAAAGGTTGTACCTAGTAATTATTTTAATGGATAAGATATCTTTAGTTATCAAACTGTGAAATCAAGGATATAGAATGTGAAGGTATTTAACTTTTTTATTTGAATGCAAAAAGCAACTCTTACTTCTTGCCTTGATTGTTCTTTTACCTTCTTACGCCTTTTACTTAAATTTCTTTCTCAATCTTCTCTAAGATTTATTAAACTGATTATTGAGTTCTCCTAATTGCTCCCACTTCTATACCTAAAGTCATTATAATAATTTTTATATACTTAACTCCTTTCTTTTGCTATCAACTCTCCTATATATTACTTAAAGAATTTTGCCAGTATTCATTTTAATTTATACAAGAAGCTTTCTCTAAGCAATCTATTACAGTTTTTTTATTATATTTTTTGATTCCATTTTATATCTTTAATCTCTTTTAACTTTTATTACTATCTCTCTTATTACCCAAGATATTTCCTTCCTAATTTTACTTTGAAATATTGTCTTTTATATATCTTTAATTAAAGTTAAACTATTAACTTTTTATTACCATCAATAGACTCCAATCTTCTCTTCTACATTTTTACCTACTTGTGAATACTTTCTATAGGCTTATTCTTTACATTTGACTAAGATAAATAAAGCTTAAAGTGGTCTTCAAATGATCTTCTGTCTTTTATTTATGAAAATGTCACTATGATTTTGAGAGTCTCTTTTAGTGCAATCAAGGCCCTTTTTTCTCTATGAATCTTGACTTTTTAGTTTCATTTTCGTAATTAAGATAGAATATTATAAAACCAGCCTAGAATTTTAGAAATTCATATTATATACTTTTTACCATTTAAGCTAACTAGCATTATACTAAAATAAAGGGAAAGTGGTACATCTAGAAATTTAAAGCTGAAGCCTTTTCTATAAAACTTTGAGTTTCATACACTAAAAAGGTTTAGAGTAACTCTAATCAAGGACTAGCTGGACTACTCTCCAATTAATATTTCCAATATGACTATTTCATCATTAGACAATACTCCTATACTATTTAAAAGAGGTATAAACTTTGTGAATTTATAGACGATTTTAATAAGTTGAATCAATTAAGCAATAAGACCATCTATAAGCATTAAGAAACTATTAAGCTTATAACTTAGATATTTAGAAACATATATATATAGTTTCATTGCTTTAGTTGTTATCTCATAATACTTACCATATCATACTTAATTAGATGCATATATAAAAAGTATGTATATATGGATTCTTTGAGAGTGTATTTATCGTTAACTTTGACTCTTTTTTTAGCTTCATTTTGATCTTTCACATTTCATCTAAATCTAACAACTGGCTTATAACTCTAGCCATTACTTAAAATATCAATTCGAATTATTTGAAATGGATGATAAAATCCTCGTTAAGCTAATAGAACTACTTTCATCTTAATTTAGGGATTTTAAATATCTATCACTAGTTATATTGTTGATGTATCCTATACTTCTTATGCATATTTAATTGATTTCCTATTTATTTATAATCATAACAAGCTGAATACTCTAAATTCAATAACTGTTTATCTTAAAAATTCTCATCCAAATAGTCTGGTTTTAATCTTTAGCTTAAGCTGAAAATATAAAGATCCCATTTAAATTTAGTGCTCACATTTTAATTACTACCATTTGTCTCCTTCCTATTATTTTTTCGAGCATGTAAGGCTTCACTGAGATTTTATCTCCTTACATTGAAATGAAAAATTTAGAAACTGGAATTTGTAGACCAAAACATTAACCTAAAGCTTTCGAACAATTCCTTATAAGATTTGCTTGATTAACCAAAGCATGCCAATTTATACCTTCTTCTCTTAATATATACTGATACTGATAAAAGTTTCAGCTGAAATAAACTGAACTTTTCTATTCTTTTCTTCTACTCAAATATTCATAAACTTCTTTATATCTATTTCTCTTTTTTTGGTTCATCAATTAATTAGAAACTATTCACCTTGATAAATCTAAAATGATCTAACCCATCTCTTCCTATTTTTTTCTCTTAAAAAGGAAGTACTGAAGCACGAAAAATGAAATACCATTTCTTTGGCGATATAGAGCTTGCTGATTATTTTAGCTAATTAGTATTGCTTTATAGTTTAATCTTAGATGGTTAGCATACTTGTAAACAATATAGTTACTTTTAGTTTCGCGAGTAGAAACAAAAGTAAAAATGCCATTTAGATTTGATTTTCCTACCTAAATTCAAAAAGAAAGAAACCTATTTTAACGCTTAGATTATCAAGCAAACTTTGTAAGGCAATTCTAACATGGCTCTATCATACCCTCCAAGTAATTTCCATGCGAAAAAGCTAAGGAAGATTGCTAATGAAATTCTCATTTATATGTTACTAGTACTTTTCACGAAGTTATATAAGTCATTAGAATATAGAGTAAATCTAACAATTCTAGATTAAATTTCTATTAAGTATTAATTGAATTCAGGCATTGATCAAAATAGTTAAATTATTGGATGCAAAGATATAAAATAGGTCAGATAGATCTAGATATCAGCTTTCGTTTATACTCCATAACTTCAAAAAAATTTTGGTATTTTACAAACTGAACTTAGATAAACAATTTTATGCTTCTAGGTCATTTAAAAATTCAAAGGATTTAAGTGATCAAGAACTGCTAGTTGAATAAAAAATGTTGAAAGAAGCAAATTCAAAATTTAGATTAAAGTGCGAATCAAAAAAGAAAAAGAAAATATGATAAATAACTAAGCAAATAAAGTGAAATAAGGAATGGGGGTTAGATCTCGAAACACTGTTTTAAATATGATTTTTCCATTAAATAATTGCAACAGGAAGAAAAAAAATTTCCCCTTATATAAACTTATGAACTAAGTAAATCAGTGGCTTTTATTTTAAAGTCTAATTTACTTTATTCAAATTAAAAAAAGTTTTGGATTAAATAAAACGTAAATTTAAGAGCTGAAAGTGATCGAAATTAATCAGATGCTATAAATTAAAAAATTATTTTCCATTACAAACCTAAAAATCATCCTTTTTTTACTTATTGCAGAAAATTAATTTCATTGCGATCATTAAAGATCATCGAATAAAATAGAACTAATCTAAGCAAGTATCTCTTTGGTTATTTCTCTGAACATAACAACAAAAATCTAATTAAAAAGTGGTGCTTTAAGTTATTTCTAAATAACTTAGTTTTAAATAAAATAAATAATCTAGAGTATATGATATAAAAACTTATGTCTCTATATACTTATACTTGTTTAAAATCTTTTTAAAATAAGGTCTTATATAGCTTTAAAATATTAGCATATCGTTGTCCTAAAAAAGCCCAGAGTTTATAATTATTCTGTAAGCTTTCTTCCTTTGTCTAAATTAATCTCTAACTAAAGAAAAAAGTATAAAGAGATAAAAAATTATTAAGTTTAGAAGATTCCAATTTATGTTCATAGTACAAATGTAAATTTTTTTTCAATTAGTTTTTTCCTTCATTACTAAACAAAAGGCAGAAAAATAGATCGATGGACTTAATTAAATTTTAGATGCTAATTTATTAAAATAATTTTTTTAAGTTCTAAAGTGCTTTTTATTTTAATAAACTTAGCTTCGAAATCTATTTCTTATTTATAAATAACAACATAGCTATAATAGTAGTTGATTCTTTTCCATGAAATTTATTCTTCATAACTATACAATTTAGCTTATAAATGTTAATCGATTCATTAAGAACAAATTCAATTATTAGTAAGTCTCCTAGAAATACCTTTCTACTTATTTTTATCCTTAAACTTCTTAACATCCTAATTTTTCATATAAAGAACAATATAATTCTGTCCATTTAGCTTATTATTTACATAGCCCTCCTTTAAATTAATGGTATTAAGCTTTTAATTAAGAAATATTATTATAGCAGATGATACTTTATTTAAATAAATGTACTACTATAACTTTCATTTATCCAAGCTTGTATTATTATAACTAAAACTTAAAATGATAAACACATATTTAGAATCATTAAGATTATTAAGCTTTAAATAAAAGTAACTATCTTTATTATACCTTTGAGTATTATTTTTACCAAAATATTATATTTAATCTTATCTTTATCTCATGCTATTTATAACATCATTATAGATGCATCTTTATATAAATGCATCTACAATATATGCCTATTTATTTAATATCTCCTTTAACTTTGATGCATGTTTATTATATCTAAGCTATTTACTAAGAAATTTAAAATATCCTCTTCAAGCTTTCTCTTCTCTCTTCTATTTCACTTTATAGTATAGAGTTAAATAGCATTGCTAGCATACTCCTTTCGCATAATGCACCTTACTCTTGTGTTCACAGTTCCAAGCTAACTTCTTATATTTCTTTACTTTCTAAGTCTAATTCGATTTTTGGTTTTCTTGTACTGAATACACTTGATTCTATAACGGATGGGGAACAGGAAGCTGTTTATCTTAAGGTCAGGTTGAAGTAAAAGTGGCATTCGAAGTGAGAAGACTAGGCATACCAGTAAAAACGGAGTTATCGACTTGCTTCATTAATTTTATAAAATATAAGTCATCATAACTTTAAATATGTCACTAAAGCAGAGCTATCAAAAGCTTAGATACTAATGTTATTAAGGTAGAAAGAAGAAAAATATTTAAATATTTTAAATAACTTTATAAGCTTAGAAAGCATGCAGCTAGTAAGTATAAGTTTAGTTTTAGTAGAACTTTTTATTGTTAGTAGGTTATTAAGAAGGAGTTTTAAGAGAGTTTTTAGTAAGAAAAAGTTATAAGAAAAATAAATATTTAGAGATTAAAGTATTGAGATATATTAAGAATAGAAGCTATAAATTAATATTATCATAAAACCATAAATAAGCATTGAGATATTAAATAAAGAGATTATATTTTATTATTTCTAGAGCAATAATTTTGGAAAAGATATAGTTATAATAATGGAGATTAGCCTTTTTATATGATTATAAAAGTTTAATAAAGAAATGAAATTAATCTAAGGAAAGAATTTAATGAGTAATCATTTAAGTAATTTTTATGCTAGATAAGCTTGTTAGAGAGTTTCGTAGTTTTTTATAAGTTAGATTTATTTTATAATAGTTGGTTTTAGTTTTTTTTAATTAAAAGTTAAAAGAGTTTCTTGATTATGTTAATAATAATTTTTGTATTTCATCATTAAATGAAAGCAAAATTTATTAATTTTTTCAAAACTAATTTATTTTTGGTTAAAGATACAGTTTTCTTATTTCTGAATGATATATACTAACTAACCTTTACATGAGTAAGCAAAATAGTTAGTGGTTTTTATTATAATCCTGTCTGAAAGAATGATTTTTAATCCAAGTATAAAAAAATTTTAGAATTTGATTTTCTATTTATCTTAATTTGATATCTAAGATTTATTGGCTTTTATTACTTACTCTTGATTTAGCTTGTTTATATCTCTTATTTAATTAATATTACTAAACTTATTCTTTGATATGCTTTTTATTCTTGATTATAAAGAATCATTTTCGCTCATTTAACTTCAATTCTAAAAATCAAGGTTAAGTAAAGCAAATTAGATTTATTTATCTTTATTTTGGTATGTATCTCATTATTTTATCGAGCTGAACTCTTTCAAAACGTAATATGTTATGTTTTTCCTTATATTTATAATCACAAACTTAACTGTTTCCTCCCTAGCAAAACTCTCTACTAATTGATTTACTGTAACTAAAACCTTTTTAATCTGGATTATTGATCTTTTTCTTTATATAATCTATTTCGTATCTTTTATATCCATTTTTAAAAAGCCTAAATAGCTTTCTACGATTACTTTCTACCAAGTTGGTTCTAATTGAAATAATTTATCTATTTATGTGGTTCTTTTTTGTCGAAATATATGTATGATTTTTTAATTTCTTTCCTTTGTATATTTATTGCTCTTTCTTTCTAACTTATTCCAATAAATTTTAATTTCTAACTATAAACGATACTAAAGATCTATTTTGACATTATATGAGAAGTGTTATGAAGATCAAGTTATCGGATTTTTTTATTGATATTCAACCTGAATTTATCATCTACAATCCTGTCAAATTTTTGCGATTAAGAATAAAATTATGATGTAATGCTAGTTTTATCTTTTTCTTGATGAGATTTAAAAGGAGTTAAGATGCTAAGAATAGTAAAGCAATAATTATTAAAGTATCTCAATTCTTCAGACTTACTTATATATCTTCATCATTTTTGCTATATTTATCTAAGTTACTTGCTGATGAGTTTGTAAATCATTTCTAAATTTAAATTTTCTGTTTAAATAACAGACGAAAAATATCCTTAATTTTGTTAGAGCGACTTGAGCAAAATCAAAGAGGTTGCATGGATATCCTTTTTGCTTATTTCCGAAATTTTTTTATCCCCAAACTTCTATTAATTTAACCTATCTTGATTAAAGCATTAAGCTCTATAAAGAGAAACATCTTAATTATGTAGATATTGAAATGGGACGGTATAGCTTTATGATTGATAGGCTATTATATGATTAAGATATTGATAGTTCATATTAGTATTCCAATATTATTTCTTTAATGAAGGAACTAAAAGGAATGATATATGACTATTTAAAGTTTTTAGTGATTTGAATCAAAAAAAAAGTTTTGGAATATCTTATGGTGGTGAAGCTTTCTAGGTTTTGATTCCAAAAAAGTAAATTTTATTGTATTTTTTTAAATAAATTTATTAACCAAGAGATTAGGTTTCTTATAGCCAGATCATTTGAAAAGCTTACAATAAAAAAGAAGAGACTGCTCATTTCAGTAGTTTATCCTATCTATTCTATATTAAATTTTGCTTGCTAACTTAATCCCACAAGAGCCAACTTAAACTCCTTTTATTGAATATAAGCTCTAAATAAAAGTCCTATGATTTATTATCTAGCAGCGCTATTTTATGAAAGCTGGTTTTATTTAAGCTCTATCAGAAGTTTTAAATAATGAAGCTTATATTTTTATGTCTTTTTGACTGATCAACCTGCTAATGGACTTTGATCTATATCTAAAAATGACAGAAGATTTGAAAAAAGGCTGCCAGAAAAATTGGTTATTGACAAAACTGCTTTAGTATGCATTATCTGAATCTGATCTAAACTTTTAATTAACAACTAAAAACGAAAATAATTATTTGAAAAGGTTACTCGAAATGGTTGAGATAAGTTAAGCAGATTCTTATATCATCTAATAAACAGCTTAGTTTTATCTGCAATAATCAGGCTAAATCTCACCTTGTATCTTCTACAGCTATCTACTGATTAAATATACTAAATTGTAATCTATTAAAACGAAAGATAAATAGTGACTAGGAGGTTCATGCAATAGAAAAATCTGGATCTTTGATCGATAAGTATATTTGATAAAGTCAAAATCAAATATGAATGTAGAGACAAACGCATTAGACATGAAATTTGGATGCTAGAAGAGTTTTTCTCTCTTGCTAAATTAACCCTTTAAAGTTAAAAAATCACTTAGTGACCTGCTTTAAAACTATTCCTTTTTTATTAAATTTATAGAAAATAAGGCTATGAACTTTTCGTGCTTATATTATAAAAATTTGTACAATATGAAGTGTTCCTCCAAAAATGAAAAGACAGAATCATCAATTCAAACTGATTCCTAGTTCTGCTAGTGATATTTGAATTAATTAGTCTAACTAATACGTATAAACTAAAAGTCTAGTTATGATTAAAGCATAGTAGAAGTTAGTTACTACTATCTATTGTTTTTAGACTTTTATGATTATTATACCTATTGAAATTACTAGTAAATATATAAGGCACAATTCAAAATAAACTACAAAATACATAATCAGTTTATTTCGATGATGCACATTAGACTTGTTTTCCTGTCAAGTGTTGATATCACTTTACAGTGACTTAAACTGTCTACTTATTTTTGAACTACCGAATCATAAATTCTTAGCAATGCTCTTTTATTAGGTTTTATTATAGAGTAAATTTAACCTGTCTAAGAAACCAAGTAAATTAAGAAAGCCAAAGATGCTTATATTGTATTAGTCAGATAAAAACGATAAAAGCTACAACTAGAATACAATTTCGAAAAATTGATTAAAGGTAGATACGTGAGATCTTTATAAGAATTGAGCAAAAATTTCCACTTAAAGTTTGGCTAAAAACTTCAACATAGGATTATGAGAAATAATCGCGCTCTCTAAAAGTAAGTTCTAGTAGTCTGTATATTAGAGCAAATAATTCCCATATTTTAAGTTATCTTAAGGATATAAAGTAAGCAAAACTAACTTTAGCGATGATAAAAATGAAATAGACAATTGCTCGTATAGTCGAGATTGATCTTTTAAGTTTTAAATTTACATTTTTATTTGATATAAAAGCAAGAAATAAAATGGTAGGATTAAACAGTTGGCGATAAATTTAAAGATATAGTATACTTTTTTATTTGGGGCATAACTTTCCAAGTAATCAGTTTTTAACAAAGCTTACTTTTATACCTACTAAGGAACTAAAAATTTAGGTGTAAAAGATAGTTAATAAATCTTAAATTTAAACCAAAAGAAGAATCAATGATCTAAAAGCAAAATTAATGAAACTTAGTTCTTTTAATTAATCTCAAATCAAATGTATAAAAGCATAAAAGTGGGATCTTTAAAATAAATCAAGTTTTATCTAGTTAAAAAAGCAAAACAAGCTATATTATTATGGTAAAATCTAGCTAATGAAGATTATTTAAGCGGTTAAAGGGAAATTAAAAGCATCTACATAGTTGTTTCCTTATACTCATATTTTCTATCTTTTTTCTCGTTTTCTTAATTTAGTGGGGAATTTCAAGAATTAAAAAAATTAAAAAAAAGTTTTAGGAAAAAAGTTGAATAGTCTGTGGTGGAAACATTCAGATTCTAGAAAGAATAAAATTATTATAACCCATTTAGTCTCTAGTTAAATCTGCAGTGTCAGAAAGGAGTTGGAACATAGCATCTTATTTAAATAGAATCAGTGAAAAGTCATAAAAAATTTTTAAAATAATACGAAAACTTGTGTGAAAAATTGTTAAGTTGCCAATCAAAAAAAAAAGCAAAACTAATTAAAAATTATAAGCATAGTAACTTAGATAGATATTTATTTGCAGAAAACTAAGTAAATTTGGTTTTTAGATACAATAAAATCATTAAAATAAAAGTTTAATAGCGAAATTAAAGAGAAAAAAGGAATAAAGCTTAGAAAAGTCATCTAAAAACTTATGCTTCAAAGGATTTAGATAATCAAAACTTTGAAAAACTGGGACTAAATGGAGAGAAAACAAACTATAAAAATTAAAAAAATTCCTTAAATTAAGAGGTAAAAGTTGGGAACATGATAATAGTAAGTTTTTATCAAAACTTGATGAACTAAGATTCAACCATCAAACATGTTTAAAGGACTTACTATTATAGACGGAAAAGCACATGAAAAATTATACTGAAATAAGTTCAAGCTAGATTTCTTATTAAGAAAATTAAAAAAATTTTTTTTTCCTTTTCATAATTGAAAAAATGAAAAATGTTTGCCAAATATGATAACAAAAACAACTATATACATTTTATTCTATATATACATGGGCTAAGTAGCATAATTCATTAAGTTTAATGAGCTTTAATCATAAAATTCTTAGAAATTTTTTTAATGAAAGCTTAAATTTTATAAAGTTCGCATATTATTTGATGATAAAATTATAATTATTATTAACATAATCAAGAAACTCTTTTAACTTTTAATTAAAAAAAACTAAAACCAACTATTATAAAATAAATCTAACTTATAAAAAACTACGAAACTCTCTAACAAGCTTATCTAGCATAAAAATTACTTAAATGATTACTCATTAAATTCTTTCCTTAGATTAATTTCATTTCTTTATTAAACTTTTATAATCATATAAAAAGGCTAATCTCCATTATTATAACTATATCTTTTCCAAAATTATTGCTCTAGAAATAATAAAATATAATCTCTTTATTTAATATTTCAATGCTTATTTATGGTTTTATGATAATATTAATTTATAGCTTCTATTCTTAATATATCTCAATACTTTAATCTCTAAATATTTATTTTTCTTATAACTTTTTCTTACTAAAAACTCTCTTAAAACTCCTTCTTAATAACCTACTAACAATAAAAAGTTCTACTAAAACTAAACTTATACTTACTAGCTGCATGCTTTCTAAGCTTATAAAGTTATTTAAAATATTTAAATATTTTTCTTCTTTCTACCTTAATAACATTAGTATCTAAGCTTTTGATAGCTCTGCTTTAGTGACATATTTAAAGTTATGATGACTTATATTTTATAAAATTAATGAAGCAAGTCGATAACTCCGTTTTTACTGGTATGCCTAGTCTTCTCACTTCGAATGCCACTTTTACTTCAACCTGACCTTAAGATAAACAGCTTCCTGTTCCCCATCCGTTATAGAATCAAGTGTATTCAGTACAAGAAAACCAAAAATCGAATTAGACTTAGAAAGTAAAGAAATATAAGAAGTTAGCTTGGAACTGTGAACACAAGAGTAAGGTGCATTATGCGAAAGGAGTATGCTAGCAATGCTATTTAACTCTATACTATAAAGTGAAATAGAAGAGAGAAGAGAAAGCTTGAAGAGGATATTTTAAATTTCTTAGTAAATAGCTTAGATATAATAAACATGCATCAAAGTTAAAGGAGATATTAAATAAATAGGCATATATTGTAGATGCATTTATATAAAGATGCATCTATAATGATGTTATAAATAGCATGAGATAAAGATAAGATTAAATATAATATTTTGGTAAAAATAATACTCAAAGGTATAATAAAGATAGTTACTTTTATTTAAAGCTTAATAATCTTAATGATTCTAAATATGTGTTTATCATTTTAAGTTTTAGTTATAATAATACAAGCTTGGATAAATGAAAGTTATAGTAGTACATTTATTTAAATAAAGTATCATCTGCTATAATAATATTTCTTAATTAAAAGCTTAATACCATTAATTTAAAGGAGGGCTATGTAAATAATAAGCTAAATGGACAGAATTATATTGTTCTTTATATGAAAAATTAGGATGTTAAGAAGTTTAAGGATAAAAATAAGTAGAAAGGTATTTCTAGGAGACTTAGTAATAATTGAATTTGTTCTTAATGAATCGATTAACATTTATAAGCTAAATTGTATAGTTATGAAGAATAAATTTCATGGAAAAGAATCAACTACTATTATAGCTATGTTGTTATTTATAAATAAGAAATAGATTTCGAAGCTAAGTTTATTAAAATAAAAAGCACTTTAGAACTTAAAAAAATTATTTTAATAAATTAGCATCTTAAAGTTTCATTTGTCTTAATAAGCTATCTCAAACCTTACTACTATAAAATTATCTTTAAAAAATATTTTTTCATTTCATCTAATGCAATTAAACTTCTAATCTCAATAATTTTATTTCTTTCAACTAGCAAGTTTATTTTATCCTTCCCAATAAATAGTCATATTTAAGCCAATAATAAAGTTTGAATGATTTCATCTTGCCTATTTTATATTAATATAAGACAACCATATGAGCATTTATTCATATGATTCTTTTCTATTTAGAAATAAAATCTTAATAATTTAATTATCTTTTTAGACCATTTAGTTGACATTGCTTTATTATTTAACCTCTTATTTTGAATACTTTTCAATTTGCTTAATTAATTTAAGACAAAGAAGCTATTTAATTTATCTTTCTTTTATAAACTAAACAATTAAAAAAACTTAAACTAATTTGCTTTAACTAACCCATCTCATTTGACCGCAAATACAATAATAATAGTGATTACATTCATAATTTTTTTATAGTATCAATAGAGATTCTTTAGAACTAGAAATTATTGATAAAGCTCATTTCTTATCTTAATTTATATACTTGTATATTATATAAGTATGGTATGGTATTCAATTATTTGATAAACTTAAAAAACTAAAGAAATCATTTCTTTTACTCCGGATAACTAACTAAGGTAGTTCTTATTACTTTTTTATTCTCACTTTTACTTTGATATTCGTAGGTAGATGATAAATTAACTATTCCTATTGAATATACCATCCCGACCTCAATTTTAAATCTTCAGCTTGCCCTATTAAACTCCCCTTGTAGTTCTAATTTTTCGTCATACTCATTTTGCTCAACTATCTTAGAAATAGAAATTTAAATAGTATAACAATGAGTAAAAGCTGCTAGCATTACTAACAGATTGAGGAGTTTTTATCAGTTAGTTTCATAATAAAGCGCTATATAATTATTTTACATTATAGCTAGCTTTGATTATCTAAAAAGATAGGCTGGTTTTAAAAAGGCTGATATCATATAAATCATCATTTTAGAACTAAAAATCACTTTTAGTTAATTATACCCTATCATTTACAAAACTAACGGAGATATTAGAAATAAAAGATTTGTGGAAAATACGAATTTTATCTTCTTTTGGTTTAAATTAATAAAAGAAAAATAGAGAAGGATAGAGAAGCTAATTTATCAAGTGCTTTTTAGAAATTCAGCAAAAAAGCAAAAGAAGGATTAATGATATTTCAAAGACACATATAGATATCAAACTAATAGCCAGAAAAGAGAATTTCATTGCTGAAAGTAAATTTATTATCTATATAAATTAGTTGCTACATAGTAGGTATGGCTTACTATTTATTTTTGAACAGACTAGTAAATGAAAAATAATATAAAAGAAGATATATCTATTAGCTATACTACAATATTGGTGTATAAATGGTTATTAAATATAAAAGTATATAATATATAAAACCAGTATAATGTTTTCTAAATAAATGAAGAAACTATGCGAATAGAGTAAATTAAGAACTTGAATGTATCAATTTTTAAATGTAGGTATTATGTTTATACAATAAAGCTGAAAATTATAATATGGTTAGTTTTAGAAATAATTAATACCTAAATTGTATGCTTTTTTCATTAAATGATCTTAAAAAGATGGATTTTTAGACTAAGCAAAAAAGATTTAAGTAAAATGGTGAATATACTTTTAAATAAACTCCATTTGAAGATCTTTTTAATGTATATCTGACTAAAAGATAGTACCAAAATATAAGCTCTCAAGGCATAAGATGCATATGAAAGTTTATTATTAAATATCTAAAAATTTTCTTTTTTTAGTACTTTTAGAAATTCTTAAACATAAACAAGCTTTACTAAATAAAAAACATCTAAACTGATAGAGCTTAAAATCTCTCTGAAAGCATTATAAAAACTTCCACAATGAGCAAAATAAAATTGTTTTAAGTAGAAAATTAAAATTTGAAGACAAAAAATAGAAGAGAGTAGAAATATTAAACCTTTAAAATTAATAAATTTGACGACTCTTTTATGTGCATTAGTACGATAAAATCCAAAAATGGAATAGAAAAATTACCAAATTTTCTCTTCGTTTTTCACTAATATTTACCTCATTTTATATTAATCCTAAGATAACTAAATAAATGAGAATGCTCTTAATTTATTAGTTTCCTGCGTGCTTTAAATAAAATTCCCTTATTTAAAAATATTTAATATACCTATACCTAGATTAGATATTATGAAAAAGGATTAATTTTTGATATCAGATTTATAGATAAAAGGATAATCTTGAATTATTTGCAATTTTTCCTTCAAAGTTGTAAGTTATTTTTCTAGAAAAAAGTAATCAAAACATAAAGGAATATTCACATAGTAAAAAACAGTAAATTGTCGAGATATCTTTAGTTATATTTTTCATAATTAATTGTAAAGAAAATCAACTTTAGAGAGTATTATACTAAATCAAAAGCATCAAAAAAAGGAAATCAAAAGGATTATAAATAAATTAAGGAGAATGAAATTTATATTATATGGTGGAAATAATCTTTATAAAACCAAAATTAGATCTATGAACTTCGAGTATTAAGAGAGTTATAAGTGATAAGATTATCAAGCAATAAAAAATACAAATAAAAGATTTATTAAATAAGCTAGAAAGAAACTTTATCATAATTGTTTTAAATAGATTTGGATATAAATGAAAGAATGAAAAAGGATGATATTAAATCTCGAAAAACTGAATAAATATTTAACGTTTAAATAAAATACTTTCAACTGTAAAACTAAATAAGAACAAAAGGGAATTATTAATAAACCATAGAACAAAATTTTATAAAGGCTGAGAAAGAATTTCAAGTGCATAATTTTTAAATCAAGAGTAAGTTTAATAAAATATGAAACTATATTTCTTATAAAGCAATAAGTATCTATTACCATTAGATTATACAGCTTTAATTTCATAAGTCACCTTACTAATATTAATGAATATTAAATCACCATTTAATGCAACTACTAGATTATTAATACAAATCTCATACTTTAAATCACTTTCAGATTAAAATTGAAGATGTCTTGGAATTAAATTCAAGCTAGATAAACTTAATACTGTTCCAGAAAAATTCAATTGATCGATTTATTTTTCAACTATTTTTATTTCTCAAAATCATTTCCTCTAATGATCATTTTTTCGCATCATAGCTTTTATCAGTTGAATAATCCATTTTTTGAACACTTTAAGAATTATTTAATTTTACATCTTCATAATTTTTTAACTTTTGCTAAAATCTCTTGCCAATATAAACAAAATAGCTTTGACAGAACCATAAACTAAAAAAAAGCATGAAGCAAAAATTGCCAAAATGTTACTAAAAGTCTCAAGATAAACTTAATGAATCACTTATATAAGTAATACATTTTCATTCGCATGGATTTATTAGGCCAGTTTATAGAGAATACCATCAATAAAAGTTTTATAAATCAAACCTTCAATTCTCTATCTTAACCCCTCGTTATTATGAGAAACAAAAATCAATCACACTAAAATAATTTCTTACAACATGAAAAGTCATTAAGTTTAGTCAATTTATAAAAGATAAACTTTATAAAGAGACAGTTTCAAAATAGGTAGATTAATATGAATCCAGTTGTTTAGATAGAATTAAGCTAATTTGAAAATAAAATTAGCAACCTAAAATCATAATCACATAGAGCTTTAGAAGCAAAATGACTACAAATATGCTTTTATATTTTTATAAAAAAGATTACGTAAAGTAGTTGAATCTAACTTTACTTTACTGTTATAACCTAAATAGAGTTAAGATTTGCCAATAAAGTTTTTCTTAGATAACTATTTATGATAATTAGTTTAGAGTCTAGCCAGTTGCTTCTTTATGTGTACAAACTTAATAGTTAAAATTCTAAATTAGAGGAATCCTAATGATCTGATATATTAGGTAAAATTAAATACGATTATGTAATATAGAAGCAAATCATCAATTATACATTTAGTTAGAATAAATTAAGAATCATATAGACTCAGTAAGTTATCCGATTTTATATTACCAAGTGAAAACAAAAGGAAAAAAATGATATAAAGGAGAAAGCTTACAATTTATATATCAATCGATTTTTAATTTAATCATCGTTAGAATATAAAAGAATAGCTTCTAGAAAGATAGATAAACTGTAAAAAATATTTATTTATATCTCATTATTTGATGCAAAACTTTATTCTTATTAAGTTTAATAAACTTCAACGAAAAATTCAAATATTGGCTAGAATATTTGATTCAATAGAAAGAATGTTTGAAAAAAGTTTAAATGAATATATATTAGTTATTTATTATAACTTGATCTAGATTAATCTATTCTAGATAGCTAGAACTTTACAATCTTGCTTTAACTATTTAACTAAAAGAAGATTTAGCTTGCTTATTTAATGGTTTACGGAATTAAGTTTTCAAATCTTCTATTTATTACTTCAAAACTCTCTTCATTCCTTAATTTATTATGTAAGTAGAATTTTAGCATCTTTGATATTAATTGCTCTATCAGCTATTTTATTAACAACTAGTTAAGCTATTTTTACTTTCACTAGTGTGAAATATCTTCAATTTCAAAATATTTTAGCTGAAAGAAATTGTAACTTAAAACCCTCAGTTATGCTCGTTGATTTCACACTAAAATCCTTTTATATCGAGATTATTTCTGACTGCTTAAAATTTACTAGTTAGTTAGAGAAGAAAAATGATTCCTAGTCTTTAGGCAGAATTGTTGAAGCAAATATTTCAGTTAATCTTAAAGTTAGTTACCATTCTAAGCATTCCAGCATCTTTACTACTAGAAAATTAAGCTTTATTTATTTCTGCTTGTATGCATATCTAGCGTTAAGCAAACTAAATTTTGAAATAGCATTCTTTAACCCATATTAGTCTTATTAGAGTGACTTACAAGAGATGATCTTAGTAGTTTTATAAATGTAATGAGATTAGTAAATAAGAGGAAGAAATTATCTCTGATTTTATCCTAATTTCAATAGCCTAAATAGACTAATATAAATACAAGCTTATTCATTTTTAAGGAGAAACTAAAAAGGAAAGATATAGTTGATCTTAATAAATTGAATATAACACCATAGATAGAATTATAGGGTTATATATAGTTCCACTAATAAGGTGACAATTAGAACAAGTCATTTGAATTTCTATATAAAAGGAAGAAAAATATGCTAGCATTCTATAAGATTGGAAACTTAAAAATATTTAAATTATTTTGATCTCTGGATTTATGAATGATAATAGATTTAATATTTAATGCTACTAAATCATCGAAAAACTTGGATATTAGAAAGATGATTTATTCAAATAAAAATCAAATTAAACATTTAAGAACTAATTAGTTATTTAATATACTTAGTTAGAAAACTAAAGGTATTTAGGTAGTAGCAAAGATAAAAGTTTTAGGGTATTTATAAAATAAATAAAAGAGCCATTTTATCTTCTGCTGTATTAAGAATAAATTAGGCGAATGTTAATAAGATTAGATTGAGGTATAAAAAAAATTAATTGATAGTGAATTTGCTTAACTCACTATATCTTTAAATTTCATAATCTTCTTCAGGCTGAAAAGAGATTTAGCATATAAATAGACTATAAGAGGTCTTAATCAATAATAATAAAAGTCGTTTTATAAATAAAATTTATCTCCTTTAAGTGATTGTAACTAAAGACTTTTTGGACTAAATTTACTAAAAAGGTGAATTGATTACTAAATATAAGTTTTTTAATTATTTTTAAATCCATAGAAAGTTAGATTCAAGTTGAATAGAGAGCAAACATTTTAGTATAAAACGTATTTGATTTCCTTCTTATTTTTCAAAGAAAATAAAGAAAAAAATAAGAAATTGATGCTTTTTTGAAAGTTCCATTGAGGAAAAAAAGAACTATAATTATTTCAAAATTTGTAGTCAAAATACAGGGTTAAATCCAACAAATCCTCTTCAAAAGAAAAAATTTTAGACTTACCTATATCAGCAAAAATTTCGATAGAAATTTACTAAATATTAAATAAAAATGAACTAGTAAAATTACCCAGAAACTAAATTTTAGAGAAAAAGTTGATTGGCAATTTAAAGTACAAAACTAAGTATAATTGCTTAAATTACTTCAACAAGAACTAAATAGTTAAAAAGTAGAAACAAAAATAGGATCTAACTTAGACATCAAATTCTCAAATAATAATACATTAAATAAATCTTTATTTCAATTAGCAGTCTTTAAATCTAACGAGAGGACTTTTAGGAACTAAAAAAGATTTTTTAAATCAAAGAAAAGAGGCAAGAAACTTTTTCATAAGCTAACAAATAAATGCACACAAAAAATTAAATAAATAGAAAGAAGAAAATATAAGAATAGACTTTCATCTAAGTTTGAAATTAAAAACATTAATCTAAGGTATATAAATATGATAATTGGAATAAAAGAGTTTAGTAAACTATGAAAAGTAAATAATAAAAAAATATTAAGAATGCTAATCAAGCTCCCTTTCGATTTAGTTTTTAATATATGAGGCATAAAATGAAAGGAAAAATAATATGAATTTATTAGTTAAAATTAAAGAAAATAACTAATAAAGTTATAAATATGTTTCCCTGGAATTAAAAAAGCTTGCTTATACTTGGTTTTCTTAAAAAACAAGTTACTTAAAACAAAAAAATTATGGTTTGAAATATTTATTTATTTAATAAAAAAAGAAAAAACCATCCTCTACCGCAAAAATCACAGAATAAGATAACTATTCACTAAAAAAAGCTTAAATAATCATTTACCTTAGTTTGGTATTATTATGTATAACAGCGTTGATACTTATATAAAGGAATAAGAAATAAAATTCTCAAACTTACAAGTTTAAAATAAATATTAGTGAAGAATTATAAATTCTTTCTGGAAACAAGAATGAGCTAGAAAGAAATTAAAGGATATAAGAATCATAAGTTCTATATTTTAAGAAAGAAAATCAAATTATTTTTCTAGCTTTACGTATTATTCACATGCATATCATTTTATATAATATTTGGCAAACGTAAATATCTAAATTTAGATTTTGATCATGATTTACATATCAGATTATCTACACCTTTCTATTAAAGAGTGTTTCAGAGATAAAAATGAAGGCTATTTCATAGAGTTCTTTCTTATTTATTTTTAAAGTTCATGCTAAAATACTGGAGGTTTATTTCAATGCGAGAAATCTCTTTATTTATCATTCATTAAAATACTGGTGTCAAGTAAAGAGCTGTATACAATAGAGAAATTCTACTATACAAGAATAAAAATGTTAATCATTCACTGATCAGCGAAATCAAATGAGGGAACTTAAAGAGATAGCTTATTTAAGAAAAGCTACTCAAGCATTTGCTTTTAAGATAGACATAAAAAGGGAATGAACTTTAACTTTCATTAAAAATTAAAAAAAATTAAAATCTAACTATTTTAATAAAGGTGACAGTAGTGGATGTAGAATACACCTTTAATATCAAATATTTCCTTTAAATAACTAAACTTACGATCTTGAGTATTATGTTGCCAAAACTATTAAGAAAACACACAGATATTTATTACCATCTTACATGATTTAGCACAATAATTTATATGAAATTTGTTTAGATAACTAGCTAAAATAATACCTTTTGTTATATTAGCAATAAAGATTTAATGTTTAATACAATTCAAATATTTTACGTTAAAGAATCAAATCGAGATAAATATCATTTAGCCTTAAATTTCAGATATTCCTTAATTAATTTACTAGAAAGTTAAACTTCTTCAAATATCAAAATCAAATTGTATCTACATAAAGCTGTTCTACTGATGGCTGAAAATAAAAGATGATTCTTGTGGTATAATTTTATGTCTATCACTTTAAAGAATATCTAGTGGTGTAGAGAAGTAATAGCCATATTTAAAATTACCTATATAAACTCCTAATTTCCTTCATTTGTATAAAATCTAATGAAGCAAGTCTAAAACTCTATCTTTACGGGTATGCCCAGCCTACTCACTTCAAGTTTGAAATTTGATGCCGACTGACCAATTGATTTAAAACTTCCTGTTCCAAAAGAGATTTCGCATCTGGTTTAAACAGAAAATCCTGAAGGCTTGGGGTAGATTGTCAAGAGGTCTAAGAAATAAGCTTGGAAGTGTATTCACAAGTACAAGAAACATTACGCGAAAGGAGTATGCTAAGAATGCTATATACGGTTTTACTATCACATGAGAGCGAAAATAAGAAGAAGTGCAGTTGCTTGATATCAAATAAATAATTGATTTTGACTTGTTAAAATTTCATTTATTTTAAATAAATTCATGCTATTGAAAGAGAGAAACTAATTTCTTATATGTGCTTTATTAATTAAATAGTTGATGTGTCAAGTATTTTAATTTATGCTTGCATTAGTAAAATTATATCCATAATCTTAGAAGTTAAGAAAAGGATTTTAATGTAAAGCTATTACATAGTTGATTAGAAGGTATAAATGAAATGGAATTAATATTCAGAAGGTATTTATAAAGAAATCTTAATGAATAACTACTTATAAAAAATATTAAGTTTAAAAATTTCAATTAGAGTGGCTTATGGTGATAAGCTCTTCAGATTGAATATTTATAGCAAAATTGAGTTAATAAAAGTATGCGAATGTTAGAATTTATATCATTTTTGTAGATATAGTTTAATTCATAAAGGATATAGATTAGATAGTTGATGACTATCAATTTTTATATTCTAATAAATTCTTATCTTTATAATTTAATTTATTTGTAGCGAGAATCCTTTATAAAATTAAAATTGAAGTTATTAACATGAAAATTAATTTTATTTGTTTTAGAATTATTTTGTGGATAGTCTAATAAGGAGTTTCATATTTTCTTTTGATTTTTCAGGAAAAAGAGACACACTACCTGCTTTTCTTTTAGACTTACTTTCAGTCATTTTGATTAAATGAGATATTCCTGTAGTTTTAACCGTATGAATTAAATTTTAATAGAACTGTTTTTTTTTATTCATCTAATGCAAAATATTCAACTACGCCCTTTTTTGTAAGCCTTTTATTTATTTTTCTTAAAGCTTTGCAAAATCGTATTGATAGTAGCTTTATCTATAATCATTGTCATATAATTCCTTTTAATAATTAGCTTTCATTCACATATTAATTTTGAAAAATATCCGAAACTTGCTTTAAAACAATTATAAAAGTACTGATACTATTAGCTAATTAATTTAGATAAATTGAATACCTTCTAATTTATTATTTACCTAAGTAATTATAATGGAATATTTCAATATTATACAATATCCATCATCATCTTATAATTGCCTTCAATCATATAAAGTTAGTCCAGATAAACGATTTTTTAAGCTTCATTTTAGGAAATTTACCTAGATCTTACTAGCATCATTTTAACTCTATCTTTTTAAAAATGAAATACTTTCCTTTACCTTAATTACAGAGATTTATTTTTTCATTTATAATTAGAAAGCGAAATTATTTTTAAGGATGATAGAAAGTTTAATTCCCAATGAATAGCATTTAATGAAGTGACTCATTAATTAATTCATTTATATAGCTAATCTATACTTGAAATTAACTTCTGAACCTTTATTTTATACTAAATCTTATCCAAATTCATTTTTTCAATTAGATAAATCAAACTCCTTAGCTTTAAACTTTTTTCTGGCGTCTTTATCTAAGTAATTTTTATATGATAGCAAGATAAAAAGTTATAGCTAGTTATTCATTTTAGGCAACTATTTCTAAAATGATTTTTAATAAAAAAAGGTTTAGTATTTCATTTCAAGTATTTTAGAAACTAACTAGAGTAATAATTACTCTAGAATGATCTGCAAATCCTCCTTTTTCTTTTTTATTTAAATTGGTAATTTAAGCATGACTAGGTTACTTGACTAGATAACTTTCCTTTTTTTATTTTGTTCCTTGTATTTCCTATTACTTCTGACCTATTACATCTCAATTTTTTTATTTATAAATGCCTGCTTTTTTTCAGATATTATTTGAACTATTAAAGATCAAAGAACTAAATAGATTAGATAAAAATTAGTATATACCAATTTCAATTTATTTTATACAGATACAGGCATAATAGCTCTTATGTTTGATGGTTAGAGTTATCCATTTAAAAATGTGAAATTAAGTTTTTTATTTAATTGATGCAATACATTTTATCATAAAAATGCAAGCTTTAGGTGTATACTACTGACAAAATAAGTATAAGGAGTTTATTAATAGATTTATTAAAGTAGTCATTGCACTAAAGTGTTATATTAGCATTGATGGTATGGCAGTACTATAGAATTTAATTGGGTAAGTAAAGACAAATATATTGTTATTATAAGTTAAAGCTAAAATCTATTTTGCTACTAAGATATTTAATTAGAGCATTTATTAAATAAATCATTGATATTATATACAATTAAAAAGTGATAGAATGAATGGAAAATTAACCAGGATAGGATAATTTTACCTAAATAATACCAAAATTAGATATATTAGGTTCCTAGTAGTTTATTAAAGAGATAATCACAATATTAAGGCTAACTAAAATCTTTTAGCTTTTGTGTCTTAATTTTTGTAAATTCCCTTTAGAATAAAAAGTCAAAGCTCTTTACATTTTTTCTATTATATTTATCCTTCAATCTAATATATATAAATACCAATAAATCTTTATCATTTAAAAAGTGTTTAATATAATATAATTTAAGTTAAGCTTTATAATTTTTAAGGAATAAATAAAAGTCATACTAGCATCAAATCTGAGACCAAAGATATTAGAAAAAATAAATGCTAAGAAGAGAAAAAAGAAAAATACTCTGGTTAAAATTACAACTCTATAATATCAAAAATTAGCAAAGAGAATTAATAAAAGCTAATAAGGACTTTATTTGATATAAGTCTACAGGTAAAAAAATTGAGGTCTACGCTTTTAATAGTTAATTAGAAATTTTTTAGAAGATGATATAATAAAAGATGGAATTAAGTTATATTAAGATTGATTCAAATGAAACAATTTAAATATAAAGTGAAGGAACTTTTAATATAAAAAAAGCTGAAAAGGAAATATGAAATTAGAACATTAGTTCAAGTTTTAAGTTAGCATGAAAGCAAAATTTAAGTTTGCTGCCTAGAAATAAATTTAAAAAAAATGCTTAAGTTTGAAATAAAAAATAATTATGATTCCAACAGATTTAAAGAAAGAAGATATAAGAAAAAAATATCTTAAAAAAATTCTTCATTTGATCCTAATCTTAGCTAATTATTTCAGATAAAATTAATTTACTAAATATCCTGGAATTAATTATTATATCAGGATTAATATATCGAATTCATTGAGAGAAAGTAAAATAAAATAAAACATGAAAAGCAGAAACAAAAAAACTTTATATAGAATATTTATTTCCTAATTTATCTTTCTAAAGTTAATTTTTTTTAAAATACATAATTTATCTACTAAGCATTAATTAGCTAATCATATAATTTCAATATAGTTATACAAATATATCTACTATACAAGCATATCATTTCTTTTTAGATATATACCTTAAGATTAAATCTAAAAGACATTTATAGTGAGATAAATCTATTTATTCGATCTGGTTTTTTATATATCTCGAAGCTATTTCTTCCGCTTTAAATATTTGACAAGTTTAGACCATAATAATCACCTTTATGATTAAAGCTTTCAAAATTATATATTCCTAAGATTTTCTTAATCTTCAGAAAATATTCTATATTCCTTAATGGTTTTACTAACGAAATGATAGTTGGCTTTTATAAGAAAGATTTGTATAAGTTTAAAGATAATAAACGTAAAAGCAAAATACCCTGCTTGTTAGAATGTAAGTTACTTAACGATATAATAGTAAGCTTAAATGAAAAAATTGCTTAGATAATAGATCTTCATAAGCCTACTTAAATGAAATAAACTATTTATAAAACTTGATTTTAGTCATCATATCGGCATAGCTAGTTTTATGCTTAACTAAACCATTGCAAAATAGCAAAAACTAATCTTCCTAATCTAATTTTATAAACTTTGGTATCAAAGCAATAAGAAAGAGAAAACTTAAATTCGACTAAAAATAATAAAATTTAAAGGAAAGTAAATTATTAAAAGTGAGTAGGGTATATCAGCAAGATAAATCATAGGATTAGATATTAAAGCTTAACGTATAGATATCATAAGCATTAAGATCAATAATTAAAAAAATGCCTAATTATTGACTATGAAAGCATTACGTAAATTATTTATTTCCATCTTAATCTAAATAGAGATTAAAACTAAATAAAAAGCTTCTAATTTTAAACTAAGCCACAATTATCATTTTAAAGTTGAATTAATGCATAATAATAAATATAGCTTTGATAGTTAAATTTTAAACTAATTTAATCTTAGTCAGTAAAGTCATAATGAACTTAACTAACTTATAATAGTCTATTTAATTGATAGCCATATTTAAATATAATAGGTATAAATTCGTTTTATTTCAGGCTTTTATAAAATAGATGAAGAATATCAATAGTTCTGTATTTACGGGTATACCTAGTCTACTTTTAGAAAACCTTAAGTTCGATGATAATTGACCGTTTGATAAATAGCTTCCTGTTCCTTAATAAATACAGAATCAAATAGTCTAAGAAAATAAAGATGAATCATAGAATTAAAAAGGGAGGAGATAAAAAAATAAGCTTGGAACTGTGAACATAAGAGCAAGTTGCATTATGCAAAAGGAATGTGTTAAGCATGTTTTTTATAATCAGGTGAAAACAAAAAGAAATAACAGATTATGAAGGAGAAATTTTACCACTTGGACATTTAGATGATTTTATATGATTAAATTAAAAAAATCTGATAAAGCTTTTAAGGTAAATTATCGAAGTATTAATCAACTACTTTCTTAAATTTATTCTAAAAGCTTCATTATTTAATTTTATTCTTATAAGTATGGTTGAATATTTCATTTACCTAAAATAGGCATAAATCAATCTACTTCAGAGTCAATGAAAAAAAATTAGTTTTATGATAATCTGATTCCTTTAAAGTCGACCTTACCTTTCTTACTCATTTATAAATGAATCCTTTTATATAAATTTTTTCGATAAGCTATTTTATCAACTGATAACTCTTCATAGTAAATTCCATCTTATTACCTTGACTTCCTTATCAAGTAGTATAATAATATAAATGCCTTGATTGTGAATATAGATTCATTATTTTAGTTTTGGAATATGTTATATGTGATATTAATATTTAAGATACCGAAAAAACTAATTATCTTCCTATCACTCAAAATAAGAGTTAAGTTTATTGGCTTTAAAGCAACTAACTTTTTTTGATATAAGGAACTTAAAGAGAATCGTTATGAAGTGAGCTTTTGAACTAAAAAGATTTTTATTTTTTATCGAAAATAAAATGAAAGGGATAGTACTTCCTTCGTTTTAGAAAAGGTCATAGGCTTTAAACTTTGATATAAAAATGATTTATAGAAGATTGATCTAAATTTGTACTATCAGCACTTATCTATCAGAACTAAATGATAAAATACATAATTTATTAAAAAGAAAAGTAATTGAATTAATGGATTTTCGAGTTATTAATCAGTAGTTAGTTCTATTCCAATACTAAAAATAAATGCTTCTAAAAAGAGAAAGAGATTAAGTCATATTTAACACACTCAGTGATAAAATTCTGAATTTTTATTTCAACAAAAAGAAAATAAGACTCAAAAATTATACCTAAATAAACCAAAGCTTAAGCTTGGAATTTAGAACTGCAATGACTTAAGAACAGCATTTTTTAAGTAAACATAGAAAATTTAAATAAAGAAAAGCATTAAAGGGCTGTGAATATAATAGCAGCTTTTAAGCCATGATATATAAAGAAAGAATTTATGAAATAAAAATGTATCACTATACCTTTGATTCTAATAGCTTTATTTTATAATTTAAGAATATAAAATGATGAAAGTGTTCCTTCTACTACTATTAGCATCTTTTTAAAAAATTATTTTATGAATCAATCAGAAATTAAAAATTTCTCAAGAAAAATTTATATGAAAGATCAATATTTGAAGAAAAAGAGTAAAAATAGACTACTAGATATTTATGAACTTAAAAAAGAAAAAAGGGAAAAAAGAAAAAAGAATGTATTGACTCTTTCTAATAATTAAATTAAAATTGCCTGAAAAAATAAAATAAGCAAGAATGTATAGAAAATTTAGTAAAAGGAGTGAAGCTTATAATAATTTGATTTAATTATAATTTTATAGATTATTTTATAGAAATAATGATTCAATCATGCTAACACTATCTATAAATTAAATGAATGCAATATAAAAAACCTTTGTATAATATAAAGTTAAAAAATAATGAAGAGAGTATTAAAGGAGAGTAGTTTAAATGAAAAACTATAAAAAAAGCAACTAAATTAGATAAGGATTATGAGATATATATCTAAAGTTAAATATAAATTTACCTTTAAAAATATTATAAATTTAGTAATAATATATAATATTATACATGATAAATATCATGTTAAAGTTCATATAAATGAAATAATAGCAATCCTGCAGATGTTTTAGTTAGAAGCAAATTTAAAAATGACGAAATATTGTAAAAATTTTGATTCTTTCAGAATTAAAAAAAATAAAGATTTAATGAATTAAGATAATTGCTAATTCTCTTTAAGATAAAAATCGTCTAGATTAAGAGATTTTAAAGATGAAAAATTTTATCAAGAGTAAATTGTTATCTCATAAAAATATTCTTAATTCCCATGCTGAAAGAATGTAATTAAAAAATTTATTGTATTCTAATATTTCATTGCAAATGCTATGCATAGAGTATGAGAAGTGTAAAATTTATTTAGTTTTGAAACAAATCAAACTTAAACTTATAAACTAAATATTTTTGGTATTTTTCATTATGAGCATTGCTTTCTTCAGTTAAAGAAATTTGTTTCTATTTTTTATATCTAGTATTCAACTCAAAATTCAATATATCTTGTGTTCTTCTCATCCTTCTTTTTCTTTTTATAGTATTTTGTGAAAATATTTTCATTTATAAATCCACTCAATCCATTAAATGATTTGGATAATAGTTTATACAAACTTAATAATAGGTATAAGATATTTTATATCTAACTTCAATCTTTTACAATATCATCTCTTATATTGAAAAGTATATGCATTTTAATATGTGCTGAAATGTCTCTTAATCTTTCAAATAAAAAAGGGATTATCAATAAGATAATAGCCTTTCTGGATTACCTTCTGAAAGATATAAGCCTGTTTTAATCTTTTATATACTGATAGTTTCTTTTCTATGCTATATGCTAACCTTCATGTAAGTAGATTATAGAACTTTAAATAAATTACCAATTATCACCACAATTTACCTGATTTCCTCTTTTAAACAAGATTGGTAATATTATAACTAGATATAAAGACGTAAGATAAGGCCATAAAGCAATAAATTTATATCAAAGAAATAAGGTTATATCTGATATATTCACTTCCAACTTAACGTTAGATATCTGAAAAATAGACTAATCACTTCTAAATTTTTAATAAATCAAGTGTCAAGATTCAACAGAAATAAATGAAAAAATGGGATTAAAAGTTAGAAGAATAAAGAAGAAGATTGAAGATATGATTATAAAAAGAGAAATTATGCAATAGAAACATCAACTATATTTATTTAAGAATTAATACCAAATGTGAGCAAAAAAATAAGTAAAAAGGTAAGTTCCCCTTTACCATCTATTAGACGCTTGTAACTAGTTTTAGTTTAAGCATAATTAAATTTGATTGAATAACTTAGTTGATAAATTTAAAATTCTTTTTTTAAATAATTTAACTACTAGATAGTTTTAATCTAAAGCTTTCATAAATTAAAAAAAATTAAAACTTTTGACTTTTTTTAATTTTTGTCTAATATCTTTTTACATTTTTCATAATTTAAAGAATTAGAATCATATTTAGAGATTATTTTTATATTAAACAATCATTATATATTTTAAATTTTTCACTAGCAAAAATTATTTTACTTACATAGTTATACGAAACTAGATTTTATCTAGATATCTATATATTGATTTCAATTTATTTATTAAAATGTTTCTATCAATTTCCTAGTAAATTTTTATAAATTACCTATTTTTATTAAATGGAAAAAGAATTTATTCTTAGAGAGAAAAGTTTAGAAATAAAGATTATCAGTCTAAAAATTCATTAATAATATATAGCTAATCTTAAAATTGTGCAAGTTACCCAATATATTAAATATGAACTATAAATTTTAAAATCTATATAGTTAAAAGGAGTTTAAAATGTTTCTTGATTTATTAGACTTTGACAAAGAAAGTTTACTTAGCAATGTCTAATAAAATCTTGTAATTAATGTACAAAAACTTTTAAAAATATTGTAGACAATTTTTTAATTTTATTCACAAAGCTTAATTAATACTCATTTACATTAAAAAGTTCTAGGGTGCTAAATCTAATTCATTCTGCTAATATTTAAAAGGCAACTTTTATATATAATTTCATAATTAAATCTATGCTGTATCTTGCTATTAATTTGAAAAGCTTAGCTTCTCTTACTAGATTTAGATTAACTATGCTATAAATTTTTATTTCCACGTTAAAAGTATTTATATTTCTTAAGCTTTTTAAATTCTCATGATTTATTTTCACTAGAGAACGCTCAGTTAATATACAAATAGATTTTAAGTTTCTTTCTACATAGAATAAATTCTTTAGCTAAAATATGAGATATTTGTATTTATTTTTCATAATTTGTTTCATTAAAGTTTTTATTAGGAAAAAACTAATTTTAGGTAATAAATTTAATATGTAATTTCTTTATTAACTTTAATATATAAAATTAGCATATTTTAATTTCTAAATTTCTAGGTAATTCAGCAAAATTTTCCTGATAAAGCTTGCCTATAACAGGAATAAGCTTAAATAGCAGAAAGATTAGAATGGTTTAAAATTAAGTAAAGATACCCATTTTAATATTTAACAATATAGAATATTTGAATAAATATATGATATTCATAATTTTTAATTTACTTTTATAAACTTAATCGTCTTATTAAATTTATTGCTGCTAATAAATATATCCAGAAGCTTCACTTATTCATATTAATATGCCAAATCAGATAATATAATAAATAATTTTTGGTTCATTACATCATTATTCTTGCTTGAGTATTATCTTATTTATAATTATATTTAAATAAAAATAAATTTTCTCTAGTTATTCTGTAAACAAGTAACCATGCAATAAACATTAAATAATATTATAAAATATAAGACTTCTATATCACTAAGAATGAAGGATTTATTTATTTCGTTTATAATTATATTTTTATAAAAAACTCAGCATGAATAAGTATTTAATAAATAATAATAAAATAATTTGCAGCTCTTTTTATTTTAGAAATTAATTATATAATAATAAGATTATTAGCTTTCAATTTTATATTAACTAATTATTTTTTCTTACTCACACTCAACTGTCATCTCACATCTTTTTTTCTACTCATTTATGTACTTTTAGTCTTTTCTCTTTTATTATTGAAGTTACTTTATTATCTCATTATGATAGTAGTAGAGATATTTTCCTAGCTTCATTTAGAATCATAATATAAACTTTGTCCTAGTAAAATTTGATCGAAACATTAAAAATAGTAGATATAGATTATTTCTTATTAAATAGAAAATTTTAACGAAGGAATGCTTTATAGTAAAACATTCTAACTTAAAAAGACTTACATTTAGTTAATATCCTTAATAATTTATTTGTATTTTAACTAGAAATAAATTTAATTCAATAACTATATTATGAAGAAGCTATTGAGCTTAATAGTTATTTGTTTTTAATTTAAATAAATATAAAATCTATAAAATGGCTTTTATGCTTTTAGTTTACATAAATTATTCATAAATTAGATAAAATAAAGTAAAGCATTGTAAGGAAAATATTAAAATCCTATTAGAGGAATTTTTATTTTCTTATTTTAAGAGTAAATTAAATTTTATATAGCATGCTTTATTTTTCTTTCTTAAAATAGTTGCAATTTAAGAGCTTTTATGCTTTATTTTTAAATATTAGTGATTTATCATATTATAATTTTAAAATAAATCTTAAATTTATTTATTTAAATTTTAGATTTTTGCTTTTAATCTTCTTCATTATTTGATTTTAGCAAAAGCTTAATAACTCTTTAATAATTTATATAAAGGAAAATAATTACAGGCTTTTAGTTCAAATCTAAATTAAAATATGGATATAAGAAATTTAAAGTTGACATCTTTTTCTGAATTAGTTGGTAAATAATAAAAGAAAGTTTATTTCTAGATATGACTTATAGAAGTATTTAGCTTTATAAATATCATAAGTTGTTAAACTAATAAATGTTTATAAATATTAAACTTTAGCTTTGTTTAATTTAATTTAGTATAAATTCTAGTTTATATCTTTCAATTATAATTTTAAATGAAACAAGTCTAAGACACAATAATTACGGGCATGCCTAGTCTCATAAACTCAAACCAAAACTTGATGTTTGATTAAAGCTGGCCAATCATCAAACAGCTTCCTGTTCCAATCTAATTATCAATCTAAGAAGTTTCAATTAAAAAAAATGAAAAACATAACTAGAGTCAGAAAGGAAAAAGAAATAAGAAGTAAGCTTGGAATTGTTAGCACAAGAATAAGATGCATTATGCGAAAGGAGTATGCTAAACATGTTATTTATCTTTGTATTATCAAGTGAAAGCAAAAGAAGGTATGAGAGTATGAGTAAAGCTTGATGCTGTTTAGTTTTTAAATTATTTTTTATTTTTCAGTTATTCAAAAACAATGAAATGGTATATAGATGCTTATTAATATACTAGGAATATTTTATAGATGCTTCAATGTTTTTATAATAAATTTATTTATCACATTAAAATATATGAGGCTGTTTTAATTTAAGCTATCCTTAAATTATGATTGATTATTTTTACATTAAAGCTAATAAAATAAAGAATTTATTTACTTTACCCTTTAACTTAGAATTTAATTGTTAGTTCTTCTCTGAATCAAATATTTGTTATATCTTTTTAAATATTTAAAAATAAGGGTGGTTATTAATATAGAATCTAATCTCAATGTGTTTATATTTTATAATTTTAATTTGATTCCTTTTAAATAAATTTTTACATTCATAAAGTCTAAAATCACTTAAATTATCAATCTAAATGAATCTTCATTATACATTTAATATCTAAGTTTAAACTCCTTTATTTAATCACTCATAACGATTATTATATAAATATAAAATAATTTATAAATAAAATAGATTTAAACCTTTAACTTGAAAAGAGATTATCTGATTTAGTAAATTTATTTTGTTAATTAAAGTATTAGTTTAAATTTAAGGAAATTGAATCTTAGACTATATCAAAGATAAATTAAACATACAAATAATTATAAATCTAATTTTTAGTTATTTTTTACTTTTTTAGGATCTGTATGACGAAATATTTTATTCCGTGGACTTAATTTAAAATAAGTTATAAAGTAACTATATTAACCTAATAATTATACTTATTTTTATTTAAATTTATTTAAAATTTTAGTTAATCTTGCCTGATAAACTACGACTGCCTATAAAGATTTGATATCCTAATGTGAAAAATAAACTTTAATACTCTATATATATCTTGATAAATTTTTCTTTTTATTAATAAATAGTTTATACCTTCTAAATACATACGATTATAGCTTAATTAAGGATAATAATTTCCAATTTTTCAATAAAAAATAAAAAGGTTCATCTGGTTTTGATCTTCTACTTATTTAATGATTTTATGAATTATTAGAATTTCCTCAAAAAGCTTTTAATAGCTATATAGCTGTCTTAGCTTATAAGCGCATTCATATATATTTTGCTATTAATATTTTATGATAAATAATTAAGAAAAGATATTATAAAGATTTATTAAGATAAAATAGTTTTTACAATGGAAATACATTTTAAATCATTTATTTTTTAGTTGGTAGAATATAAAGAATTAGATATTACAATTATTTCTTTTATTTTATATTTATTGACTTAGATATCTCTTTTTACTTCAAGAAAAATTCTTATTTTCTTCACCTTTTTCTTAAGACTTTTTATCTAATTTACTATTAAGATATTTTTTAGATTTTTTCTTTGTCTAAAAAATTAAATTTTTAAAAGGAAAAATTATCATATTATTAGCTTTTCTTTTTATCCTAAGTCCTGTAATCACTTAAAAACTTTACGTTTTCATTTAATTATAAGCTAGAATTTATTTTCTTAGCACTCATATTTCTGGACCATAAATAGGAAAGCTTTAGATTATAGCTTTCATTATTATAGAAAATAATAATTTCAACAAAAATAGAATTTTGATTACTTTATTTGTGCTTCTTTTATGATTGAAAGACTTTAATTAATAATTGTAAATAACAGACTTAACAAAACTCAAATAATTAATTAAAAGCATTATATTATGTAAATATTTCTATTTTAGCATCAATCTTAAATCTTTATAACTATCTTTATTTAATAATAATAAAATTACTATATATCCCTAATTCAAAATAGAGAGTTAATATGTGCAACAAAGATTTAATTTCATTAATAGTTTCTCAAATATTTATATGGACTGTTTTCAGTTATATTAGAAAAATATAAAGACAAATTATATTGATTATACATTTTCTTTAAATCATAATGTGTAAGCCTATCCTATGAATATAAATCAAATTAAATCTTTAATAATTTTATTTAGTATTTAATGTATATTCATTTCTATATATAATTAAGTAACTTTAATCAAACATAGTTATTAGATATTTCATCTCACCTGCAAACTTTATTATATTTAACTTATTTACTAAATCTCATTTTCATTTATTTCTACTTATTATTTATTTTTACCTAAACAATTCCAAATATTCCATTAATGTCTTAATGAATAGATGTAGATTAATATTTAAGGTACTAACGAGATATTTGAATTTAGCTAATTCATATGAAGAATTAGATGCTAAGCAGTAAATTAACTAATTTTAGATTTTTATCCTTCTTCTTTTCAGTTTATAAACTTTCTTTTTCACGCCAAAAAATATAGGGATATTGAGTATATTTAAAACTTAAAATACATCTAATATCTTAAATTCTCAAACCGGTATCTAAAAATTTGGATGTCTCTTTAAAGAATCGCTTACTTTATTTAGATATAGCTTTATTTAGTGATATAATGTCTAGAAAGTTAGCTAAAAATTATAGGTATATAAGTCTTTTAAGATTATAAATAAAAAAGTTGCTATAGACATTTAATAAATTATATAAAGCTTTATCATATTCTTAGTCATTTTACTAATAAAATAATAGCATTTTTATCTGTTTTTTAAGTTTAAGCTTAAAGAAAGCGAAGTATGTAGATAACAAATATATTTTACATTTACTATTATTTATCTTTACTCATACAGATATTCTTTCTACTGATATCCTCGAGTAAAAGCATTTGAAACTATTTAATAACAAAATTAAACATTAGAGAAGTTTATGCAATACAAAAAGTATCTAGCCATGATAGGATTATTTAGAAAGTTCTATCCTAAAAGATATAAAAGGAAAATAAGCTTATATTTAAATATATATAAGAAATTTTAAGAATACTTAGATCTGATATAGTTATGAGTTAATACTAAACTTCTAGTTAATTAATATACATATTTCAACTTTAATTTACTATCAATTCTATTTCTATCATTTTAAATGAAACAAACCAACGTAATTACGGCCATGCCCTTCTTAATTCAGATCATACCTTTCGATTAGAACTGGCCACTCGATAAACAACTTCCTCTTCCTAAGTAATTATCGATTCATCCAATTAAAAAGAATGAAGAGCTAGAATCAGAAAGGAAGAAGAAGTAAGAAGTTAGCTTGGAATTGTGAGCACAAGAACAAGATACATTACGCAAAAGGAGTATGCTAAACATGCTATTTATCTTTGTATTATCAAGTGAAAGCGAAGAGTGGTATGAGGTTGTGATCCAAAGAGTGTTTTTATTAAAGAAATTTAATAATTTTTGTTTTTCTATTTTCATTTAATACCAGCACAGCTTAGTATCTTAGATTTTCCTAAATAACCAAGATAGCTTAATTGTAAAATATACTTATCACTAATAAACTATGATATATTTTTAAATTAAGTCTTGAGAGATCTTTAAGAGTCATTATTTTCTTACTTACACTTATAAATATTTAAGTTGCTAGAGCTAAAATTATATCATAACTCTTAAGTTTATAATTATTCCCAGTTATTTAATAAACATATCATAAAATATTTTATTTAAGCATTCCTTTTATTTGATAGACTTTAAGATATAAGGAAATTTAATTTCAATTACTAAATTAAAATATTATACTCTAATAATTTAGATAATAGCACTTTTAGCTTTGCACAATCACTTGTTAACCTTTTTATAAGTGAATGATAGCATGAAGGAGTTTGAAGATATTTTATTAAATTAGGCTTAACTTATGAACTAAAATAATGATAGCTTATGAATTATAATTTTAAATAAAATGTATGTAGTTATAAATTATCTTAGAAGTATATAGTTATATTTTACATTTAATGGATATTATTTTAATTATTAGTTACTACAATCATGTTTAAGGTAGAGAATTAAAGTTATTATTTGTATGATGAAGAACGTATGTTAAATGAAAGGTTAAGTCTTTTTGTACATTTATCATTGATGACAAATTATTTTAATTTAAAGATATTTTTTAAATAAAGACTTTAAGACAAAATTATATTAGGTAATAACTAAAAAGGAACTTATGATTGCTTTTTATAAGATAGTAATCTGATAAATAATAAGATGCTTGTATAAAATAAATTATGGATTATTTGCTTAGATTAAATAAAGTCTAACTAATGCTTATCAAATAGTTATTTATTTGAATTATGAAAATTTAAAAATAATAAATCAATAACTTCTATTTTCATCCTTTAATATACAAAATTAAATGAACTAGAATTATAAAAGAGATAAATATAATCTTAAAACTCTATTATCTTCATTCATGTAAAAATAACTTTCATAATCATCTTACTAATTTCCTTTATTTCCTATATTTATTACTCTTATTTAGTATTTTTAATTAAGTGTTTTAACTGTATATTAGATCTTAAGATAAATTGTAGTTGATTAATGAAGCAAAGACTTTAAAGAAATGTTCTAATAAATTAGTTTCTAAATAAAATTTGATTTGTTTTATTTTGTTGACTTATGAAACTAAAAAAGAAGGATTACTCATAAAACGGAAATATAGGTTCAATTATTCGTTTTTAAATTAAAAAATATTATAACTCTTTTGTTGATTCTAGCTTTTTCAAATCTTATTCAAATAACTTCACTTATTAAAAGACTAAGTTTTTATATTTCGAATTTGTATTTAAAAAATCTCCATTATATAAATTAACAATGCTTCAGAATGACTCTAGTTATAAAGTTCAAAGATAATAAATATACAAAATGTTTATTAAAGTTTATTTCTTTATTACTAAGAGTAAAATAAGCTTAGTAAGATGAATTTATTGAGAAAATAAAACTTAATAAAGCTAAACATTATAAAAGATTAAAGTATTTTACTTTTAGTTTAAATAAAAGTCTGTTTGCTTCTAAAAAATCATCTTTTACTTAAAGGCTCATAAATAAAGATATCATATCTAGCATTTTATTATGAATAATAGATTTAGAAGGTATTTTTTATTTTAGTAATTATAAATTTAAAATAAGATAAGAGTCTAACTTAAAATTATAATAGGTTGCTTTAGTAAAATTATTTTAAATTTTGTTGTATATTATTAAAATTATATTTCATTCAATTTATATTAATTTCATAGTTTAATCTTAATTAAAAGAGGATTGTCAATTTATGATTTCTTTTAAAAATAGTGACTGCTTTAATCTAAGTCATACCTTAATTTATTTAATCTTTAGGGAAATCATATAACTATATAAATAATATTAAAAATTTTAGAAGCTTTAGTTAATAAATATTTTCAATCTTCTATATAACTTTAATAACTTATAAAATTATTGTTAAAAATTAGATAAGAAAGTTCGTATGATATTTTAAAATTTTAATTCATAAATTTAAAAATATTTTCCATCTTATTAAAATAGCTGCTTTGAAATAAAAAAGGTATCTGCTTTTCTAATAGGTTCATTTGAATAAAAACTTGAATTAGATTATTATTTAAACTTTAAAACTTTAATTTATTTATCTGATCTATTATTATTTATTTAAATAATCACATCATCCTGTAAAAGTAAATTTAATTATATAAATATATCTAAACTTTATACTAAAATTAAACATCAGAAAAAATAGTTAAAAGATGATGTCCAATTTTATTAATTTTATTATATTTTATTAGATAAAATTTTAATTTTTAATATTTTTAACATAGCTAACATGCTAAATATACAAATATATATTTAGTGAGCTTCTATCATAGAAAAATATATTATTAATAATTAGTAGAAATATAACAAGAAATGAAACTACGATATATAAAAAAATAATTGTTATTATTTAAATATTTAACTAAATATAAGCTATATTATTAAAATTATATATATATTTCAAAATTTAAATATCTATATTAATAAAATATTTCTTATTTCTATCTTTTAAGTTATTTAATTTATAATATTCATATTTATTTATTGATTAATTAATTCTAAATAAATTAAATTTAAAACAATTTAAATTAATAAGAATGAAGATTAAATTTTATAATTATTTTATTCCAGATTTATTGCAATAACACATTTTAAGTATATTAATTTATATATTCTAGGATTATAAATTAAGATTTAGAATAAATTTATTTTTATTTATTTAAGTATTTTTTTAATAAATTAGATGGATAAAGTATTTAGTTAGTCTCTCAGGTCTTTCTAGAATAATCATAAAAATATTCGTTATGAATGAAATAACTTTAAATTTGAGATCTTTAAGAGAGAATATATTATAGTTTACATGTCTAGTCCGGTATCACTTCTTTAATATTAGAAATCCAAAAAGAAAAAAAGACTCAGATAAAGTTAAAAAATATTTGGTAGATTCAATAAAATTATCAATAAAATAGTTAGAAATTTAATCTAATTTAGATATATATAAGTTTAAATAATAAATATAAATAAATAATTTGCTATTTATTTAACTAATATATTAAGATATAATTAAATTTAAAATTAATTATTGTTGTACTTTAAGAAAAGCTAAAGCATAAATTCTTTATTCATTAAAGATCGTTAGTAAAAAAACTAACTCAAAAATTAAGGTAAAAAGCTATTCTACATTTGAAGAAAAATAAGTATATGAAATCTTTAAAAGTAAAATAAGATATATAAAGATATTTATGTTTTTGAAATATATTGATAAAAATAAATTATTAAGAATGAGATAATTTGCCTATCAAATTAGCACAATCTAATTAAAAGATTTTATTTTAAATTAATCATAAAAGTTACAACAAAAAAGAAAATATGAAGAAACACATATTTAAGTTATTAAAGTTATAGAAGATTGAAAATATTTATTAACTAAAGCTTCTAAAATTTTTAATATTATTTATATAGTTATATGATTTCCCTAAAGATTAAATAGATTAAGGCAGTCACTATTTTTAAAAGAAATCATAAATTGACAATCCTCTTTTAATTAAGATTAAACTATGAAATTAATATAAATTGAATGAAATATAATTTTAATAATATGCCAAAAAATTAAAAATAATTTTACTAAAGCAACCTATTATAATTTTAAGTTAGACTCTTATCTTATTTTAAATTTATAATTACTAAAATAAAAAATACCTTCTAAATCTATTATTCATAATAAAATGCTAGATATGATATCTTTATTTATGAATCTTTAAGTAAAAGATGATTTTTTAGAAGCAAACAGACTTTTATTTTATTTAAGAGTAAAATACTTTAATCTTTTATAATGTTTAGCTTTATTAAGTTTTATTGTCTCAATAAATTCATCTTACTAAGCTTATTTTACTCTTAGTAATAAAGAAATAAACTTTAATAAGCATTTTGTATATTTATTATCTTTGAACTTTATAACTAGAGTCATTCTGAAGCATTGTTAATTTATATAATGGAAATTTTTTAAATACAAATTCGAAATATAAAAACTTAAACTTTTAATAAGTGAAGTTATTTGAATAAGATTTGAAAAAGCTAGAATCAACAAAAGAGTTATAATATTTTTTAATTTAAAAACGAATAATTGAACCTATATTTCCGTTTTATGAGTAATCCTTCTTTTTTAGTTTCATTAGTTTCATTAGTCAACAAAATAAAACAAATCAAATTTTATTTAGAAACTAACTTATTAGAACATTTCTTTAAAGTCTTTGCTTCATTAATCAACTACAATTTATCTTAAGATCTAATATACAGTTAAAACACTTAATTAAAAATACTAAATAAGAGTAATAAATATAGGAAATAAAGGAAATTAGTAAGATGATTATGAAAGTTATTTTTACATGAATGAAGATAATAGAGTTTTAAGATTATATCTATCTCTTTTATAATTCTAGTTCATTTAATTTTGTATATTAAAGGATGAAAATAGAAGTTATTGATTTATTATTTTTAAATTTTCATAATTCAAATAAATAACTATTTGATAAGCATTAGTTAGACTTTATTTAATCTAAGCAAATAATCCATAATTTATTTTATACAAGCATCTTATTATTTATCAGATTACTATCTTATAAAAAGCAATCATAAGTTCCTTTTTAGTTATTACCTAATATAATTTTGTCTTAAAGTCTTTATTTAAAAAATATCTTTAAATTAAAATAATTTGTCATCAATGATAAATGTACAAAAAGACTTAACCTTTCATTTAACATACGTTCTTCATCATACAAATAATAACTTTAATTCTCTACCTTAAACATGATTGTAGTAACTAATAATTAAAATAATATCCATTAAATGTAAAATATAACTATATACTTCTAAGATAATTTATAACTACATACATTTTATTTAAAATTATAATTCATAAGCTATCATTATTTTAGTTCATAAGTTAAGCCTAATTTAATAAAATATCTTCAAACTCCTTCATGCTATCATTCACTTATAAAAAGGTTAACAAGTGATTGTGCAAAGCTAAAAGTGCTATTATCTAAATTATTAGAGTATAATATTTTAATTTAGTAATTGAAATTAAATTTCCTTATATCTTAAAGTCTATCAAATAAAAGGAATGCTTAAATAAAATATTTTATGATATGTTTATTAAATAACTGGGAATAATTATAAACTTAAGAGTTATGATATAATTTTAGCTCTAGCAACTTAAATATTTATAAGTGTAAGTAAGAAAATAATGACTCTTAAAGATCTCTCAAGACTTAATTTAAAAATATATCATAGTTTATTAGTGATAAGTATATTTTACAATTAAGCTATCTTGGTTATTTAGGAAAATCTAAGATACTAAGCTGTGCTGGTATTAAATGAAAATAGAAAAACAAAAATTATTAAATTTCTTTAATAAAAGCACCCTTTGGATCACAACCTCATACCACTCTTCGCTTTCACTTGATAATACAAAGATAAATAGCATGTTTAGCATACTCCTTTTGCGTAATGTATCTTGTTCTTGTGCTCACAATTCCAAGCTAACTTCTTACTTCTTCTTCCTTTCTGATTCTAGCTCTTCATTCTTTTTAATTGGATGAATCGATAATTACTTAGGAAGAGGAAGTTGTTTATCGAGTGGCCAGTTCTAATCGAAAGGTATGATCTGAATTAAGAAGGGCATGGCCGTAATTACGTTGGTTTGTTTCATTTAAAATGATAGAAATAGAATTGATAGTAAATTAAAGTTGAAATATGTATATTAATTAACTAGAAGTTTAGTATTAACTCATAACTATATCAGATCTAAGTATTCTTAAAATTTCTTATATATATTTAAATATAAGCTTATTTTCCTTTTATATCTTTTAGGATAGAACTTTCTAAATAATCCTATCATGGCTAGATACTTTTTGTATTGCATAAACTTCTCTAATGTTTAATTTTGTTATTAAATAGTTTCAAATGCTTTTACTCGAGGATATCAGTAGAAAGAATATCTGTATGAGTAAAGATAAATAATAGTAAATGTAAAATATATTTGTTATCTACATACTTCGCTTTCTTTAAGCTTAAACTTAAAAAACAGATAAAAATGCTATTATTTTATTAGTAAAATGACTAAGAATATGATAAAGCTTTATATAATTTATTAAATGTCTATAGCAACTTTTTTATTTATAATCTTAAAAGACTTATATACCTATAATTTTTAGCTAACTTTCTAGACATTATATCACTAAATAAAGCTATATCTAAATAAAGTAAGCGATTCTTTAAAGAGACATCCAAATTTTTAGATACCGGTTTGAGAATTTAAGATATTAGATGTATTTTAAGTTTTAAATATACTCAATATCCCTATATTTTTTGGCGTGAAAAAGAAAGTTTATAAACTGAAAAGAAGAAGGATAAAAATCTAAAATTAGTTAATTTACTGCTTAGCATCTAATTCTTCATATGAATTAGCTAAATTCAAATATCTCGTTAGTACCTTAAATATTAATCTACATCTATTCATTAAGACATTAATGGAATATTTGGAATTGTTTAGGTAAAAATAAATAATAAGCAGAAATAAATGAAAATGAGATTTAGTAAATAAGTTAAATATAATAAAGTTTGCAGGTGAGATGAAATATCTAATAACTATGTTTGATTAAAGTTACTTAATTATATATAGAAATGAATATACATTAAATACTAAATAAAATTATTAAAGATTTAATTTGATTTATATTCATAGGATAGGCTTACACATTATGATTTAAAGAAAATGTATAATCAATATAATTTGTCTTTATATTTTTCTAATATAACTGAAAACAGTCCATATAAATATTTGAGAAACTATTAATGAAATTAAATCTTTGTTGCACATATTAACTCTCTATTTTGAATTAGGGATATATAGTAATTTTATTATTATTAAATAAAGATAGTTATAAAGATTTAAGATTGATGCTAAAATAGAAATATTTACATAATATAATGCTTTTAATTAATTATTTGAGTTTTGTTAAGTCTGTTATTTACAATTATTAATTAAAGTCTTTCAATCATAAAAGAAGCACAAATAAAGTAATCAAAATTCTATTTTTGTTGAAATTATTATTTTCTATAATAATGAAAGCTATAATCTAAAGCTTTCCTATTTATGGTCCAGAAATATGAGTGCTAAGAAAATAAATTCTAGCTTATAATTAAATGAAAACGTAAAGTTTTTAAGTGATTACAGGACTTAGGATAAAAAGAAAAGCTAATAATATGATAATTTTTCCTTTTAAAAATTTAATTTTTTAGACAAAGAAAAAATCTAAAAAATATCTTAATAGTAAATTAGATAAAAAGTCTTAAGAAAAAGGTGAAGAAAATAAGAATTTTTCTTGAAGTAAAAAGAGATATCTAAGTCAATAAATATAAAATAAAAGAAATAATTGTAATATCTAATTCTTTATATTCTACCAACTAAAAAATAAATGATTTAAAATGTATTTCCATTGTAAAAACTATTTTATCTTAATAAATCTTTATAATATCTTTTCTTAATTATTTATCATAAAATATTAATAGCAAAATATATATGAATGCGCTTATAAGCTAAGACAGCTATATAGCTATTAAAAGCTTTTTGAGGAAATTCTAATAATTCATAAAATCATTAAATAAGTAGAAGATCAAAACCAGATGAACCTTTTTATTTTTTATTGAAAAATTGGAAATTATTATCCTTAATTAAGCTATAATCGTATGTATTTAGAAGGTATAAACTATTTATTAATAAAAAGAAAAATTTATCAAGATATATATAGAGTATTAAAGTTTATTTTTCACATTAGGATATCAAATCTTTATAGGCAGTCGTAGTTTATCAGGCAAGATTAACTAAAATTTTAAATAAATTTAAATAAAAATAAGTATAATTATTAGGTTAATATAGTTACTTTATAACTTATTTTAAATTAAGTCCACGGAATAAAATATTTCGTCATACAGATCCTAAAAAAGTAAAAAATAACTAAAAATTAGATTTATAATTATTTGTATGTTTAATTTATCTTTGATATAGTCTAAGATTCAATTTCCTTAAATTTAAACTAATACTTTAATTAACAAAATAAATTTACTAAATCAGATAATCTCTTTTCAAGTTAAAGGTTTAAATCTATTTTATTTATAAATTATTTTATATTTATATAATAATCGTTATGAGTGATTAAATAAAGGAGTTTAAACTTAGATATTAAATGTATAATGAAGATTCATTTAGATTGATAATTTAAGTGATTTTAGACTTTATGAATGTAAAAATTTATTTAAAAGGAATCAAATTAAAATTATAAAATATAAACACATTGAGATTAGATTCTATATTAATAACCACCCTTATTTTTAAATATTTAAAAAGATATAACAAATATTTGATTCAGAGAAGAACTAACAATTAAATTCTAAGTTAAAGGGTAAAGTAAATAAATTCTTTATTTTATTAGCTTTAATGTAAAAATAATCAATCATAATTTAAGGATAGCTTAAATTAAAACAGCCTCATATATTTTAATGTGATAAATAAATGTATTATAAAAACATTGAAGCATCTATAAAATATTCCTAGTATATTAATAAGCATCTATATACCATTTCATTGTTTTTGAATAACTGAAAAATAAAAAATAATTTAAAAACTAAACAGCATCAAGCTTTACTCATACTCTCATACCTTCTTTTGCTTTCACTTGATAATACAAAGACAAATAACAGGTTTAACATACTCCTTTTGCATAATGCATCTTATTCTTGTGCTAACAATTCCAAGCTTACTTCTTATTTCTTTTTCCTTTCTGACTCTAGTTATGTTTTTCATTTTTTTTAATTGAAACTTCTTAGATTGATAGTTGGAGTGGAACAGGAAGCTGTTTGATGATTGGCCAGCTTTAATCAAACATCAAGTTTTGGTTTGAGTTTAGGAGACTAGGCATGCCCGTAATTATTGTGTCTTAGACTTGTTTCATTTAAAATTATAATTGAAAGATATAAACTAGAATTTATACTAAATTAAATTAAACAAAGCTAAAGTTTAATATTTATAAACATTTATTAGTTTAACAACTTATGATATTTATAAAGCTAAATACTTCTATAAGTCATATCTAGAAATAAACTTTCTTTTATTATTTACCAACTAATTCAGAAAAAGATGTCAACTTTAAATTTCTTATATCCATATTTTAATTTAGATTTGAACTAAAAGCCTGTAATTATTTTCTTTTATATAAATTATTAAAGAGTTATTAAGCTTTTGCTAAAATCAAATAATGAAGAAGATTAAAAGCAAAAATCTAAAATTTAAATAAATAAATTTAAGATTTATTTTAAAATTATAATATGATAAATCACTAATATTTAAAAATAAAGCATAAAAGCTCTTAAATTGCAACTATTTTAAGAAAGAAAAATAAAGCATGCTATATAAAATTTAATTTACTCTTAAAATAAGAAAATAAAAATTCCTCTAATAGGATTTTAATATTTTCCTTACAATGCTTTACTTTATTTTATCTAATTTATGAATAATTTATGTAAACTAAAAGCATAAAAGCCATTTTATAGATTTTATATTTATTTAAATTAAAAACAAATAACTATTAAGCTCAATAGCTTCTTCATAATATAGTTATTGAATTAAATTTATTTCTAGTTAAAATACAAATAAATTATTAAGGATATTAACTAAATGTAAGTCTTTTTAAGTTAGAATGTTTTACTATAAAGCATTCCTTCGTTAAAATTTTCTATTTAATAAGAAATAATCTATATCTACTATTTTTAATGTTTCGATCAAATTTTACTAGGACAAAGTTTATATTATGATTCTAAATGAAGCTAGGAAAATATCTCTACTACTATCATAATGAGATAATAAAGTAACTTCAATAATAAAAGAGAAAAGACTAAAAGTACATAAATGAGTAGAAAAAAAGATGTGAGATGACAGTTGAGTGTGAGTAAGAAAAAATAATTAGTTAATATAAAATTGAAAGCTAATAATCTTATTATTATATAATTAATTTCTAAAATAAAAAGAGCTGCAAATTATTTTATTATTATTTATTAAATACTTATTCATGCTGAGTTTTTTATAAAAATATAATTATAAACGAAATAAATAAATCCTTCATTCTTAGTGATATAGAAGTCTTATATTTTATAATATTATTTAATGTTTATTGCATGGTTACTTGTTTACAGAATAACTAGAGAAAATTTATTTTTATTTAAATATAATTATAAATAAGATAATACTCAAGCAAGAATAATGATGTAATGAACCAAAAATTATTTATTATATTATCTGATTTGGCATATTAATATGAATAAGTGAAGCTTCTGGATATATTTATTAGCAGCAATAAATTTAATAAGACGATTAAGTTTATAAAAGTAAATTAAAAATTATGAATATCATATATTTATTCAAATATTCTATATTGTTAAATATTAAAATGGGTATCTTTACTTAATTTTAAACCATTCTAATCTTTCTGCTATTTAAGCTTATTCCTGTTATAGGCAAGCTTTATCAGGAAAATTTTGCTGAATTACCTAGAAATTTAGAAATTAAAATATGCTAATTTTATATATTAAAGTTAATAAAGAAATTACATATTAAATTTATTACCTAAAATTAGTTTTTTCCTAATAAAAACTTTAATGAAACAAATTATGAAAAATAAATACAAATATCTCATATTTTAGCTAAAGAATTTATTCTATGTAGAAAGAAACTTAAAATCTATTTGTATATTAACTGAGCGTTCTCTAGTGAAAATAAATCATGAGAATTTAAAAAGCTTAAGAAATATAAATATTTTTAACGTGGAAATAAAAATTTATAGCATAGTTAATCTAAATCTAGTAAGAGAAGCTAAGCTTTTCAAATTAATAGCAAGATACAGCATAGATTTAATTATGAAATTATATATAAAAGTTGCCTTTTAAATATTAGCAGAATGAATTAGATTTAGCGCCCTAGAACTTTTTAATGTAAATGAGTATTAATTAAGCTTTGTGAATAAAATTAAAAAATTGTCTACAATATTTTTAAAAGTTTTTGTACATTAATTACAAGATTTTATTAGACATTGCTAAGTAAACTTTCTTTGTCAAAGTCTAATAAATCAAGAAACATTTTAAACTCCTTTTAACTATATAGATTTTAAAATTTATAAGTTCATATTTAATATATTGGGTAACTTGCACAATTTTAAGATTAGCTATATATTATTAACAAATTTTTAGACTGATAATCTTTATTTCTAAACTTTTCTCTCTAAGAATAAATTCTTTTTCCATTTAATAAAAATAGATAATTTATAAAAATTTACTAGGAAATTGAAAGAAACATTTTAATAAATAAATTGAAATCAATATATAGATATCTAGATAAAATCTAGCTTCGTATAACTATGTAAGTAAAATAATTTTTGCTAGTGAAAAATTTAAAATATATAATGATTGTTTAATATAAAAATAATCTCTAAATATGATTCTAATTCTTTAAATTATGAAAAATGTAAAAAGATATTAAACAAAAATTAAAAAAAGTCAAAAGTTTTAATTTTTTTAAGTTATGAAAGCTTTAGATTAAAACTATCTAGTAGTTTACTTATATAATTACATAATTTAGCAAATTATTTTAAATTTTCTTTTAAATCCCCAATTAAAAATATTCTATAATTAATTAATTATATTAGAGATCAAAGAATTATTTTATATATGCTAATATTTTTTTTAAATAAAAGATTTTAGTAATTTAGATATTAAATAATTAATAAAGTGTTATATTTATCAAATATAAAATATAATCATTATTATATTTTTTAGAATATTAGAATAAATATAATTTCATGCTTCTAACTTCATGAAAAGGGACATCTTCGTTTTTCTCCTATATTTGGCATTAATGCTATATATAATAACTTATGTGATTTCCTTTCTCATAATGCTTCTTCTTATAAGCATATCTCCAAGCTTAATTGTTTATCTTCTCACTATAAATTCTATTTTTATCAATTATTTCTACCAATTTTTCACACCTAAATTATTAAAAAATAATTAAATTATTTATCTATTTTTCAGTTTATAGCAAATTTGAAGTGAATAGATTTGATATAGACATAGAAATAGAGTAAAAGATTTACTTAAAAGTGTATGAAAAAACCAATTAAATAACTATTAATTTAAATATCTTTAAAACCTTCATTTAATATTTATTATGTATTAAACTAATATCATATACCACAAAGTTATTAGGATTATCCTTCTTTTATAATTAGAAATAAATTTATTTTCATATCATAATCTTAATCCTTTGCAAGTTACTAAAAACTTGATGATATAGTATCTTCAACTTATATTAAGAATTTCTCATTTGAATAATCTGAAAATAATTAAATATATCTGTTTTGATTTATTCGAATGTATCTATCTAATTTTATAAAGAATATGAAAATATATAAAGATGTAATTATTACTAAATATTTAATAAATGATAATAAAGGATTTCATATCATTATTATTTATCAATGCTATAGAATTACTATTCTACAACTTTTTAGTTACTATTTATTATTTGTTTCTTTAATTTAGTTACTTTTCAAATTTATTAAATTTAAGTATATCTTTTTTCTTATTAAGAGTTAAAAAGTAAAATGATTCAAGTTCTAGGGATATAAAATGATAAAAACTGAAAGATATTAGTCCTATTTTATTAATTAAATTTTATATAAATATAGTTATAGATAATTTTATACTTATTGGTGCTTTATAAATTATTTCTTATATTAATAACTTTTTGATAACTCTTATTTTGACTTGCCTTTCAAGTTTTTTAAGTCACTAACTTTTTAACATTTTAAGCTAAAATTAATAGTTATATTTCTTTAATAAATTAATCTAATAGCTCTCGAAATATTTACATATATAAAGGCAAATATAAATATAACTGAGCTTTTTTAATTATAAATTTGATTTTAAAATGATATATTTGAAGTTAATAGTTATAAGTATAGTAGATATATTAAAGGCTATTGCTTAATCTAAATTAGTTAGTTAAAAGAAAGATATACTTCTATATATTTTATATTTAAACCATTGCTTAATTTATATATATTTTATTCATTAATACTTTCTATATATAAATTAAAAAACTAGAATATATAAATGCTTATTCTATCGAGAATTAGTAACACTACTTTATAGTTAATTAATTCTAAGGTTTAGTTTAAAGAAGACTAGTAGAACTTCTTAATAGTGATAAATATAATTATAATAGAAATATTTATTTAGTATATTAAATAAGTTTATAAAAGTAGAATAACTATTACTTTATCTTAAAATTTAAGCTTTTAATTTTAAGATATCCTAATTTTTATTTTATATACCTAATCATTATAAATGAGAGCATTTTACTAGCAATAAATTTAAAGAAAAAAGTTTTAAATAAAAGTAATAATTAACTTTGCTTGGTTTTTAAAGAATTAAGAGAAAGATGTATTTAAATAATTAAGAAACAAAAAATAAATCATTTTATTCGTATGGCAAAAGGTTATAAATATATTTATTCAAAATAATAATAATTTAATAATAAAAAAAAATATAAAATTAAATAAAAATCATAGAAATAAGTAAATTTACTTCTTGGTAGAGATAGATCTTAATTAAAATTAAATAAATTAACAAAGTAATTAATTTGAAGTATGTAATGAAATAAATTCATAATGAAAAATATTATTTTTAGTAATATAGCAATGAAGAGTTATATTCATTAATAGTGATAAATATAATAATATTAAAAATAATTCTAATTAAATATTTTTCTACTTCCTACAATTAAAATTGATCAAAAATATAAATGAGATAAAATTTAATTTGCAGAACTGTGTGTCATAGTGCTCAACAATTTTTATTTTAAATTTTTATATTCGAAAATATTAAAAACACTTGAAAAATTTTTCTATAAAAGTAAATGTTTTCAAACAGTTCTTCTAGGATGCCATAAGCAAAATTTATTTAATTTTATTTTAATGCTAAACTCTAATGCTTTTAATTAAAATAAAGCATCTAAATAGCTTGAATTCCTTTTGCTTCTATTCCTAATTTGTTATTATTTTTTATAAAAGCTTTATGAAAACATAAGATACTTATTAGTGAAATAAATTATTAATTAAATGAACTAATTATTGTAAAGCTTTAATATATTTATAAATATAATAAATTATTTATTTTAAAACTATTGACAGTGAGTGATTCTTATGACTCATACTATAAATTTATTTTATTTTTTAAGTTTTCAAACTTCCTTCCACTAACAATATATATTGGATCTTAGTTTTTCATATATTTATTTGCATTTAGTAATTATGTAAAATAGATGATTGCGAAACTAATTTTTTGATCTATTAATAAACTTTATCAATTAATTGTAGATATACGTAAAGATTTTCTTTATTCCATGAAATGTTTTATACATTTTTTAAATACTAATAAATATTTAATTTAATATCAATGTAAGTCAAATCTACTCTTATAATTTATTTAATTATTTAATTAATAGTTTATATAAGTTTTGGATATGTTAAAAAGTTATTATGGCTAAAAGTATGAAATTTTAAGAGTTCTTCATAAAAAACATTGAGAATCTACAATTATTTTTTTATTTACTAAATAATATTTAAGCTGATCAAATTAAAATAACTTAAAACTAAAAAGCTATCTTCAATCTTATTCTCATTCTTTCGCTTTCTATGAGTAGTATACTGATAAATAACATGTTTAGCATACTCCTTTCGCATAGTGCATTTTGTTTATGTGTTAACAATTCCAAGCTAACTTCTTATTTCTCTTTCCTTTCTTCGTCTAATTAGATTTCTTGTTCTTTTACAATGGAACTTCTTAGTTTTAAATCTAGAAAGGAACAGGAAGTTCTTTAGAGAGAGGCCAGTTAGAATCGAAAACTAAGTTAGAGTTAGTTTATAGAAGAGAGGGCATGCCTGTAATTACGTTGTTCATTAGTTTCATTTAAATTATAAATAAATTAAATAAAAATGAATTTAAAGTTAATTTTGGATTTGATAATGATGATCTAACGATAATCAGCTTAGTAGATATTTATATTATAATTTTATATAAAGTACTAATGATTTATATAAAGTTAAATATTTAATTTTGTGATAATAAAGAATTTAATTTAATTTAATTTAGAGTTTATTATCTTAATTTTAAATTATTTCAATTAAAAATAATTAATAAATATTGTTATTTTATACATATAACTTAATTTTTTCTTATTTTATTTAAATATATTAAAAACTATTTTCTTTTATAATATTTATTTATTGAAAATTCTTTAAATTTTCAATTTTTTCTTTAATTATCTTAATTTACTTTTTTTTAAAAAAAATTAAATTTTCTCACAAATATTATATTATTAAGATATATAAGCAAAAGATTCTTTTAATTTATTAATTTATTTAAATATATTTCAATAAATTTTAGATTTAATTATATATACATTTTTTTAATTAAAATTAATATTTTATTATGTATCTAGCATATATAAGAAGCAGGCTTGTTTTCTTTATTTATATTACTTTTTATGAATTTAATATTTATTTTTTATATAATTAATTATTTTAACTCTTTTGCTTAATGTACTTATTTATTTTTTATTTCATAGCAATATATTTTTAATTTTTAATTAATTGAAATTTTAATTATGCAAAACTTTTAATTAATGTTTATTCTTTTGATCAATATTATAAATTATAATCTTAATTAAATTTTATGCAACTTAAAACTTATTATTAATTCTTTTTGGTTTAACAGGTCAAAATGTAAAATTTAAATTTTTTTTAAAATATAAAAATAATTAAAATAAAAGAAAAATCTTAATAAAATAACTTAAATTAATATTAAATTAATTAGTTATATAGATTAAACAAATTTAAGTTAAGTTTTAAAATAATTTAATCTATTTGATAGTTTTTATTCTAAATTTATCAAAAAATATTAAAATATACAAATTATATAAACTTGTTACTATCTTTTTAGAAAAAATCAAATATAATTTTTCACCTATTCTGAGTAAATATTATAAGTCAATTAAGCTAAGCTGTGCTTTTATACATAATTTTTTTAATAATAAAATATTTGTTTTTCTAAGATTGATATTGGCTATGCAACCTAAAAATAGCTTAACAAAAACTAAAAAGCTATCTTAAATCATATCTCATTCTTTCGCTTTCTCAGAGTAGTATACTGATAAATAACATGTTTAACATACTCCTTTCGCATAGTGCATTTTGTTTATGTGTTAACAATTCCAAGCTAACTTCTTATTTCTCTTTCCTTTCTTCGTCTAATTAGATTTCTTGTTCTTTTACAATTGAACTTCTTAGTTTTAAATCTAGAAAGGAACAGGAAGTTCTTTAGAGAGAGGCCAGTTAGAATCGAAAACTAAGTTAGAGTTAGTTTATAGAAGAGAGGGCATGCCTGTAATTACGTTGTTCATTAGTTTCATTTAAATTATAAATAAATTAAATAAAAATGAATTTAAAGTTAATTTTGGATTTGATAATGATGATCTAACGATAATCAGCTTAGTAGATATTTATATTATAATTTTATATAAAGTACTAATGATTTATATAAAGTTAAATATTTAATTTTGTGATAATAAAGAATTTAATTTAATTTAATTTAGAGTTTATTATCTTAATTTTAAATTATTTCAATTAAAAATAATTAATAAATATTGTTATTTTATACATATAACTTAATTTTTTCTTATTTTATTTAAATATATTAAAAACTATTTTCTTTTATAATATTTATTTATTGAAAATTCTTTAAATTTTCAATTTTTTCTTTAATTATCTTAATTTACTTTTTTTTAAAAAAAATTAAATTTTCTCACAAATATTATATTATTAAGATATATAAGCAAAAGATTCTTTTAATTTATTAATTTATTTAAATATATTTCAATAAATTTTAGATTTAATTATATATACATTTTTTTAATTAAAATTAATATTTTATTATGTATCTAGCATATATAAGAAGCAGGCTTGTTTTCTTTATTTATATTACTTTTTATGAATTTAATATTTATTTTTTATATAATTAATTATTTTAACTCTTTTGCTTAATGTACTTATTTATTTTTTATTTCATAGCAATATATTTTTAATTTTTAATTAATTGAAATTTTAATTATGCAAAACTTTTAATTAATGTTTATTCTTTTGATCAATATTATAAATTATAATCTTAATTAAATTTTATGCAACTTAAAACTTATTATTAATTCTTTTTGGTTTAACAGGTCAAAATGTAAAATTTAAATTTTTTTTAAAATATAAAAATAATTAAAATAAAAGAAAAATCTTAATAAAATAACTTAAATTAATATTAAATTAATTAGTTATATAGATTAAACAAATTTAAGTTAAGTTTTAAAATAATTTAATCTATTTGATAGTTTTTATTCTAAATTTATCAAAAAATATTAAAATATACAAATTATATAAACTTGTTACTATCTTTTTAGAAAAAATCAAATATAATTTTTCACCTATTCTGAGTAAATATTATAAGTCAATTAAGCTAAGCTGTGCTTTTATACATAATTTTTTTAATAATAAAATATTTGTTTTTCTAAGATTGATATTGGCTATGCAACCTAAAAATAGCTTAACAAAAACTAAAAAGCTATCTTAAATCATATCTCATTCTTTCGCTTTCTCAGAGTAGTATACTGATAAATAACATGTTTAACATACTCCTTTCGCATAGTGCATTTTGTTTATGTGTTAACAATTCCAAGCTAACTTCTTATTTCTCTTTCCTTTCTTCGTCTAATTAGATTTCTTGTTCTTTTACAATTGAACTTCTTAGTTTTAAATCTAGAAAGGAACAGGAAGTTCTTTAGAGAGAGGCCAGTTAGAATCGAAAACTAAGTTAGAGTTAGTTTATAGAAGAGAGGGTATGCCTGTAATTACGCTGTTTATTAATTAATTTATTTTTATAATTTAAATAAAAATGTATTTATAGTTTAAATTTAAATATAGCATACTTTTTATTCAATTTTAAAATTTTTTTGTATGGAACTTATAATTTAAAATAAAAAATTATTAAAGAACTTAGTTGGTAGAGAATTTTCAAATTTTTATATAAATCTTTAGATAAATGAATATTTTATTTTTTAATTTAAGATAGAAATGCTTTTTCTTTAGTTATGAGAGCTCTTAAATATTTAGAGAATTATGTGATAGTTAATAATGAATATAATCTTCAAAAATACATAATATTTTATTTTTTAACTTAACAAAACTAATAATAATTGAAAAATTTAACATTGCTTCAATAAATTATTGTAAATTGCAAATTTCTCAAACAATTACTATTAATAAAGCTTTTTTAAATTTTTTATTTAATTTGTATATAACTTTTCACAGTCCAATTAATATAAATAAATTTTATTTATTTTATTTTGAAAATTTATTACTTTATTTTAAAATATTTCCTGGTCTAATTTAAATTTATGAAATATTTTATATTATTTTCTTAATTTTTCTTTTATAATAAACTTTTCAGATTTCTTATATTTATTTTATTTTTTTGGATGTTTTTAATTTCTCTTTTTCATATTTTTAATATCTGCTTAGCTTTTTTCCTTATTCTTTTTATTCGCAAAATATATTAATTAACGCTAATTCTAATTTTCTTTATTTCTGTTCTTTTTCTTATAGATTTAGATATTCATAGTGCGTTTTTTAATAGTATTTTCATTTTCTTTATATTCTCTTAACCTTCTTGGTGTAATTAAAATTTAATATTCAATTGTTCTCTAAATTTAGAAATGTAAATATATTATGTAAATACTAAGAACACAAATAAATAAAGCTTAGTAAAAATAAATATTTTTAGGTAAAAGTTTTTAAATAATTTGCTATATATTTAACTTTTTAAGAAAATAGATTATAGCAAATCAAAATTAATAGACTTTTATAAAAAAGTTAAGTTGCAATATATATCCTACTTTTATATTATACATGCATTTTTTAAGAAAAATAACCAGGATCCCTATAATCATTATTTTTTAGATAAATGACGTCAAAAACTGCTTTTATTAATTAAAGATTTAAATTTTTAAGATTAAAACCAATTAATAAAGAAAAAAGCAATTTAGTAATTTAATTTGATCTGTATCTCTAAATAGAATTGCTTTAAATCTCTTGGTCAGATTGTCTTATTTGTAAATTTTTTATATAAGGCTATATATTATTTATATATATGAACATTAATTTTTTATTAAATTAGAAATGAAAATTCACAATTTAAAAATTATTTCTCAAATTAATTTAAGAATATAATATGTATTTTCAAAAATCTAGAAATTAAGGAAATAAAAGATTAAAATTAAGCTAATTTTAACTTAAATAATAAATAAAATTTATTGTTTTTTGTAAAAGGCAAGTATTTATGAAAATAAAATAAAGATATTATAAATGAACTATAAAGAAGCTACTATTAAATCAAAAGAATCAAAGTTATATTAGATTACTAAGATTCAAATTAATAAGTTTATTTATCTTCTATAAATATTTTGACTAAAATAAAACTAACTTAAATCTCCATACCAAATTATTTCTTTAGAAATATTAAATTAAAGCAAAGCATAATATAAAGTAAATATATAAGTATTAACTTCTTAATTAACAATAAAATAAGTGCTAATTATCAAAATATAATATAGTAACTAAGTGAAGATAAGTATAAAATTAATCCTAAAGTGTTGGAAGATAAATCAGGGAGGTTTGAATGAATAATAAGTGGTTGAAGCTTCAAAATATTTTTTTTATAAATACTAATTCATTTTGGAATAATAAATATATATAATAAAGTCAATATTACATTTAAAAGAATTATGAATAAACAGATTTATGACAGAAAAAACCTATCTAAAATTGATTAAATATTCTATATAGATAAAAATTAAAAATTGTTTCAAAACATGAAATTTATAATATTTAAGATAAAAAGTATAAGTCAATGCATATTCAAGGCTGTCTACAAATAATAAAAAAAATTATGAAAATTAAAAATTTTTAAATGAAGCAAACATTTCTTTTTTTCTATTCAAATTTTTTTGTTCAAATTTTATAAAAAAATAAATTTTTTATAAAAGTAAGAAAATAATTTAATTTTTTCAATTAAAATTTATTGATAAATTTAAAATTAATTTAAAAAATAGCTTTTTAATCTTATTCCAAAAATATAAAATAATTATAATCAAATCACTAACGTACATAATTAAAAATAAAACAACGATAGCAAAAATTTATTATTTAAGAATAATATGATTATCTTTATCTAATTATTGAACTAAAATATTTAAAGTAAATAAATTTAAAAACAAATAAAGCTTTTTGAGATATCAGTTAGTTAAAAATTTATTTATTTAAATTCTAAATTTAAATAAATAAAAATTTAGAATTTATTTGGAAAAAATATTAAAATTTTATGTGAAGCTAAGTATGTTATCTTTTAGTTGTTTGAAAGAAAATTTAAAATTATATTAAACTATATTAAATTAAATATCTGCTATTCTTAAGTTCTATATATGGATAAATTTTTCTATTAATATATCATATAATTTGTGATAGTGATAAGTATTTATTAAATACAAGCCATATTTAAACTTTAACTTTAAATTAGATTTTGTTTAATTTATTTATAATTTAAATGAAACTAATAAACAGCGTAATTACAGGCATGCCCTCTCTTCTATAAACTAACTCTAACTTAGTTTTTGATTCTACCTGGCCTCTCTCTAAAGAACTTCCTGTTCCTTTCTAGATATAAAACTAAGTAGTTCCTTTGTAAAAGAACAAGAAATCTAATTAGACGAAGAAAGGAAAGAGAAATAAGAAGTTAGCTTGGAAATGTTAACACAAGAATAAAATGCACTATGCGAAAGGAGTATGTTAAACATGCTATTTATCAATATACTACTCTGAGAAAGCGAAAGAATGAGAATAAGATTGAAGATAGCTTTTTTTTGCCGTGTTTTAAGCTATTTTTAGGTTGCATAACCAATATCAATCTTAGAAAAACAAATATTTTATTATTAAAAAAATTATGTATAAAAGCACAGCTTAGCTTAATTGACTTATAATATTTACTCAGAATAAGTGAAAAATTATATTTGGCTTTTTCTAAAAAGATAGTAGCAAGTTTATATAATTTTTATATTTTAATATTCTTTGAAGAAATTTAGAATAAAAACTATCAAATAGATTAAATTATTTTAAAACTTAACTTAAATTTGTTTAATCTATATAACTAATTAATTTAATATTAATTTAAGTTATTTTATTAAGATTTTTGCATTAATATTATATTTAATATATTAATTAAACATTTATTTAAAGTTTTATTTATAAAACATTATATTTCTAAAATAATTTAAATTTTAATCAAGTTTAATAATCTTTTTGAGATAAAAAACTACTTTAAATTTAATTTTCAGATAAAAACTCTTAAATTATAAAAAATAATTAATTTATTTTTAATATAGAAAATTAGCTTATTTTAAATAATAAATAGATAATAATTAAATTATTTACAAAAAAAATGTGGAAAAACCTTAATAAACTTCTAGTATAATTTATACAATTTAACAAATTTATAACTTAAAATTAATAAAACATTTATTTTATAATATATAAATAAATAAAAAAGAATAAGTTAATATATCTAAATAATATTTAAGTAAATTAAATATAAGCAAAAGTTTTTATTTATGTTATTAATTTCAAATGCTTTAACTATCTTTCAAATAATTTCCAATTTTTTTATATAAATGACAAGAGAAAGAATCTAAATAATTAGAGTCATCTTATAAAAACAGTATTGATTATAATTAAAAAGTTATAAAAATTTTGAAAAAATGAAAAAGAATCTTAAATTGAATTAAACAGTTACAAATTAAGCATATACTTATATATTTAGAAAATAAAATTAATATTTTTGAATAAATAAAAATTATAAGCCTTAATTTTAAAATCAAAATTAATAACAATTAACTATGCTAAACATTAAAATTATGAATTATTAAGTATCTATAAAAATCATATTTACGTATATATTTATAAAATATATAATTGATTTCTAATATTTATAAAGCTAGTCATTTAATTTAAAATTAATTATTAAAATTAATTTAATTTTAAATTTATAAAAATAAATAAAACTAATAAACAGCGTAATTACAGGCATGCCCTCTCTTCTATAAACTTAATCTTAATATGTGTCTTATCAATATACTACTTTGAAAAAGCGAAAGTATGAAAGTATGATTGTAGATAGTTTTTAATTTTAATTTATTTGAAACTTTAATAGATAAAAACATATTTATAAATCTTAAATTTGTATACTTAAAATTAAATAAAGATATATATACCATAGGCTTTTAATTATATAATAAATATTTATTAATAATTATAGTTAATATCTAGCTCTAAAAATTTTATATATATAAGTTTAAAACATTTTATTAAGAAAATTAAAATATATAAGAAAAATTATGTGAGAAGTACATTAATTTTAATTTATTTAATTAAAGCTTATATCTTTAATATTGTTTTACTCTTAAATAAAAATCTATTATTTTAAATTTTATTTATTATCAAGTCCACTTTTTAGTTATTATTGTGCATATGTGAAACTTAGAGTTTTATTCCGCTTTCTTATATTTATTAAAATTAAGAATCTTTTTAAGATAAATTATATGGATATACATTTAGTAAAAATGTTTGCTCTTTAATTTTAAAGGGAAAATAAGAAGCTTATTCATTTATCGTTTTACGAAGTACTATACAAAAAGCTAGCTTTTATATTAGTAAGAAAACTTTAACCGAATATTTAAGTTTAGTATCTTTTTATTTATATTAGTCCTTATTTTTATATTTAAAAGCATGCTTTTTAATGAGTCTTAGAAATAAAAATGTATTTCATTTAACTCTAAAAAGATAACTAGATATTTTCACAAGAACAAAAATTAAGATAAAAATTTTTTCAAATAAGGAGAAGATTTAAATAATGAAAAAATGTATAAATATATCTAGTAAACTAAGTTTTGCCATTCATATTTAGAAAGAGCTAAATAATCTAGTTCCAATAGATATACCTAAAATCAGTTTTTATTTCGAAAAATAATTTATATTTATCATTCTATTAACTATTTTAATTTAGCTTATATAAGTTAAAAGAGCCTTTAAATTTAAGATATACAGGAATTAAAAATTTCAGGAAATAAAATTTAATATAAATTTAATTTTCTTTACATCTGAGATAAAATCATTAAATTAATATTATTTCATAATCTAATCTTCATAAATCAATTTAAACATACGCACAGTCTTTTTATAGGGTATTGAGATGCCAGAAAAAATTAATAAACGAATCCTGATTGAATTGTAAGATAAATATTAAAAGTTAATTCCTATTGAAGCTATTTGATATATGAGATTTAAATAAAAAATATGGTTATATAAATTAGATTATCCAAGCAAATAGACTCAGTTATAGGAAAATAATTAGAAGTTACTTGAATAAATATAAATAATATAATTTTTTATAAAGGTAAAGCAAATAATATCTTTATTATATTAAAATAAGCAAAATTTTAAAAACCAGAAGCATTGAGTCCTTTTAGATGAAGCTTATAAATATAAATGAGCAAATATAGAAACTAGATATTCTAAAATTAATTAATAATATTTTATTAAATACAGCTATATTACAAAATTTAAAATATTATCTTCTTAAATTAAAAATTAAACAAAAAATAAATACTATCTTCAATCATATTCTCATTCTTTCGCTTTCTCAGAGTAGTATACTGATAAATAACATGTTTAGCATACTCCTTTCGCATAGTGCATTTTGTTTATGTGTTAACAATTCCAAGCTAACTTTTTATTTCTCTTTCCTTTCTTCGTCTAATTAGATTTCTTGTTCTTTTACAAAGGAACTACTTAGTTTTATATCTAGAAAGGAACAGGAAGTTCTTTAGAGAGAGGCCAGGTAGAATCGAAAACTAAGTTAGAGTTAGTTTATAGAAGAGAGGGCATGCCTGTAATTACGCTGTTTATTAGTTTCATTTAAATTATAAATAAATTAAACAAAACCTAATTTAAAGTTAAAGTTTAAATTGAAACAAAAATTTAATTTATACGTTAGGATTTTAATTTAAATTAAGTTATAAAGATTGTTATATTATATTTAGTAATTTTTAGCAAGTTATAGATACTATTAGATACTTATTGATATTTTTTTAGCTAAATTTTAAAATAGAGCATAAATAAAGTAATATATTTTCTAAAATTTAAGAAAATTCCTTAATAATTTTACAAATAAAAATCTAAACTCTAATTTTGCTTAATAGTTTCATTAGATGTATATAAAAGTTAATTTTAAAGATTTACATTATATCTAACCTAAGTGAGATTTGTTGCTTTATAATGCTTAAAAAATTAAATATTCATAAAATAAAAATAAGTTTATCATTTTATCATTAAAAACTATTAAGTAGATAATCAAAAACATTATAAATAAACTTATTAAATTTGAAAATAAATTAGATTTAGTAAAAAGATATGTACTTAATATTTTATATTAATACATTTCTTAATATTCATAGTTCTATTATAATTATTTTATTTAAAAATTATGAATATTATTATACATTCATTAAATACAAGCCATATTTAAACTTTAGCTTTAATTAGGTTTTATTTAATTTATTTATAATTTAAATGAAACTAATAAACAACGTAATTACAGGCATGCCCTCTCTTCTATAAACTAACTCTAACTTAGTTTTTGATTCTAACTGGCCTCTCTCTAAAGAACTTCCTGTTCCTTTCTAGATATAAAACTAAGAAGTTCCATTGTAAAAGAACAAGAAATCTAATTAGACAAAAAAAAGAAACAGATGTAAGAAATAAGCTTGGAAATGTTAACACAAGAATAAAATGCACTATGCGAAAGGAGTATGTTAGACATGCTATTTATCAATATACTACTCTGAGAAAGCGAAAGAATGAGAATATGATTGAAGATAGTATTTACTTTTTGTTTAATTTTTAATTTATTTACTAAATATATATTTAAGATTTAAATTGAAAACATAAGTTTTTTCTTGACTCATTTATGATTTTAGTTTTATATCTTTAATTATTATTGTAATCATTTTTATTAAGATTGATTACTAAAAATTACATATAGATTGATTTAAAATTTTTGATAATATTGTTTGCCTATTGAAATCAAAATGTTTTAAATTGTTTTGTTTATTTAATAACTAAATAAATAAAAATCTAAAGAAAATACTAATCTTAAAATAAAAATAATAAAAATGGTTTATATAGAAAGTTAATTTAGATAAAGTCTTTTTATATAAAGGATTTATTTATAATTTCTTAAATTAAATGATAAAACCTTAGCTTTGTTTTGCTTTTTTATTATAATTATTTACTTTAAAATTTAATTTCCAAGAAAATTAAAAATATACATCATACTAAATCATATCAGTTTCCTTTTATTTAATTACATCTAGAAATTCAATTTTTACTATTAATAAAAGTAAAATAAATAAATATTATTATAGAGAGCATAGCACCTCGTTGGACCTCAGATCTTTCAATATTAATATAAAAAATTGTTCACATACTTATTATTGTCATTCTAGCGGACCAATGAGTCATGTCAACTTCTACAAATGGAGAATCTGCTTATTAAAGATTATTCAAGAATCTTGAATTTAATGATCCAATCTTCTTGAATAAGATTCAAATAAGAATTAGTAAATAAGTCATTAATAGACCCATCAGTCAAACTTTCATACTGCTAACGAGAACTCTCGGGCAAGTTAGGTTTGTCTCTTCTGAGCCACTCTTCCCCGTGGTGGTATCTTGTGCGAGATTATTCGCAATGCATATACACTGTACCAAATTACCTACTAGCTCTCCCGACCGCGGCCGACATCCATTTTATATAATAATAACCTAAGATCTTAATAGCAAAATTTTAGATCTAATTTAAGCTAGCTATCAGTTATGATATATATTTAGTATTTTTATAGGATTAAGTTTATTTATCTGAAATGAGAAATATTCTAAAATAGATTTAATTATTTATTTATTAAAAGGTAAATTTAATATTTTTTTGTATTATATTAGAAAAATGATGAAATTTGAACAGAGTATAAATTTATCTTGCTATATATTAAATTAAATTTCAAGCATGTTGATGAAAAATTAACTAATGTTTATATATTTTAAAGATTTTTATTAAATTTAAGTTTTAGTAAGAAATCTACATAATTATAGAAATGAATTATAGTGAATCCACCTTTATTTAGTTCATCATTGTATTGAAGTTTATTTATTTAGTCAACTCTTATATTTTCAGTCTTCAACCTGATTGCCTTCCTAAACAACTTATCTACTTGTGTTGATTAAGTTTTTTTATTATAGGAATCTTTCTTCAGTCAAGTTCACTACTTAGCATTTATTAGTTCCTTCTTTGTTGTGTAAATATATATCTATCAAAATTCAATTATTCTACATGTTTCCTATCTACATAATACTCCATTTGGAGGGTAGTATAAATTACTAATATTTGTAGTAATTTTAAATTTTCTTATTAATTTTTTAGTTTAAAGAATCTGTATTTCTTACAAAATGTTAAAATTTTCCTCAAGTCAGCATTATTTTTACCTTTTTCTAAAAAAATTTTTGCAGGCTGATTTTTAGGTTCCAAATTTCTTATTATTATTTGTTAACTTATTTAAAAGAAATATACTTTCCATCAGCTCGAAAAATTAATATAGTTTTTTTCTAACTGTTCGATTCTTATATTACTAAAGACTCAATTTCATTTTGTTTATGAGATTTTAGAATTTCGGTAGTAAATTTTTCCTACGAGTTCTTAAGCGAGACTTTATATTTTTGGATTTTGCTCTTACATATTTTTGAGTTCTTTTATTATAGTTTACAAACTGTGATTTGGTGTGTAATATACTTTTTGGATGATAATTTTTGCAATAATTTTCATTTTTTTATAAAATAAAGGTTAATAGCCCGATATTAATACAATTGAGTTGATAGTCAAAATACTTTGATAATAAATAATTAAGAAGAAATAAATTAAGATTTCTATATCAATTAATAAAATAATCTAATTTCTTTGTCTTTAAAATATTTCATAAATACAATTTAAGTTGATTTATATCTTCAGTTGTAAATAATTTAAATAATAATTATTTCTCTCTTATTTAAAATAAATTCTATATTTAGTTTCTTTCTAATCTTTTATAGTTCCTTTAATTTTAAACAAATTTTTCTTATCTAAATGATTTTATTTAATTGAAAATTATAGTTCTATTTAATTTTAATTTTAAATCTATTTATTTTAAATAAAAATCATAATAATTATTATTTATTTTCTCTTAATTTTTAAATTAATTTAATTAAGAATTATTACACTAATTGGTAGATTTATTATTAGTTCAAATTATCTTATTAAGATAGTCATTTTTTCTTAATATCTTAAACTATTAAGAGTTCAGTTAAATCTTAATTGTTTCTCTTCAACTTTATTTAAATAATTAAGCGTTATTAGAGCATCACAAATGCTTAATACATATCTATAATTTATTAATAAAGTCTAAATATTTTTTTAAAGATTATTTTATTTTTTGCATAGTTTCTAAAATATTCGACCAAGTTCAAAAATATATTCCTTATTTTAATGTAGAAAATAAATTTGGCAAAGATGCTTAATAAATTTTTGGTTAGAAATTCTTTTTCATTTATTTTATAGAGTTAGTTAACTCTGTGATTTTAGTAAGCTTAGCCTTTAATTTATTTTTAGTAGAATAAGTTATTTTACATTTTAATTATATCACTCTATCTTGACTTTAAATAAAAAGAAATTATCTTAGTTTATTATTAATCCCTAATGAATAGTTATATTAAACTAAAAATTAAATAAAAGATATTGATTATAAGATAAACTTTTAAAAGAAATGAAATAATTTATTTAATTATTAGTATATAAGATATAAGATATTATCCTTATATTTAGGATTTAATTTCTTTTATATTCTTATTATTTATACAACTATATGAAATTGATAGTTCTATTTAGATAAATATAAATTTAATTAATATACTAATATTTATAAAGTAAAAAGGTATTGCTATATAATAATGCTTTATTTTTGAAACTTTAAATTAAACTTACCTACTACTAATATATTTTATATTTTTAAATTAATAAGCAATATCTTTTCTAATTATATAGCATGTAGAATATAGCATTCAATTTAAATTTTGGAAACTTTAATTTATCACAAGCTTTAAGATAGAAATAAAGTTGAAGCTAAATAATTATTTATTTGATGAATAAAGATTAGATATGACAGAAATAAAGATAATTTTTAAGAGAGATATTTAGTTTTTAAATAAATAACTTTATTGTTAATTTGTATATTTCTTTAAAAATAAAATAGAAATTATTTCTTAAAATTATTTCATATTACAATATATCTTTAGAATTATCAAAAATTCTATTTTTATTTATCTATCTATCTTATAAAATAGCTTAATAATTAATTAATTAAATATATTTCTTCTTAAGTCAAAAATTATATAAACATTATATAACTAAACTTTTTTTTATTTCGTAGCTATAAATAAATTTCATGCCTATTTTTTTGCTATTTAAGCCATCATTTTTCTATTTTATTTAATAAATTGTATATTTTATTGTTATGAGTGTCATTTCATAATCAGATTTAATTGTTTATTTAAGAAATTAGTTATTAAACTTTATATTTTTAAGTAGCTATAAAATTAAAGCAAAGAAATAATTTAGGTGATAATCCAAGTAATCATTCTTCATTCAAAATTTAATCTGAGTTTATAAATCCATATATTTAATCTATTAAATACTACAAAGGTAGATATATAATAAACATTAATAAAAAATCATAATAAGCTCTTTAAATTAGTAATCTCATTCTAAGTTTAAGTTTTATGGTGATATTTTAATAAGCTAATGTATGTATAAGATTTTTATACCATTTCAATTAAAGTAAATATATTAATTTACTAAGTAGCTAAGCATTTAAATAAATAAAAATAAAGATTATGAAAAATAACAAAATGTATAATAAACAAATGAGTTAATTTATATAAATTTAATTAAATTAATAATTAACAATTATATCATTAACATTTTAAAGAATAGATCAATGTATAAACACAAATTATAATAAAATTCTATCATTATAAATTAAAAACTATCTTAAATTTTAGATTATATCAATTAAGTCAAAGTTGCTAGAAAATAAAAAGTTTCTATTAAAATTTAATTAACTATTAAAATCTTTTAAACATATTAATTAAAATTTACAATATATAAGGAATCTAAGGATAAACATATAAAAGAAAAATTCTTAATTAAAAATTGTTTATGTCTATAATATAAAAAATAGCTGCTTAAAGGCAATTCTAAGCTATTATAATTTAATTTTTAATAAATGAATAAAACCATTCTCAACTAGAAATATATCTTTATATCATTTATTTAATTTAAGGCACAAAGTTAAAATAGCCTTTAGTAAATAAATAATCATCAAAGTTGTTTTAAATTTCAAAGTAGATAAACTTTTCGAAGTTAAAGAAAGGATTGTTAAATTTAAGAAAAAAGAAACTATATAGATTTGTATTAAAATATTTGATAAACTATTCTTTAAAAAAAGAAAATATGAGCAAATATCAATACAATCTAAAAATTTAAAAGCAGTTTAAAATTTAAATAATTAAATAAGAAAATAATTAAATGTAAATAGAAAATTAAAATTGAATTAGATAAAAAATTAATAATAAATAAACTAATTTAGATATTAAATAGAAGTAAATTAATAAAAGTAGACTTAATCCTAAAAAATTTAAAGAGTTAATAATTATTAAAATAAAAAATAAATATAGTATGTTATTTTTATCTATGATTTTGCTATTAAAAATTATTTATATTTAGAACTAAAGAAATCTATTATATAATTGGATTATATTTATAAAAATATAAAAATATCTAAAGTTTTAATAAGAAAAATATATAAAATAGATAAATTAATTAATTTTTCAAGTTAAAAAGTGAAATAATTTTACTTTTATCAGTTGCAAAATAGTTAGATTTTAACATTAAATAAATTTTAAATTTATTTATAATCAAAGAAAACTTAAAAGATTGGTAAATTATTCTAAGGTTATAATTAAATAATACCATATAATTATTTTCTAAGATATTTCATCATATTTTTAAAATTAATAACTAAATTTTTTAATTTTTAAACAATAAAGTTTTATAAATGAAAAAATAAAAGATTGCATTTTATTTATAAATAACTAGCTTATTATTAATTAGTTGGAGTCTTTAATAAATTATCTAATTTTTTAAAATATTTAATGATAAAAGATTTTACATTAATTATGAAATTCATAAAATTATAGCAAATACTATGAAAATTTTACAATTATTGCTAAAAAATGTAAAATTTATTTTTGTATTAGATTAAAAATAAATAAGATAGTTCTAAAATAAATTATATTTCTAGAATTATTGCAAATTTTTATAATTTAATCTAAAAATATACATCCTTTATAAATTTATTTTTAGTTTATTTTTATTAATAATTTCTAGATTAAAAGTCTAATTTTATAGATTAAACTATACTGATCTCATAAAGATAAAAAAAGGTTTTTTAAGTTAGCAAATTCATAGATAAAATTATCTGGTTTTGGGAGAAAAAAATTTGATTTAATTTTAAATTAACTCATTAAATTAAAATAGTAATTATAACCTTGATTAAAGTATACCAGAATTTAAATATCTAAAAATTCTAAACTTAAGCATGTTTATCCTTTTATTCATATATTTTTTATTTAATTAATTAAAAGAATGCCTTTATTTTTAAATAAAAGGATTTTTTAATATTAATATTAAAATTAAAATCTATTTGATATAATTAAAAACTTAATTTAAGCAAAATATTTAAAATCATTTATAATTTTAAAGCACTAAATCTCTATAGACTAGCAGGTTAAATTTTCTTTTATTGTAGGTTCTTTTTTAAGTGATAATTAATAATTAAATTTTTTTCAATCATTTTGTGCTTAAATAAATTTAATAAAGTTATCATTTCTACTATCAATTTATTTATATTTATCTTTATCTTTAAGTAATTTGCTAAATAATTTGTAGTTATCACTTGTTTTAAATAATTAGTTTTAATATTTTATTAATTACACATATTCTGAATGATACTATAGGAGTTTCTCCTTTTTATTTAAATCTCTATTTAGTTAATCTTTAATAAATATTAAAAATTAACTATTTCTTCAATGATTGTGAACATCAAATACATTTGCTTTGTCAAGGATGATAATGTAGTTCAAACTTCAAGTGAAAAGATTTAAAGATTTGTTATTAATAAATTTATATGATGCTTGGTTTATCGTAAGTGAGAATGATAATTCAAATTAAGAATAACTTATTTAAACTTCATAAAGTAAAAATTACTCAAATATTTAATATTTTATACATTTAAACCTTATAGAGAAAAGTTGAATATTCTCATTGATATATACTTATTAAGTTTCTTATAATTATAACTTTAAGTTAATTATGTGCATAAACCTTGTTGAAAATCTATTTAGTTTCTAAAATAAATAATAATCTTACAGTCTTGTAAATTTCATAGGTTACTTCATTATGCATATTAAATAATTAATATCTAATTATCAATGCGATGCTTACAACAAAATACTAAGTTATATATAAAAAAACTATTATTTTTTCCTTGTTTTTAGATTATTTTAAAAGGCTCTGATGCTATTTTTTATAATTTTAATTAAAATAACTTAATTAAAGTTAATAAATAAACAATTGAGATGTATTACTAAATTAGATATTCAAACTTATTTAATTAAATAGAAACTACTAACACTCCCTAAATGTTTATAATTAGATAGTAGCACTCCTTAAATATAAAAGATATATAAAAGAGAAATATCTATCCACATAATTACTACTAAAATTGGAAATAAATTTAAAATATATCACTAAATAATTATATATGACATTATGCAAAAGTTAAGTTTATATAAATTCATCATTTTCTCTATATTATCCTTATTAAACAACTCTAAGACTACCTAACTACGCCCATGCCTAATCTCCTTAACCTAACTTAAATTTATAAACTAATTACCCGCTCCATAAATTGCTTCCTATTCTTATCAAATTATCAAACCAAGTATTTCCTTAAAGAACTATGTTTAAAAGAAAGAAGACGAAAAAAAGTTAGTGTGCACATATGAGCATAAGAACAAGATATATTATGCTTATAAATAAATAGCATGACTTATACTTTTTAGCTTAATGTATTATGTTTTTTTTACATTCCAATATATCTTTATATACCTTTAAATTTTTATATTTCTATTTAATTTATTCTTAATTAAAATTTATTACCTTTAGTATTTATCTAGTTACCAATTTTATTAATGAAGATAAAATTCATCTTAATTTTAGTAAAATGGTATCAAAGTTATTATAAAATTTTAAGCTTTTTATTAATAAAACTAAAGAATTAGATTAAAATTAGTTAAAGTTAAAACATAAATCATATTGAAAAGCTTAGATATATTATACAAATGATTTATAAACTTTAAATAAAGAAAAGAGATATCATAATATATTTACAATAGATAGAAAATTTATTAGTAAAGATCTCCATAATTTAGCTTTATATTATAAATTTTTAATTATTAGAAGATACTAACTAAAATTAAGAGCTTAAGAAACTTCTTAAGCTTTTATAGTAATTTTAAAAAGATACTAACATTAAATGAAATAATTACCTTTAATCAATTAATAATTTCATAAAATATAACTAATAAAAAGGACTTTAAAATTATCTTATAAGTCTATTAGAGTTATTATTTTAGGAACGAAATTAAAACTTAAACTTAACTTATTTATAAGAATTTACTATTAATAATTTATGAAATTTAATTTAATTATTAATATAATTAAAGGATTCATAACAATATAATTGACTAAATCTAGAAAGTTTATGTGTTATATATTAAGTTAAATATAAATAATAGCTTCTCTCTAGAAATAAATAATCTTAATAATTTTAAATAAGTTTGCTTATTATACTACATACACATAAACTAATTTACTTATGCTTGCTTTTATTTTTTAAGTACTTGATTATATATTTATTTTTATTTAAATTCTAGTTATTAGCAACCTTTTTATTTTTATTCTTTGTAATCAATTTCATTTCAAACTTACTAAATCAAAATTTTTATTTATTGATAACTATTATACGAAAAATTTAGAAGCATAGCTTAAATTGGTTAAAAATTTGTTTATGTAAGCTTAAAATGCAGAAAATATAAAGTTTTAGCTATTAAAGACATTCATACAGAATAAATAAATTTTGGAATAAATTATATAAATCCATTTAATTAAAAGCATAACTACAATAAATATCTATCAAACTAGATAAAATTAAATTATTTTAATTTAATTATTATTAAACATTTTAGATTAAGTTCATCCAACTTATTCATAAATAGAAAGAATATCATACTGATAAAGATACTCAATTTACTTTTATATTTCTTAGTTTAGTAAAAGATTTGCTTATTTAAAACTTAAAATTAATAATTTTCTCATTCCTTAAATTATGAGAAATTTTTACTAAATCTTAATTAAATATAATTAAACATATTAGATAAAAATTACGCTTTGGATTTAACTAAAATGCTTAAAGCTTTACTTTTTTTAATTTGTTTATTTTTACTAAGACTAAAATTTAATTTATCACTTTCTATAGTAACCTATATGAATAAGCATTTCTTAATTAGTTATAAAATAAATTTACATACTTAAACTTAAAAATATATACTAATTAAAAAAATTGTTGATAAGTCTAGTCTTTAATAAGTAGTTAATTAAATATAAGATAGTTACGAATGTTTTAAAAAGACTATACAGATGTATAAATTTAATTTTAGTAATAAAGAATATTTTATGATAATTAGATTTTAAATATATCAAATATTAAAATAAGCAACCCATCTATTATATCATTATAGTTGCTTTATTTTTATTCTCTTTATTCTTATATTTATATTAAAGATATTCCTTCTCAATTTGTTCTCTAAAAACTTTTGTTAGAAAGTGTTTATGAAATAGTAAAATAAATATAAAATATAGACTTTTATCCCTAAAAATAAGTGCTTACACTTTTTATTTACAATAATTTTGATTTTATTTACTATGAAAACTTAACTTATTAAAAGTTAACTAGAAATAAACAAATCTTAAGCTCTTCTTATTTTTAGATTTCCTTTTAACCATAAAGATAATTAATTTTCAAATTTACTTTCTGTAATTTATTGTGCTTTTGTATACCAGTGAAGAGTGCTATATAGATTGATTATTTAATATGGAAATAGAATTATAGCTATTTGCTTAGTATGGTAAATATATAAAAAATATTAGATAGATATTTATTCATATAAAGTATAAGCTTAATAATTAGGTTTTTAGTTCACTAGCTAAATAGGAATGTAAAGCTGGCAATTTTTCTTTTTTCTTAGATTTATAGATGCTTTATAGCTTTTTTAATTTTGCTTATTTATATTTTAAAATAAAAGAAAATTGTTAATAATAAGTATGATCTTAAATGATTTGCTAATTAATTAAATTAAGAATTGCTAAGGTAGAATAAACTAATTATAAGGTAGATTAGTATTTAAGAGTTTGTTTATCTTTATATCAATTTATTTATTAAATAAGAAAATATTAGAATTAACTTAAGAATAATTGTATTATACCTTTAGCTGCTTAGAATGAAGTGAAATTTATTAGCAGTTTGAAATTATGCTAAATTTGGGATTTGCTTAAATAAATTAAACTTATTCTTATAAATTAACTAAAAGCATTATTTATAATTTAGATTTCTAACTTATAAAATCTTAAAAAGTTTGAATCAAATAAATGATTTTGCTTTTTTATCAAAGCCTCTATTAAAATAAGGATATATAGTATTAAAATGACTAATTTAGAGTTAAGTTACTTATGGATTAAATCATAAGAATGGTTATAATTGCAGTGCCTTATTAAATGATAGCTAAACTAATAACTTCTATTGATATTAAACTTTAAATTTGTTTAATTTAATTTAGTATAAATTCTAGTTTATATCAATCAATTATAATTTTAAATGAAACAAGTCTAAGAAACAATAATTACGGGCATGCCTAGCCTTCTACGCTCAAGTCCAGATTTGACTTTTGATGGGAATTGGCCACTCATTAAGCAACTTCCTGTTCCAATCTAACTATCAATCTAAGAAGTTCCAATGAAAAAGAATGAAAAACCTAATAAGATGCAAAAAGGAAAGAGATAGAAGAAGTTAGCATGGAATTGTTAGCACAAAAACAAGATACATTATGCAAAAGGAGTATGTTAAACGTGCTATTTATCTTTGTATTACCAAGTGAAAGCAAAAGAAAGTATGAAAATATGAATAAAGCTTGATGTTGTTTATTAATTATTTATTTATTTTTGAAGTTCATGAAATATAAAAAGATAAATACATATATATTTATATATTCAGCACATTTTATAGATACTTAAAGTTGCTAGCTATTTATTAATTATTTTAAAATATACATCAAAATTTTACTTTAATTTATTTTATAATTATAATTTATTATCTTTTCAATGAAACTATTTTTTAAATTTCTTTTAATTTGTCCTTTAACTTAATTTTTATTTATTTTCTCTGATACATTTTTAAAATAACTTTAACCTTTTTAAACCTTTACAAGATTAGCTTGCTAATTAAATTAAATAATATAAATCTAAATATATTTATAAATTTATTTATTTTAAATCTAATATTGATATAATAAACTAATGCTACTATCATTAAATATATGATTAAAGTATATATACATACTTCTATTCATATAAATATTCTGAATATACTTCTTAATCTACTTTAATACCTTCTCTTAATTGCTTATAGAGATTCTTTTAATTTATCTAAAAAAAGAAGAAATTATAAAAAGATTAAAGCCTTTGAATCAGCTAGCAATTAACTAATTGAGGAATTTAAGAATTAGTAAATATTAATGATATTTAAGCTATATATAATACCTTTATAAAATTATATAAGCTTACAATTTATTAAATCTATATTTATTAACTTTAATTTTCTATGTTTCTTCTAATTTATGCAATTAAGATGGTAGCAGTTCTATGATTTAAATTAAATATATAAAAATAAATATTCCAACCTAAGTATTTATTATTTAATTATTATTTATTTTATAAATGTTTTTATCTTTTTGATGTACTAATATTACATTAATATCTTAAGTTCTAATATCAAATACATTTTTACTTTATGCTTTTAATATTTTATTTATGAGTAAATAGTTAGTCTTTTATAGATGTTTTATTTTATAATTTAGTTTATAATAATATTTTTATAATTATTGATATAATTTAAAAAAGTCTTTTAAGTTCATCAGGCAGTAGTTAACTATACTTATTTTATAATTTTATAATTATTACAGTTTTTTCTAAAATTAAAATAAAGCTTTATAACTACTTTTAACACTGAATTTATTGGTATAAGCTTTTTTATGTTCAATTTAAAATGAATATAAAATTTTATCAAGCAATATTAAACATATCTATATATCATTTTACTAATAAACAAATGGCAAATAATAAATTATATAGATTGATTGTAATAGCATAATAAAACAATCTTTAATACAAAAGAAAATTTATATGTCTCAACAATAGTTTATAATAGATGCTTAATATTGTTTAGTTTTTATGTGGTTAAGTATAATAAATAAAGGAATAAAAATAAATAAATAAATATTTAGATTATACTTAAACTTTTTAAATTAGATTAGCATTCTCTTATTTCTTTATCTAGTTATTCATAATTTGAGATATATAAATCACTTAATTTAAAGAAAATTTTATTGGTCGGATAAAAATAATAAAAAAAGACCATGAATGTATCTATAATTTATCATATTTACATACTTAAATATATAATACCTTTTTTTTATAGCTAGGCAAATAAAATTTATTAAATTTCTTCAATATACATTTGACTCACAATCTCATACCATTTTTTGCTTTCACTTGATAGTACAAAGATAAATAGCATGCTTATCATACTCCTTTTGCGTAATTTATCTTGTTCTCGTGTTCACAACTCCAAGCTAACTTTTTAGTTCTTCTTCCTTTCTGATTCTAGCTTTTCTCTTCATTCTTTTTAATTGAGATTGGTTGAATTGAAATTTATTTAGGAACGGGAAGTTTTTTATCGAAAGGCCAGTTCTGATCTAAAATTAAGATATGATCTGAATTAAGAAGGGCATGCCTGTAATTACGTTGGTTTGTTTCATTTAAATAATAAAAATAGAAATAAAAAGAATTTATAGTAAAATTAAAGTTTAAATAAGCATAGTAATTAAAAGTTTTAAAATACTTATTTTAAATTAATTAATTTTAAGTTTAGTAAATAAATTAATTATAAATATATTTATTATTTTTCTTTTGTTTAATACATTTTTCTATTAATTTAAGTCAAAAATATATTATTAATTTTTAATTTAAATATTTTACTTAATAATTTAAGAAATCCAATAATTATCATTTATGAGTATTAAAGAAAAAATTATTTTCATTTAATTAAAATTTTTATTAGCTTAATGTATATAAAGCAAGTATAATCAATAAAAGAAAGAATCAGTTTAAAGCATAAATTATAGAATAAAAATTCGAAAATTCGTTTTTTTATTTTATAATTTTTTAAATTTCCTGAAATTTTATACTTTAAAGATAATAAATTAATTTTAGTGTTTTTTATGCTATTTTATATCTAAATTTTCTTTTATTAATTAATATTTTACAGTGCTCTAAGGAAGATAATTTTATTTCTTTATTTTTAGATATAATTTGATAATAAATTTATAACTCTTTTTATCTATTATATTTCCTTTATGTTTGATAGTAATGATTTAACAAACATAATTTATTTATATTTTTAATGCTTCCTTTCAAGTTAATTTCTTTATAAATTGCTTAACATTTTATTTAATAAGCTTTTAAAATTATATTCCACACTTAATGCATATTCAAGTATTTTTAATTTCTATTCTTAAATATACTAATGTAAGCGTTATCGTTTACATTTATAATACAAACATTTGATTTTTCCATTTAACTTAAAATTTATTTAATTGTATTTTTCTTAATAAATCTTTAAAATAAAATAAATGCTTTATATTTTCCAAAAGAATAAGCAAAATAGATATTTAGAATAAAAGCAATAACTTTAACTATGTGTTTAGTAAACAATTTTAAAATGATTTAAATAAAATAATTTATTACTAAAATAAAGAAATTTAAGCTTTAATAACTATAATGACAGACATATGATAATTAATTATTTAATTTAAGATAAAGCCTATCTTTTATATTATTATTAAAAACAAACTAAAAGGTTAAAAAACTTTTTATTATTTTATTTAGAAATCTTTTAAATTATTTATCTTAAGAGAAATAATAAAAAAGAAACATTTTATTCAAAATGATATGCTGTTTTTGCATAGAGATAATTAGAATGTATTTACATAATTAAAACTAAAATCATTATAATTATTAATCCAAAGCTTAATAGCAAATATAATATCTATTTAAGTAATTTCATAATTATATAAATAAATATTAGTAAATTTTATTTGAACCAAGTATTAAGTTAGATAGTGTATATTAACTAAAATTTATTACCATATAAATGAAAAAATCCTTAACACCTAATTTATATCAGCCTTATTTTATAAACTGCTTATTAAATAAGTATAAGCTTTTATTTTGATTTATTTAGATAGATTATCTTTATTAGATATATTAAATAGCATTAAACATATTAAATTAACTTACAATTATTTATAAAAGAATTATTTACTTGGATTTCCCAAGTTAATTTTAATAGAAATTTAATTTTAAACTTTAAAACTTTTATTTGAGCAATATACTTTCACAATTTTAAATTAATTAAAATAAAAAGCAGTTTAATATAATTATTTAGGTGTATTCTAACTTATTTTCCTAATATTTAAAATTTAAATAATCCTTTATAATAACTAAATGAATGTATTGCTATATTTTAAATAATTTATTTTTATATTTTGCTTTAGTTTCATGTTAGCTTATACTATTTATTTATTTTAGATTTTTCAAATTTAAATATTAGTAATTTTTGTTTGCAATAATTTTAGGCAAAGTCAATATTTTTAAAAATAATAAAATAAACTAAGCGAAATTCGTAGAAAGAATTATTTACAATGAATCATAAAAATATATACAAAACTTTAGTATATTTGGTCTATAAATATTATAGGCTCGAAAATAAACTCTCATTAAGAGTATAAAATAAACTAATTTATTAAATAAAATTTAGAATAATTAAGAAAAAAGTCAGAACTAGCAAAATGATAATTAAAAAAAATTATTTAAAATATCTAAAAAATCTTAAGAGTAATTAAGATAAGAGCTTGAATTCAAACTAAAGAAAAGAAAAATAACTCTGCAAGTAACAACAAAATAGATATCTAATACTTTAGAATAAAGAAATTATAAAGCATAATGATAATTTTTAATTATATAAAGAGCCTACCACAACATGAAGATAAATCTAAGACAATTTAGATCTAAGAATTTTTAGTAAGATAATTAAAAACTTTAAAATAAAAAATCATGCAAATAGTTAAAAATAAGCTATTAATAAATTTTGGTTATAAATTCTTTTAAAGAAATATATAAAGAGACTTATTTCAGAAATTTAGTTAATTTTAAATAGATTAAATTAAAATTATACCTATTTTCTTTCTAATAATTTAAACATAGGATTATTTTATCTATCTTTTTTGCTTATTTATATTTCATTTAATATTTTAAATAAACGATGACCAAGTTTAAGTTTTCTTTTAATTTATAGACAATTTTAATTTTAGATTTTGAACCAATTTAAATGGAAAAGGAACCTATTTTAAGAGAATTATTATTATTTAATACCTTTTCTTATTAAATTACTTTTTCCCTTTTATATAAATATATTTATTAATAATTATTTAAGGCTGCTCATTTTATAATGGATTTAATTTAATTAATATCTATAAAGACTTAATAAACATTAAACTATTGCTTAAAATTATTTTAGTTATTATATATTTAATAATGCAATTCTAACAATCATATTTATAAATTATTAAATCAGTGTAAGTATCTTCAATCATTTATTGTTTAGTTGCTATATATCAACTATTTATAATAAAAACTAATATATAAAATCTGAAAATGTTTAAATCATTAAAAATTTAGTTTTAATGATAAACAATTAATTAAAAAATTTATTTAGCTTTATATATTTAATATATTAGGAAGCAGAAGTAAGTGCTTATATTTTGATTTATTGCATCTTAAGTTTTTTATTTAAGTTCTCTTTATTAAGTTATATCATAAATAACTTTTTGAAATTATTCTAAATTAAAATAATTTTTTCTCAATGAACATAAATATTTTTAAACTTACTTAATAATATGATTTTCTTATTACAATATAGATAGAATAGCATTAATAATACCTTAGATAATTATATTTTTTATTAATGCTTTTTAGTTAGATTATTTGTTATAAAGTATGAATATGATTTAATAAAATAATAATAAGATATATTAATTGATTATTCATCTTCAATTATCAACATTTGTTAGCTACATATAAATTAAAAGTCTATCAAATGCAAAGCTAAACTTTAAATAAGCTCTTTTATATTTAATTTATGAATATTAAAATATCTCAGAATATAATTTTTAAATTGCTTCAAGCTATTTAAAAATTAAGAATTTAATCTTTCTATCCTAATATTTTATTTCTAAATTTATTGTTAAAGATAAATTAGTGTTATTTACCTTACTCTTGCTTTTAGTTTATCTATTAACTAAATTGGTTCTGAAAATTTTATATCTCTTAATTAATAGAGAGAATATTAGCATGAAGAAGTTATTAAGTTGCTAATTAATTCAATTGTACTATTTTACCTATTTTATTTATTTTTCCAAATTTTAGAATCATTCTTTAATAATCAAATGATGTATTAAATTGAATTAATAAGCTAAAACATTAAAATGTGCTTTAACTCTTAATTCTCCTATTAGGATCCAAACATTTTAGAAGTTTCCATACAATTTAGTAAATATTTGTATTGCTTTAAACTTTATATAATGATATAATACCTAAAAAGTAAGTTTAAAGTTAAAAATGATATATCTTTTAGATATTAAGATTAGAAATATATTAGTAGTATTTTAAATAATTTAGTCATTATTAAAAGCTTTATTATAATAAATAATTTTACTTTCCAAATTATTTAAAATTATCTAATTTTCAAAGCTTCTAAAGTTTTAAAGAGAATATAGTATGTATAATTATAGATATAACCAATATATTTTAAAATATTACTATTTTAATTATCTATCTTTACTTATACTTTCAGATAATAGTTATCAATATTTATAATTAAATATAGATAATTATTTAAAATTAAATAAAATAATTAGATATATTTATAATTAGATTATTATATAATAACTAAATTATTAATTTACATATTCTATAACTATAATTAATTAGCTTAAAATTTACCTTGCTATTAAATTTAGAATTTAGGCAACTTATTATTATAATTAAGATAAAGGATAAATAACTAGAAATTCTATCTTAGCATATACATAATAATAAATAATTAAAATTTATTTCGATATATATAGCTTAAGAAATTATTTAAAATACCTTTGATTTATATAATTGTGAGCTAGTAATAAAAGATTGCGAACTACTATATATATTTAAACTTTAATTTTACTATAAATTCTTTTTATTTTTTCTTTTATTATTTTAAATAAAACAAAGAAATGGTATTACAGGCATGCCTACCCTTCTTAATTCAGATCATATCTTAATTTTCGATCAGAACTAACCTTTCGATAAAATGCTTCCCGTTCCTAAATAACTATCAATTCAACCAATCTCAATTAAAAAGAATAAAGAGTAAAACTAGAATTAGAAAGGAAGAAGAATTAAGAAATTAGCTTGGAATTGTAAACACGAGGATAAAATACATTACGCAAAAGGAGTATGATAAGCATGTTATTTATCTTTGTACTATCAAGTGAAAGCAAAAATGGTATGAGATAGTGAGTCAAATGTATATTGAAGAAAATTAATAAATTTTTCCATCCTAATTTTTGGAAATATTTGATAATAAACATTTAAGTTCTTAATTTTGCTGTAAATAGCTTAGAAAGATTTTAAATACGTAAGATGCAAGTCTTTAACTATAAATTAGAAACTGACTATAGAATTAAATAATTCTAACTAAATAAAAAAAGTTAATTTAATATAATATAATAAAGGAAATATAATTGTTTATATTAAATTAACTTTAAATAAATTATAAACTTTAATGTTTATAGTTAATCTAATTAAAAAAAAAGCTTTATCTTAATTCTTTTTTTAATTAAATTTTTATTATTAACATTATTTTTAATTGAATTTTGGTTCTTAAGGAAAATTTTTTTAATTTTGAGATTGATATAGATAGGTTTATAAGAAATAAGATATAACAATAACTTAAATATATGAACTTTATAAAATATTCAAATGAGCTATTAAATAGTTAATAATTGAAATTCTTAAGTTAAATTTGACTAAACAATAGAGTAATAAAATTATTTATTTTAAATATTATTTTTATAATCTTCTAAATTTATTAATTATTTATGTCTATAACTAAAGCTTTTGTTGCATTCTTTATTTTTAAGAATTTTCTTATCAACGCTATTTATCAATAAAATGACAATTATTTTTATATTATTCTTAGCATATACAATTTATAGAAAAATGTTAAGATATTTCCATAAAATTCTAAATAAGTAATTTTATTATTTTTTTACCTTATAGCAAAGATATATGACAATAGAGCTTTAAATTTACAATGGCAAAATTATAATAAGATTATTATTCTTTATTAATAAATAAAAAACTCTAAAATTCATTTTATATTTACCTTAAAATTAGGAAGTATTCTCTATTTGCGATTATATTAAACATAATTATAAACTAATAAACTAAAAATATTTCTAAATCTATTTTTTTAATAATAGTTTATAATTTATTTATAATATATATTTGAATTTTTATTTGTTAATACATAAAAGAAAATAAATTAAATTAATTTTTTAATTTAATTTAATTTAATTTCAATCTTAAGCTCTGGAAGTCTTATTAATTTTATTTATTTCTAAAGATGAATTTATTGCTATATTAATAAATAAAAGTTTTAGCTATATATTTATTTATAATAATTATATAATTAATATTTATGTTTGATTGATATTATTTTAATTACTAGTTATTAAATAAACTTAGAGATGACCTTATAAGTGTTTATATATGTATTATGAATAAAGTATCTAAAAATTAAAATTTAAACATTTTATTAGTTGGATTAAATAAAATTTAATAATTATTTAAAATAAAAATTTTATTTACTTATTTATTATTTTAGTAGTTATATAATCAAATATAGTATATAATACTTAGTATGATTTTACTTAAAAGTATTTAACTTAAATAAATTATTTATATTTTAAGGAAATATATATAATAGCTACACTTTATTATTTTTAGTTTTCTTTATAATTTTTATATAATTATAGTTATTTACAACAAAAGCTTCTTCATTCAGAAACATTTAATTATAATAAAATAATTGAAGCTATATCTAAATTATCAATTTCTAAAAATTTCTAATTAATTAGCAAAATCATAGATCTCAATTTTTTATTTGTAGATTTAAATAAAATAATTCTTTTAATATCTTTTATTAATTCTATTTGCTAAGTTTTGATATCATAGTGATCTAATTTTAAGCAGAATACACTTTTTATTTCTCTTTTTTAACTTTATGTTTTGATATCTTAGGTTCAATTTTAGTGTTAATATAACTACTATTTATTTCTTAAAAAATATAAAGTTTAACTTAAATTATATCATATTAAACATTCTCAAATGCTAAAATTTTAATAGTTGAAAAGATGATGGGAACTGATATTGGCCTTCTTGACTAAACTTTCTGGTTTTATGGCTAGAAACAAGTTCCTGTCCTTTCGCTGAGAAAATCCCTGGTCAGAGTCATTTTCTGAAGGGAATGCTGTCTTTGAGATTACTCGTTCTTGGTAGGGGCCCCTTAGTAGCTGTGTCTGGAGCACAACATGATATCCCTGCTATTCTTTAGCAAAAGAGCGTCGGGTCGTCTAATCGGAAAGGAGTTTTCGGTTTCAAAAACTCTTTTAGTTAAAATTATTTAATTAATGATAAAATTTATTAGTATTTATATAATTAGAAGTCTAAATTAAATGTATAAATGTTGTCTTTCTCGTATTTTCAACCACTTTCCGGCAGCCGTTTTGATTATTTGGATATCATTCCAACTCCCCTCCACCTCTCTCAAAGCAATGCTAAAAAGTAGTTTCTCTCCTCATATTCCTAATTTTATATAAATTTCCATTAGAATTACAAAAGTTTTAATTTAATCTTCGTTATTCTTAGTGTTCTCTTATTTTTTTCAATAAAATATTTTTGTTACTTTTGGCACTCCAAATTTCATTAGAATTTGTTTTACCTGATAACTTTGCACTATTATAGAGATACCATATGATTCCACACGAAAAACACTTTTTTCAAATAGGCATAGTCTCTTATGGAGTAGATTTTAGCTCTTTTTTAGCCATATCGTCTAAAAGTTTATTGATTTAACCAGATTATCTATAAAGTCCTATTATTTATTTCAAAATGCTTAGAGTTACCGCTCTACCGAAATAGAGTTGATTCCGAAATTTATAACAGATTTTCTAATAATGTCTTCAGAGCGAAGTTTTCTTGGTTAAGTTTTTTAACTTCTTGCTATAAATTGGCAAAAACAGTCTTGAGCTAAGATTATTTAGTATTGCCCTTTTTAAAATATTTTAAGGAAGCTTTTTTCTGTTGATTGATTTTATAGTTACCTTTTGATAATATAAGGTGGTGCATTTTGAAGCTGTTAGGTTTTATCTAAAGTACCTATATTTATTAGTGAAAGAATAATTTTCTCAAATTTGACATTTTTTTATATATATTAGATTGAAGGATAAATAATAATAGAAAAAATATAAAGAACATTAATTTTTATTCTAAAGGTAATTTTCAAAAATTAAAGTGCAAAAGTTAAAAGAATTAAATTAGCCTTAATATTGCGACTATCTCTTTAAAAGACAGCTAGGAACCTAATATATCTAAATTGGGTAATATTCAGGTAAAATAATTCTATCCTGGTTAATTCCATTCATATGATTGTTTTTAATTACATGTAATATCAAAGATTTAATAAAAAGAGCTTTAATTAAATACCTTAGTTACTCAATAGATTTTAGCTATAAATTATAATAATAAAATATTTGCCTTTATTTATCTAATTAAATTCTATAATATCTCCATACTAACAATGCTAGTATAACACTTTGGTGTAATGATTACATTAATAAATCTATTAATTAATTTCTTATACTTATTTGGTCTATAGTATACACCTAATGCTTGCATCTTTTAATCAATGTATTTTATAAATTAAATAAAAATACTCAATCTCACTCTTTTAAATGGCTAGCTCTAGCCATCAAACAGAAGAGTTATTATACCTGTATCTGTATAAAATAGATTGAAATTGATAATTCTTGTTGATAGTTATACATTTAAAAGCTTGTTACTTTTATTAAATTTCTTCAAAGATTCCCTTCAATAGACAGTGAAATTTTAATAAATTCATAACTTTATTTACAAAGAAAGATAAATTCATTCGTTTAGCTTTAAAAGACTTAAAGCTTAGGTTTAACAAATATGAAGAAGTGCCTTTTATTTCTTTTACACTTTATCTAACTTTTAAAAAAGAATTAATGGATGTAAGTCAAAAGTTATCTGTTTGATTTTCTAGAGTTGTAAATAAATACCAAATATTTTTATCTTTATTGTATTGTAATATTGCTATAGATTTAGAGAAATAGAGTTATCTAAGTATCATAATAAATAAAAAGGAGCAGAATGAAAATAATATAGGCATATCAATTTTAAAATTTGGCAATAACTGTTTATTACTTCCTCAAAACACTAGTGTGAACTTTATCTAAGCCATATTACTAATACCTCAATAAGCATTCTTTCATACTTTTATATTAGATAATCTTCATTCACTTTTAAGTAAACCCTTATAAAATGATAATCAACTTTAATATTTGTTGTAACCTTAAGATATCATTCATCTCTTTATTTTTTCTTAAAGTATCTCTTCATTGATTATCTAATTAAGCATATTAAAAGTTCTCTATTTATATTGATATCTGATTCACTAAATCGAGTATAAACTAATTTTATCTAATCTATTTAGTTCTTTGATCTTTAATAATTCAAATAATATCTGAAAAAACTTTGATTTATGATTAAAAGATTTAGATATAATAGGTAGAAAGTGATAGTAAATACAAGGAATAAAATAAAAAGGTATCTAGTTAAATAAGCTATTTATGCTTAAATTAAAAATTTTAATAAAAAAGGAAAGGAGGATATGCAGATCATTCTATAGTAATTATTAATTAGTTTCTGAGTTACTTGAAAACAAATATTCAATCTATTTTTATTAATAAATCATTAAAAAATACTTGCTAAAAGCATATAACTAACTATAAATTTTTTAGCTTGGTATATAAAAATTACTTAAATGTTTGATGTCAGAAAAAATTTTGAAACTTAGGAGGTAGATTTTTTAATTGAAAAATGAATAAATTTGTATAAGATTTAGTATAAATTAGAAGCTCATAAGTTTATTTAAATAAAGTTTACATATATAAATTAATTAATTTTGATGATTCACTTCATAAAATGCTGTTTATTGGCTAGTATTTTTCTATCATCCCCCTAACAAATTTTTGCTTTCTTTCTACAAATGAAAAAAAATCTGTAATAAAGTCAAGGAAAGTATTTTATTTTTAATAAGATAGAAGTTAAAATGATGCAAGTAAGATATAGGTAAATTATCTAAAATTAAGCTTATAAAATTATTTATCTGGACTAAGCTTATCAATTGAAGGCATTTATAAGATGATGATGGATATTGTATATTAATTGAATATTCCATTATAATTACTTAGGTAAATAATAGATTAGAAGGTATTCAAATTATCTAAATTAGTTTTAGCTAAAAGTATCAGTATTTTTATAAATTTTTTAAAGCAAGTTTGAATATTTTTCATAATTAATGTATGAATTAAAGATAATTATTGAGTGGAGTTGTATGCGAATGATTACATCTAAAGCTATTATCAATATGATTTTGCAAAGCTTTAAGAAAAATAAATAAAAGGTTTACAAAAAAATGATATAGTTAAATAATTTGCATTAGATGAATAAAAAAAAGTTCTATTAAAATTTAACTTAAACAGTTCAAACTGAAGGATCATCTCATTTAATCATAAAGAATGAAAGTAAGTCTAAAAGAAAAACAGATAGTGCGTCTCTTTTTACCTTATAAATTAACGTAAAAATAATTATTAGCTATCCACAAAATAATTCTAAATTAAATTAAATAAAATAAATTTTCATGTTATCTTCAAATTTAATTTTATGAAGGATTCTTGCTTAAATTAAATTAATTATAAGATAAGAATTTATTAGAATATAAAAAATTTATAGCTGTCAAATTATCTAATTTATATCATTTATGAATTAGCTTATAACTATAAAAAGATATATCGTTCTTGCATTCGCATACTTTTATTACCTCAATTTGCTATAAATATTCCACTCTAAAGATTTTATCATCATAAGCCACTCTAATTGAAATTTTTAAAGCTGAATATTTTTTAAAAAGCTATTCATAAAGATTTCTTTATAAATACCTTCTGAATATTAATTCCATTTCATTTATACCTTCTATCAAGCTACATAATATCTTTATACTAAAATTATTTTCTTAACTTCTAAAATTAAAGATAATTCTTTTACTAATGCAAGCATAAATTATATAATTGACACATTAATTATTTATATAATAAAGCACATATAAAAAACTTAGTTTCTCTCTTTTAATAGTATGAATTTTATTTAAAATAAATAGAAATATTTTCAAATCAAAGCCAATTATCTTTTGATATCAAGCATTTGCGCTTCTTCTTATTTTCGCTCTCATGTGATAATAAAACCGTATATAACATTCTTAGCATATTCCTTTCGCGTAATGTTTTTTGTACTTGTGAATACACTTCCAAGCTTATTTCTTTTATCTCTTTCCATTCTACTTCAAGCCATCAGGATTTTCTGTTTAGACAAGATGTGAAATCTCTTTAGGAACAGGAAGTTTTAAATCAATTGGTCAGTCGACATCGAATTTCAAACTAGAAGTGAGTAGACTGGGCATACCCATAAAGATAGAGTTTTAGACTTGCTTCATTAGATTTTATACAAATGAAAGAAATTAGAAGCTTATATAGGTAATTTTAAATATGGCTATTGATTTTCTATACCACTAATTATTCTTTAAAAAGATAGACATCAAAATCTAAACCATAACAATTTTCTGTTATTTTCAGCCATCAATAGAGAAGCTTTATATAGATGCAATATGATTTTGATATTTGAAGAAGTTTAAGTTTCTGATAAATTAACTAAAGAATATCTAAAATTTAAGGTTAAATGGTATTTATCATGATTGAATCTTTAACGTAAAATATTTGATTGTATTAAGCATTAAATCTTTATTGTTAATATAGCAAAATGTATTGTTTTTGCTAGTTATATAAATAAATTTCATATAAATTATGGAACTAAATCATGTAAGAATCTATCTGTATGTTTTCTTAATAGTTTTGTCAACATAAGAATGAAGATTATAAGTTTATTTATTTAATAGAAGTATTTAATATTTATGGTTTTATTTTACATCCTCTATTGTCGCCTTTATAAAATAGTTAGATTTTTTTTAATTTTAATTTATGGAATATTAAAGTCTATTCCTTTTTTGGTATATGTTTAAAAGATATTTGAATCACATTTTTTAAATAAGTTATCCCTTAATTTCCCTCCTTCATTTCATTGATCAGTGTATTGATTACCATTTTTATTCTTGCATAATAGAATTTCTCTATTGCATAAAGCTCTTTACTTGACATAAACATTTTAATGAATGATAATTAAAGAAATTTCTTTCATTGAATTGAATCTCCAGTATTTTAGCATGAACTTTAAAAATTAATAAGAAAGAACTATCTGAAATAACTTTCGTTTTTATCTCTGAAATACTCTTTAATAGATAATCTGATAATATATATCATGATCGAAATCTAAATTTAGATGTTTACATTTACCAGTTATTATATAAAAGGATATATATGTGAATATTACATAAAATAAAAAAAATACCTTGATTTTCTATCTTAAAATAAAAAGCTTATGATTCTCATCTGCTTTAATTTCTTTCTAGCTCATTCTTTTCTTCAAAAAAGAATTTATAATTCTTCACTAATATTTATTTTGAGTTTGTAAGTTTGATGATTTTATTTATTATTCCTTTATATAAGTATCAACTTTATTTTGCAGAATAATATTAAACTAAGGAAGATGAATATCTAAGTTTTTTTATTAATATTTATCTTATTCTGTGATTATAAAGGTAGAAAATTATTTTTTCATTTTTTATTAAATAAATAAATGTTTAAAACCATAATTTGTTGTCTTATATAATTTTTTTAAGAAAAAAAATATAAGCAAGCTTTTTTAATTCCAAGGAATATTTATTTTTAACTTTATTTGTTATTTTCTTTATTTTTAACTAATAAGTTCATATTATTTTTTCTTTCATTTTATGTCTCCTTTATTAAAAGCTAAATCGAAAATGAATTTGATTGCCTTCTTAATATTTGTTTATTATTTACTTTTCATAGTTTACTAAACTCTTTTATTCCAATTATCATATTTATATACCTTAGATTAATACTTTTATTTTCAACCATAGATAAAGTCTACGTTTGTGTTTTCTTCTTGCTATTTATTTAATTTTTGTGTAAATTTATTTAGTAGTTTAGATTAAGTTTTTATATCTTTTCTTTGATTTAAATTTTTTTTTAGTTCCTAAAAGTCCTCTCGTTAGATTTAAAGACTGGTAATTGAAATAAAGATTTATTTAATGTATTATTATTTGAGAATTTTATGTCTAAGTTAGATCCTATTTTTGTTTCTTCTTTTTAACTATTTAGTTCTTGTTGAAGTAATTTAAGGAATTATGCTTAGTTTTTTATTTTCTATTGCCAATCTATTTTGTCTCTAAAATTTAGTTTCTTGATAATTTCACTAGTTCATTTTTATTTAAAATTTAGGAAATTACTATCAAAATTTTGTTGATACAAGCGAGTCTAAATTTTTTTCTTTCGAAAAGGATTTTTTAAACTTAACCCTGTTTTTTGACTTCAAATTTTGTTATAATTGTTATTCTCATTTAGTCTCAATAGAAATTTCGAAAAAAACACTAACTTTTTATTTTTTCCTTGCTTTCCTAGAGTAATTTAAATAAAATAAAAATTTATTTTTATTAAAAGTTTCTCTCTATTCAACTTTAATCTAACTTTCTATGGATTTAAAAATAATTAAAAAACTTATATTTAGTAATCAATTCACCTATTTAGTGAATTTAGTCCAAAAAGTCTTTAGTTACAATCACTTAAAGGAGATAAATTTTATTTATAGAATGATTTTTATTATTATTGATTAAGACCTCTTATAGTCTATTTATATGCTAAATCTCTTTTCAGCATGAAGAAGATTATGAAATTTAAAGATATAGTGAGTTAAGCAAATTCACTATCAATTAATTTTTTTTATACCTCAATCTAATCTTATTAACATTCGCCTATTTATTCTTAATACAGCAGAAGATAAAAATGACTCTTTTATTTATTTTATAAAGGCCCTAAAGCTTTTATCTTTGCTACTACCTAAATAGCTTTTATTTTCTAACTAAGTATATTAAATAACTAATTAGTTCTTAAATGTTTAATTTGATTTTTATTTGAATAAATCATCTTTCTAATATCCAAGTTTTTCGATGATTTAGTAGCATTAAATATTAAATCTATTATCATTCATAAATCCAGAGATCAAAATAATTTAAATTTTTTAAAGTTTTCAATCTTATAGAATGCTAGCATATTTTTCTTTCTTTTTGTATTGAATTCTTAGATGAATTATCCTAATTGTCCCTCATTAGTAGAATTATATATAACCCTATAATTTTATCTATAGTGGTATATTTAATTTATTAAGATCAACTATATCTTTCTTTTTAGCTTTTAATTAAAACTTAATAAACTTGTATTTAACAATTTCTTGATTATCTATGCTTAAATATAACCAATTAAGCTTATTTTTCTATCACCTCTAAATAACTAAGCTTTTAATAAATTTAGTTTAAGCTTAATTAAAGCTTGATTTTATACTAATGTATGAAGATCATTTAGGCTATTTAAATTAGTATAAAATCAGAAATAATATATTCCTCTTAATTAACTAATCTCATTACATTTATAAAACTACTAAGATTATCCCTTGTAAGTCACTCTAATAAGATTAATTTTAGTTAAAGATTGTTATTTCAAAATTTAGTTTGCTTAAGGCTAGTTAAACGTAGCAAGTTATGCATATAAGCAGATATGAATAAAGTTTAATTTCCTAATAGTAAAGTAGTCTGAATGCTTAGAATGGTAATTAGCTTTAAGATTAACTGAAACATTTGCTTCAATAATTCTGTCCAAAGATTAGGAATAAAATTTCTTCTCTAACTAACTAGTAAATTTTAAGCAATGAAAAATCTTCTCGATATAGTAGGATTTTAGTGTAAAATCAATGAGTATAACTGAGGATCTGTGGTTAAAAGAGTTTTGACTTCAAATATTTTGAAATTGAAGATATTTCACACTAGTGAAAATAAAACTAGCTTAACTAGTTGCTAATAAAATAACTGATATATCAACTGATGTCAAAGATAATAAAAATTCCAATTACATAATAAATTTAGGAATGAAGAGAGTTTGATATTAATAAATAGAAGATTTGAAAACTTAATTCCATAAACCATTAAATTAATTAATTAAAATTTTCTTTTATCTAAATTAGTTAAAGCAAGATTGTAAAGTTCTAGCTATCTAGAATAAATTATCTAGATCAAATTATATTATAAAATTTAATATATATTCATATAAATATTTATTTTCAAATATTCTTTCTATTAAATCAAATATTCTAGCCAATATCTGAATTTTTCGTTGAAACTTATTAAAATTAACAAGAATAAAGTTTTGTATCAAATAATGAGATATAAGCAAATAAATTTAAAAGTTTATCTATCTTGGTAGAGGCTCTTCTTTTAATACTTCAAAGATGATAATAAAAATCGATTGATACATAAATCGATAAGCTTTCTCCTTTAAATCGTTTTTATTTTCGTTTTTACTTGGTAATATAAAAATCGGACAGCTTGCTTAACATTCTCCTTCCGTATATTCATCTACTCTTTGTTCACAATTATTAGCTTCTCTTTTAATTTTTTTCAGTTATTATATCTGTTTTTATTAAGTCTATTTGATTCTTAATTTATTAGGAGCAAAAATAAAAGATCAATAATAATCTAAAAGTTATTTTATTTGATAAGGTGAGAAATATAAACAAATGCAAAATCGATAATTTGTTTCTATATTACTTAATCGTATGAAATTCTATCTAATATATCATTTCATTAGAATTCCTCTAATTTAGTTTTAACTATTAATTATATATACATAAAGAATCAACTGGCTAGACTCTAAAAGTAGATATCAATAAATAGTTATTTAAGAAAACTTTATTAGCAAATCTTAACTCTATTTAAGTTATAAAAGTAAAGTTATATTCAAATACTTTACAAAGTCTTTTTATAATTATTAAAAAGGGTATTTGCAGTCATTTTGTTGCTAAAGCTCTATATGATTATGATTTTAAGTTACTTATTTTATTTGCAAATTAGCTTAAGTCTATCTAAATAAAAAGATTTATATTAATCCACCTATTTTGAAACTATTTTTTACCAAGTTTATCTTTTATAAATTGTATAAAATTAATTAATTTTCATATTGTAAGAAATTATTTAAATTTGATTGATTTTTGTTTCTCATAGTAACGAGGGGTTAAGATAGAGAATTAAATGTTTGATTTATAAAACTTTTATTGATGGTATTTTCTATAAGCTGACCTAATATGAAAAAGATCTTCATATGGAGTTTATTTATAAGTATATTTGCCCTTTAACTTCAATTTTTTTGTTTATTCTATAAATCCATCTTTCTAAGATCATATAATTAAGAAAATTCCATATAATTTAGGTATAAATGATTTCTAAAACTAGCCTTTTTATAATTGTTAGCTTAATTGTATAAACATAATGCTTACATTTAAAAATTATACATTCAAATTCTAAATCTATTCACATAGTTTCTTTATTTATTTAGAAAACATTATACTAACTTTATATATTACATACTTTTATATATAATAACCATTTATACACTAATATTGCAGTATAGCCAATAGATATGCCATCTTTCAAATTATTTTCATTAATTAGCATGTAAAAAATAAATAATAAGCCATACCAACTATGTAGCAACTAATTTTTATAGATAAATAAATTAATTGGATTATAGAACGCGTAGCACTCTCGTTGGTGCGCAGCTCTTTAAATTAATTTTATTTAATGTCGAAAAATAAAATTTAGCAAGTCTCTCTATCCTTGTTTTCTCTTCCTGTAGTGCGAGCATGCAATTTATCCCTCCAAAGCATAGGATGCAATATGCAATTACGATACATCTTTCCCTGACCTATGGTGAAAAAGATTTTCTCCTGGCATTCAGAGTTCTCCAGCTTATCAATCTTTCTTCTAGGAGTTTCTTGTTATTGGTTTCTCTTTCTAATATTTATCCTCCATCTGTGCTAATTTTTAGTTGCCTTGCTAGGTCTCCAAGCAGCATTCAAAGGAAAGGCTTTCCACCCAATTTAAATTTAATTTTTTATATAATAAAATTTATTTAAAAAAATGAAATTTTCTTTCTTGGTTTTTAGTTCGATATAAACATATTTTTTTGAATCTTCTTTAATCCTTCTAGTGTTTTTTTGCTGAATTTCTATAAATCATTTGATAAATTAGTTTCTCTATAATTTTTTCTATTTTTCTTTTTTAAATTTAACCAAAAAAAGATAAAATTAATATTTTCCACTAATCATTTATATTTAATCAAATGCATAGGTAATTAAACTAATATAAGAACTATTAATTTAATTTAAACCTTAAAATATTCTTTTTTAAGTTTAGTAATTCTAATGAAAAAGTGCTGAAAGATTGATTATTGAAGTATATATATTAGTACATAGTTGGTATTTTATAGTGCATATTGACTTATAAATATATCATATATTAGTACTATTAGTAACTTTTACTTATTATTATACTATTTAGACTTCTGCTATATCAGTATGCATTTTTAGTAATATATAATAATCTCAAAAATAGATTTCAGAATCTATGATCATGTCAATCCTGTTCAAGGTTAGTTCAATATTAATTGGTTTTTCTATGAATATATTTCTATTCGCAAATTATTTGAACAAAAATAGTATAACAAAAAATTAAAAATGTAAGTGAAATTTAAAAGGGCAATTTGAAGATTTTAGTTGAGGCCAGGATGGTATATTCAATAGGAATAGTTAATTTATTATCTAGTATATTTAAATAGGAAGGAGCAATCCTCCAACTGAGATTAACTTAATGCATAGTAACAGGAAGTACTTCAGGAGCAAAAAACTGAGCAAGAATCTTGGCAGTTGCCAAGAGGAAAGAACTGGAGGTATTGAGTAATGGTTGTTGAAAGACGATTAGGTCTCTTGGGGCGTCACTCCGACCATCCCCTATAAGAAGACAGAATTTCAAAAGAAGTGGACACTGGAGGAAACTTCCAAGGAGAAATTTCATTAATTTAAAGAGCTGCGCACCATTGAGAATGCTATGACGTCTACAATCGAGTTTATTTATTTATTATTTATCAAAAAAAAGACGAGAATAAAAAAGACTAAGAACTACCTTATTTAGTTTTCCGTAGTAAAGAAATGATTTCTTTAGCTTTTTAAGTTTATCAAATAATTTAATACAAAACTTACATAACGAATGAGTGTATGAATTAAGAAAAATTAAGTTAGGAATTAAATCTAATCTGTTTGCTTGTATTCGTTGAAAAATGATTGTAAAACCAATAATTGAAGGTTTTTTAAGCTATAATGTTTGAAATTTACAATATAAAAAGAAAAAATACGATTATAAAATACAAGCATTAAGAAAACAAGCTAAAATGAACTTTTATCAATAATTATTAGTTCTAAAGAATCTTCATTAATACTATAAAATACTTTCGATAATGTGAAAAATTATTATATTAAAAGTCAAATTAAATTAGCTATTCAGTGAAAATTTCTTTATTTTTATTAATTATTTAGTTAATATAAAAGAAAAAGATTTAAAATAACTTCTTAATATATAAAAAATTTAACAAATTAAAAATAATAAAAATAAAATTCGAAGGTGCTAATAATTGAAAAGATGGTGGGAGCTGAGAATGACCTTCGTGACAACACTTTCTAGTTTTATGGCTAGGAACAAGTTCCTTTCCTGTCGCTGAGAAAGTCCCTGGTCAGAGTCATTTTCTGAAGGGAACACTGTCTTTGAGATTATCTGCTCTTGGTAGGGGCTTGAAGCCTGGCTGCTCAAAGCGAAGGAGCTCCCTACCAGCTGTGCCTGGAGCACAACAGGATATCCCCGTTATTCCATAAAAAGAGAGCGTCGGGTCGTGCAATCGGAAAGGAGTTTCCGGTCCAAAAACTTTTTTAGTTGAAATTAATTAATTAAAATTCAAAGGTAAGATAAAAGATCTAAATAAAACATATTGTATAAAAATATCTAAAAATGAAGACTTTTTTATAAATAGAAAAGAAGCATATGAATAAATAATTATATGTTTAACTTTTATCGATATATAAAAATTATATAAAATCATTAAACTTAACTTTATGTTTAAAAGTGTTTATCAATTAAGAAATTAAAATAAATCATGTCTTAGGATGATAACTTATAGGATCTCTTATCAATTTTCTCTTCAAAGTGTATATCGTTGACATAGAATTGAGTGTCAGGATATCTTAAAAAAAATTCTTATAAGTAATCAATTTAAAGATGAAACATATTTAAACATTATTAATTATAAACATTAAATTGTACTCACTAACGCTTCAATCAAAACTTCAAAAAATTCAAGCTCTTCATTTGCGTAAATTCTACCATAAACTCTGTTCATATGGATATAAATAGTACTAACCTTGAATTCACCACCACATTCAAAACACCAATGTACTCCGCATTTGCAAGTGATTTGATTACATCCTGCGTAACGAATTGTTGGAACTTAACAAGCTGGACTGTTTTTAATTTAAGGTGATTAATTCAACTTTTCTAACTCTGATTCTCATAGAATTCACTTAGCCTCTAATCTATCAACTTACATTATTCACACTTGAAATTTTTAAAACTTGCTGCTTAACCAGCTCCGCAAGCCCGATTTGCACATGGTTTAACTAAATTACATCTCACACACCAAGCATAATATTTAGTCTAGTCCATTAGAGGTAAATTTCGAGTAAGAGCTAATGCCACATTATCCCACCACCTTTTAATCACCTTTGGACCTGGTACTCTACAGCAAAACATATAAAGACAGAGTCTAAGATTTATAACTTGGCCAATTTTATTTTCTCCATACCATTGTTTACCACATATATCACAGATAACTCTATCACATCCAGTTCTTCCACATGCTCTACCAAGTTTATCGTTTGATTTAGGTTCACAACATAAATCACAATTTAATGTTTGAATATAATGAGACTTAGTAACATCAATAATCTTATCAACTATGTCAGACATATTTAAGATTTGCTTATTATTATAAAATACTTTCATTTTTTCACTTGCTCGGGGTCAGTTGGTTCTATTTCAGTCAACTTTAAATCCATCTCAATTAAATTTGTAACTCCTTTAATTAAAGTAAAACCGACTAGTTTATTAAATTTTGAAGGATCACAATTTTTTTTAAATTATCTAATTGCTTTATTTTCCTCTGAAAAATTATTTTAAGTTCAGGCATATCAAGCCATAACTATCAAGTTCACATACTTTGAATACACCAGGAAGACCATTATACGTAACAAATAAAACTTTGCATTTTTAGCATATAGCTGCCTAATTTTTCACTCCATTTAAGCAGGCATGACATTTTGATTTACTCAGAACTATCGCAAGTCTGTCTCTAGAATATCATGATTTACATACAGTACATCTTACCAAATAAGTAGTTTAAGGTGTTGCCACTTCTTTCGGTTCTTCACTATGATAGCAATAACAACACTGTTCATTATTAGGTAATATTAATGAAAGAGGACTTTATTTATTATATTTTTTACAAATCATGTGATGATCTGGTCCTATATATTCCATTAAGACCTTTTGTGTAGAAGCATATAAAATATTAACGTTCATTTCTTTAATTTGATTGCAAAATGATAGGTTTGTTAATCTTTAAATTTTAGCAAACTCATTTTTAGTTAGGAAATCCTTTCCGACATCCTTGCACAAATATAAAAATCTCAATTATAAATTTTAAGGAATTTCAGCTTAGAATTTCTCATTAATTTCCCAGACTAGCCATTTTCCTTTATAATTTGTTAAAAAATATCTTGCCTGAGCGTCAAACACAGTTCTGAGAGCTAGTATTGCTAAAATGCCCTGAAATCTGCTACGTGAAAATTTAGTTCCTGGAGCTGCTGAGTGAAGTATTAGTGAAAATATGTGGACAGAAGAAATTTTTAATGGTAATACTGATTCTAATTTAAGGTTGTATATTTTATCTGTATTAACAGTTAATATTGCAAACGCATTCTTAATGTAAACTTGACTGAAAGAACTTAATAATCGCAAAAGTTACACCATATCAGAAGGCTACGAAATATCATCAATGTCTCTCATAAATTCAATACATCCATTTAAATTAATTTTCTTTACAAGACTTTCAAGTTCCTTTTGAACCTCTTCAATCATGTTGTATGATTATTGTAGCCATGAGTCAAATATCTTTATTTGAGCTTGGCTAAGCTATTTTTATCTTTAATTAACTGAATTATTGAGCTCTTCTTGGATCTTTTCTCATCGTGCAAACTTTTCTTCATATTCTACCCAAGATCTTATTAACTGTAAAAGTCATAATATTATCCAGAATGATATCAGATAAAAGTATAAATACCGTAGTCTTATATGATTCATCTGAATTTAATCTATATAAGGAACTTTAAAGGAATGCTTCGAGCAGCGGTTGCTTAATATTACTTGGTCTTGTAATAAGATTACAATTCTTCATCAAATCCACTTCAGATTTAATTATGCTCTTTGAGTTTTACTTAAAAACTTTATTGTCATATAGTTTTTATTCTTCAGTACCAAACCATCCATTAAAAATAGAAATAATATCTGTTTCAAATTAATTTTTGTTAACTGGAAAAAAAATCCATCAGTAGATTCTGCCAATGAAGCATACAAATTAAAGTTGACAAAAGATGAGAAGTAATTATAAGAGATAGATTTAACTCTAATTATCGACTTAGTAACTATTGTTCAATCAAATTTGGCATTCAGATTTTTTTATTCTAATTATCCTCTTAGTCTAAGGAAATAGAATTTTCATGAGCTGACGCATCAGTCATATGCAATAAGTAGATTTTATCTGATTTTTTATTAAGTTTTTTGGTAGATGCTTTACTAGTCAATATAAAGCTGTTTTTACCGCTTCTGGATTACCACCACCTCCATCAAACTTCATTTCCTTAGCAAACTTAGTTAAAGAAGTATCATAAGGCTTTCATCAATCAGTATAAGTAACTATCATTTTAGTTATCATAGTCTTTATAGGAAATTATACATATTTCAGTAAAAGCATCCGTCAATGCTGAAATACGAATAAATCGCGGAATCACTTTATTCAACCAGCAATTCAATCCCCCATAGATCCAGTAATATCTATTATAATACATAAATAATAAGAAGCTTTCTAAGTCATATTATATTTATAAATAATTCCTTTTTATAGCAAATTATGAGCAAAACTTATTAGCTTTCTAAGCGAAATATTTACAATTTAACAATACTAAAGACTAAAAAGTTAAATAATTTCTATAATTTTCAAATCTTATTATCAATTTTGATGAAGCATGTATAATAAATCTGATCATTTTAAGTTTTAACAAATTTTATGCTACTATATAAATAGAGCTTATATCATCTTTTATTCTTAATTTTTACTATATGCAAATCAACTTTTATAAAAATCAATATCTATTTAATCGAATCATTTATAAACATCATCAAAATATTGCCTTATAAAACAAAGGATAAAATTATGGTCTATAAAAAACCTACAAATTTATACATTTATATAGTAACTTTTTGAAGGAAAACTAACTTATAATGTACCTTATTTAAATTTTACTCTCATATAATAAATATTCAACTTGCATTATTTATATGCCTTAAAATTAGGCCTGCATTACTAGAGTAACCAGTCGTGGATTAAAGGGATTCGTTAAGGATTATATTTCATTATATTTTTAACTTTGTCCCTTTATTTCTTTGAGAATTAGTTGCTGTATAATTGCTATAAAGGAATCGCTTAAACTAAACTTACTCTATTATTACATCACTTTTGTAATTGAAACAACAAATTTAGTGATTCATCTAAACTAATCTCTTTTCAGTAGTTATCTATTTGTCTCTTAGAAATTTATAATAAACCAATAAAAATCCTTCTTTGTCATTGTGATAATAGCAGTATAAACTTAAATATTTCAGTAAGATCTCAGTTTTCTTGTAAATCTATACAAAGTTTAAAATAAAGTCTCGTGTAAAAAGGTCTCATGTATTTTTTACTATATACTATTAAAATACTTAAGTATAAAGTCTTATATCTAATATAATGACTTAGATAAGTTTTGTTAATTATCCTTAAAGACGATAATGATTTTTACTTTAGACTTTCATACTTTATAATTGAAACTTTTTAAATAAATCATATCTTAGGATGGTAACTTATAGGATTCCTTATTAATATTCTCTTCAAAGTGTATATACTTGACATAGAATTGAATGTCCGGATATCTTTTAAAAAAGATTCAAATAAGTAATAAATTTAAAGATGAAATATATTTAAGCATTATTAATTATAAACATTTAGTTATTATCACTAACATTTCAATCATAACCTTCAGAAACTTCAGGCTCTTCATTTGCGTAAATTCTACCATGAACTCTGTTCATATGAGTATAAATAATACTAGCATTTAATTCACCACCACATTCAAAACACCAATGTACACCGCATTTGCATAAAGAGTTCAAATTTTTAATCTTATAAGTTTCTTTGTATTAGATGAAATTGAAAAAATACTGTAAAGATAATTTTATTTCTCTTTAGTAGATAGTTTTGAGATAATTTATTAAGGAAAATGAAAGATCTAAGATTAATATTTTTATTGTTAAATTGCTACAAGTAAAAAAAATAATATTAATGAACTTATCTATGAAATATATTTTTTATCTATAAAATGCAATAACGTTATCTTTCATAGTAGTTTATTTTTTCCTTAAAATATATTCTTCATAAATTATACAATTTAGATCATAATTTTTAATCAATTAATAAGGAAAAAATTAAATTAATAACTAAGTTTCTTAGAAATATTTTATAAATAGTTTTTATATTCATGCTTCTAACAATCTATTTTGTTCGTCAAGAATAATATAATTTTGTCCATTTCGTTTATTATTTACATAACCCTCCTTTGAGTCAATGGCATTAAGCTTTTAATTAAAAAACATTTTCAATTAAAGAATTTGATACTTATTCTTAAATAAATTTAATACCACAACTTTCATTTTAAAAGCTAGTATAATTATAATTCAAACTCAAGATGATAAACACATATTTAATCAGAATCAATAAGATAAATAAAACTTTAAATAAAAGGAATTATCTTTAAAATACCTTCAAGTGCTATTTTAACTAAAATATTATAAAATTACATATATATAAAATGGCTTCTAAAAAATAACAGAACTTTGAACAAAACATTTAAACAGGAAAATTCTCTAAAAAATAAAAAAACGAAATAATTACAATGAGTGAAAGTGAGAAATATGATTGATATGACGAACATTAACCATTTGGAAATCCAGAACTAAAAAAACTTCCGACACAAACTCAAATAGAAATATTATCTAAGTCATTAAAAGAGTTTATGTTTAAAAATAGATGCCTCACTGATAAAGTAGAAAAATTAGAAAAACTAATAACGTCTTTACTTGAGAAACAATATTAATAATCATAAGAAATAGAAGACAAACTGGAACAAAGAATTTTTTAAATTTAATAATAAATTCAGGTTACCCCATTTTCGATTTAACAGAATTAATCAGATCCTATGGAAATAGAAAATGAAGCCTCAAATTAAAATAAACAGTAAACGTTTATTTAAAATAAGTAGTAAATTTAAATTAAATAGGTGTTACAGGAATAATAGTTTAAAAGAAGAATAAAATGCTACGTGTGCAATAAATAACACCAATGAAAATACTGCTACTAACTAAGCGAAATTTAAAGAAAGAATAAATAAGATATTTTTAGAAAACTATTTAGGATATTCCAACATAAAGCGGAAAAATTTATAGAAAAAAATTCTTTAATTCAAATCTTAATCCTTGGAGAAATAATTAGGAACGCTAAGTGCAAGACCAAAACTATTCCGAATATTAAAGGATGGTGCGCTAATGAAGTGATACACCGCCTAACTAAGCCCAGTAGAAATTCAAGACAAACTAATGGAGACAAGCTGATAGAATAGGTCAGATGGCTGACTACTAAGGCTTTAACAAAGCTTTTTAACTTTAATCATTAAATAAATTAAGTATTTAGCCTCGCGTTATTTATAGCATAATTAAAGATAAATCTTTATTTAAATGTTTCTACAAAATTAATATAAGCCTATTTGTTTATCTCCTTTAACTTTGATACATGCTTATTATATCTAAGTATTAATATAGCTATTCACTAAGAAATTTAAATATACTCTTCAAGCTTTCTCTTCTCTCTTTTATTTCACTTTATAGTATAAAGTCAAATAACATTATTAAGGTACTCCTTTTGCATAATACACTTGCTCTTGTGTTTGCAGATCCAAGCTAACTTATTATATTTTTTCTTTCTATATCTTTTTAGATTCTTTGTTTTCCTATACTGAGGCCATTTGATTCTATAAGTAATAAGGAACAGGAAGCTGTTTATCTTAAGGTCAGACTAAATAATAATTATTTAATTGAAACAATAGCTTATTTTTTGAATCCTTTTGATTCTTAAAGATACATCATATCAATAACTTTTTGAAATTTTCAAAATATTTATTTATGGAATTTGATTCATTCGTATCTTATTTAAAAAAATATAAAATTAAAATAATTTTCAAAAAAGTGTTTACAAGAACTAGATAAATTATTATAAAAAACATAAAAAAAGTCTAATTAAATTTATAAAATACTATTTAGGAAAAAATATAAAATTAGAGACAAAATAATGTTCAGCATCTAATTAATTAAATTATTAAAAAATTAAAAATTAAAAATTAATAATTTAAATTTATAAAATCTAAAAAGTAAATTTTAAAATTAATAATTTAAATATTTTGAAAAATATTAAATAAAACTAAAATTATAAATATAAGTTCTATTTGCAATAAATAAACAAAAAATAAAAAAATTTAAATATTTTAAATCTAAAAATAATAAAATTTTAAAATTTTTGTTAAAGTTTAATATTATTCTTTCTTTAATAAAAATTATTATAAAAATTAAAGAAAATGTTTATTTTTATAAATTTATAAAAAATAAATTATGCAAAAAATAAAATTTTCATTTCTTTTTTGTAGAAATTAAAGAATAAAAACTTTGCAAAAGCTCTAGAAGATAAAAATTATAATTATTTACTTTTAAATTTATTTAAAATATTTTCTTATTTTCAGAATAGAATAATAAATGAAATAAAATAATTAATTAAATTAAATTAAATTAAAAAAATTTGAAAAGCTATTACATTTATCTTTCTAAAAGTTTATCAATCTTTACAATTATCATTATTTTCAAATTTTTGTTTAAATTTTAAAGGCTAAATAACTAATTTTTATTTACTTAGAACACATAAAATTTAAAATTAGTTCAATTATAAATTTATTACAATATTTAAATCAAATTATTTTAAAATATCGTAATTGTAGGCATACCCAGTCTCTCTAATCTAGCGTCAACTTACTCCTTCATACTAGTTGACCACTCTATAGTACTTCTTATTCATATCTAGTTATTTAATAAAATAGAAAAATTAATAGAAAATAAAAAAATATACTTGAAATTTTTAATATAAGAGTAGGACACATTACGAAAGAATCATGTATAATATATTATTTTTTTATTTATTACTAAGAGAAATCGAATAAAATATGAAAGAATAAGTAAAATAAATTGATGATGCTATGTATCTTTTTATTTTTAAGTGATTTGCTTACTCCGAAAATAGCTTTTAAGATAATTTATTAGAATATGTTTAACTAATTTTATTTAAAAGAACACAAACATTTTTTATAAAAAATATTAGTTTTATCAAAGTATTAAAGTAGATATTGCTTTAGAATGAATGAGATTTTTTGTATTTAATATAAAATTCTAATTTAAAACAGCTAAAAAATATCATTCATTCTAACTAATTTTCCCTGCTTTTAAATTAAATTTATTTTAATTTATGGATATTAAGATCGAATTTTAAATAAATATATTTAAATTATTATATTTCATGTTTAAGATGATATTGCTATATTAAATCTATCTCAAATATTTATTTTTTATTTCTTATAGAACTATTTTTGTAAATCTTAATAAATAAAGCATCATAGAATTTAATTTTTTCATTTATTTGTTTTAAAGAAAATTAAAAACCTTTTGCAATATTCTTAATTAGTTACTATTAGTGTAAAATTGAAGAATATCTAATATTAATTTAAATATTGCCTCTAAATTTAAAAACTAATCTATTTAGTGATATAGCAAAAATATAAATAAATGTATAAATTTAATTAAATAGTTAGATAATTTAGAATTATATTATATAGTGATATATGTCATTTTTTATTTTCTATTTTGCTGATTAAGATAAAATATTTTATATATCTTACTCTAGACTCTTATTTATTTCTTTATTTCTTTATTATTTTTTTATTTTTAGATATGAAATTTAATTATAAGATAGTAAATTAAAAGAGAACTAAGATAAAACTTAAAAAAATTATATAAAATTACCATTTATAAAATAAAAAGAGTTTTATAACTAAAATTAAGGCTAAAATAAAATAATTAAAAAATAAATGGAAAAATATCCTAAAACGAAATTTTATATTAGTAAATAAATTTAATCTAGAAAGAAATTTATATGATAAGTAAATTTAGTGATAAAGATCTTCCAAAGTAATTTTTATGGAATGGAGAATTAGTGACTATCAACAAATTTTTATGCTGGACTATGAAGTATAAAATTAAATTTAAGTTGAAAATTAATCCTTAAAAGAAAATTAAAGATTATTTGGAACGAAGAATCATTTGTGATAAACTAAAAATAATCAAGTTTAATTAAAGATATATTTCTAGTATAGTTCTCAAGTTATTAAATAATAAGAAAAGAAAACTATAACTAAAAATGACTGGTTTATAAATTAATTTTAAAATAATAATTTTAAATAATAATATACGAAAGGTAGTTTTAATTTTTTTCATTAATATTTTTTATTAAGGATGAATATAATGCAAAAACTTTTCACACTATTATAGCAAATAGATGGAAAAAGAAAAATGATAGAAAAATCTAAATAATTTAGTAAAGCGGAGATAAAAAATTTTATTTATAATTTTTTTACCAAATAATCTTGGTTTACTTAATAAAGAAATCCTAGATTAGATTTATTAAAGAAAATTTTAAATGCAACTTTATTTTATCTTTCTTATTGAAATGTTTAACTTATATATCTTTAAAATTAGAGGTAGCTATTAACTATAATAATTAATATCTATTTTTATATCATTATGTATCTTATAGTAAATATATCTTTATTAATTTTTTAATAACAAATTTAAGATTTGCTAGGATATATTTCAGCTGAATAAATTAAAATTATTTAAAACTAAGTAACTATTATTTTAATCTCACTCATACTTTCGCTTTCTCGGAGTAATATATTGATAAATAACATGTTTAACATAATCCTTTCGCATAGTGCATCTTATCATTGTGCTAACATTTCCAAGCTAACTTCTTACTTTTTTTCCCTTCTTTCGTTTAAATAGGCTTTTTATTTTCTTTCATGGGAGCTTTTTAATTTGCCAATTATTTAGGAAGAGGAAGTTCTTTAGAGAGAGGTCAATTGGAATCGAAAAGCAAGTTGGCATTAGGTAATAGAAGAGAGGGCATGCCTGCAATTACGCTGTTTGTTAGTTTCATTTAAATTATAAATAAAATAAATAAATAGAATTTATAATTTAAATATGGCTTGCACTTATTAACGCATAGTGCTATCTCAAAACTTTTATAACATGATAATAGAAGCATTCATCTATATATCAAACATAATTATAAAAGATTTAAATCTTAATATAATAAAATATTAATATTTTTTATTAAATACATAAAACACTTATTTTAACATCGATTAAAGTAAATAGAAGGTTTATATTCTCACTTGAGATACTAAATTAAAATAAAAATTTATTATTAACTGTCTATTAAAAAGTTTATTTTATAAATAAAATTTAAAATATTTTGTCTAAGAACCAAATTGAAATAGTGATAATTATTTTAAAATAAGTGATGTTTAATCAAATCATCCTTTATTTGTAATTAAGTGCATTAGTAATTTAATTTTTTTAATAATTATTTTAATATCATACGTGACTATCTTCCTTTTATTTTATTTTATTCAATATTTTTTGTTTTATAAACTTTAAGTTTATTCATTCTTTTTTAATTTTCTTATGCTGATTTATTAAGAAATTTTAAGTTAAAAAAATAAAAAATTATTGATCAATTAAAAATGCTTCTAAATAATATTTTCTTAGATTATTTTATTATAAACAAATATACTTGCTAATTTGCTACCAAACACTTTATTTTTTTATTTAGAATTCTATTTTTTATATTTTGCACGTTTATTACCTTTTATCTCACTATATGATTTAATTAAGAAAATAATTTGTTTTTAATTTTTTATATTTTATCTGTTTAAAAAGTTCTCTACAATCTAAAATGACCATCTATTATATATATTTTTATTTAAGCCTGAAAAAGAATTAATTGAAAAATAGTCTAAATTTCTATCCTTTATTATATATATATATAATGGATGTCGGCCGCGTCAGCCAAACTAGTAGGCAATCTGGTGCAGTGTATAATGCATCGCGAGTAATCTCTTACTAGATGCTACCACGGGGAAGGGTGATTAAGCTCCGTTGAGACATACCTAACTTACCCCAGGGTTCTCTCTAGCATTATGAAAGTTTGACTGACGGGCCTTTTAATTACCGACTTAATAACTATCTCTTATTTGGACCTTATTCAAGAAAACCGAAACATTTGACTCAAGATTTTAGAATAATTTTTAATAAGAAGATTCCCCATTTGGAGAAGCTGACATAACTCATTGGTCTTCTAGAATTTTAACAAGAAACATGAGAACATTTTCCTTAATATTAAATATTAATATTGAAAGAGCTGCGCGTCAATGAGGTACTACGTGCTCTATAATCATTTTTATTTATTTATTTAAATTTCCCTGATTTATCTTCTACTTCTTAAAAATTAATTTTTTTATTTTCTTCTGTTAGTAACTTTTCTATGTTTTCTATAATCGGCGACTATAACTGTGAATAACTAAAGAATTTGGTACTTAAATAAATATTAATTTTACATTATATCCTAATTTTAATTTAATATTTCTTCTATTTTAATAAGTAATTTATCTTAAAACTTTAAATTAGTTTCAATTTTATAATTTATAGATGATACAAAAGCAAATTTTCAATTTGAACTTAGAATTTATCACGATTTTTAATTTTAAGACTAAAAGATAATTGTTTAAAAATTAATTGATAATAATTATATTAAATTTCATAAAAAACTTCTTTTATCACTCTAAATAAAATTTATTTTATTATTTAAGTTAAAAAAACTTAATTTTATTCTTTATTTATTTTAATTCCTAAATTTTCTTAAATAATACATATTATACTCTTAAACTTTTTTGATTTATAATTTGCAAAAAGGGGATTTATTCTTCTTTAAGATTTAGTAAAAAATAGTTTTTATTTATATAGTTATTCTATTATCTAAAAATTTTACTTGTTTGACTAAAAGAATAATATAATTGAAATAAATTTATTTGAAGTTCAATCCAAAATAAAATTTCTAAATGCTTTTAATATTTTATTAGATATTTATATTTGTAATCTTTCTATTTTCGCTAATAAAATGTTTTTTAAACTAAATCTTCTAAATATAACGAATGTAAAAATTAGGTTTACTCTGGTATGAATGAACAAATATTATTCTGCTTGGGTATATATTTATATTTGATCTGTTTCATACTTAAATAAATATAAAGCTTAAATTACTAATAACTAATTTTCTTATTATGTCCAATGAAAAGTGAAGGATTTGAAAATTTTTTATAAAGGAATAGTTGATTTTTATTTTATTTTTGTTATATGAGTTTATTTTTTGATTTCTTAAGTATTCAAATAAAAATTATACATTTTATTATATTCTGCTTAAAATATTAAAAATTAAAATTTTTACAAGTAGGTTAAAGATAAAATAGGAAAAATAGAATTATAAACTAATAAAGCAAACATGATGAGTAGTTAAAATTATAAGAAAAAAGAACAGAAATAAGTTAAACAAGGATTAGCATTGTCTAATATCTTTTAGCGAGTGAAAATAATAAAAAAGAATAAATTTGGAATTTTAGTGTAAAATAAAAAGAATGAAAAAAATTTAAAAGCAAATGATTTAAAAATTATAAAAAGCCTATTACAAGAGATAAATTAAGAAAGGTATTTAATTATCTAAATAAAATTTAACTTATCTAGCTAAAAATTTTGAAATAAGCCAAAATAACAATAACTTTTAAATTTATTAGAAAGAAAAATATCATACTAATTCAAAAGTATGAATTAAAAGAATATGTTTAAACTAATATTATTTATTTAATATATGATTTCTAAAAGTCAGTTGCAATTTTTTTTTAATTTAAAAATTTAAGCTCTTCTTATAGTTAATTGTGCATGAAGTTTGAACTTTATAATAATTAATTGTAGCAATTTTAAGTTAAATCTTTAAAAAATTTAATATTTCATTAGGTAAAAAAATGAATGATATATATTGATTGAAGAAAAATTTATAATTTTTTCTAATATTTCTCAAAGATTTTATAGAGCATGATACTGGGCTAAGCATACTTATCTTAATTAAAAATGTTTAATTTAAAACTTAAATAAAAAGTTGAAAAATACTCTAATCTATTATGCCTTTTATAATTCCTTTTAAAGCAAGTTCCATGCAACAATGTTTATTATAGAAAAAAAAGACAGACATATTTAATTTTAAATTATAAATTCTATTTATTTATTTTATTTATAATTTAAATGAAACTAGCAACCAGCGTAATTGCAGGCATGCCCTCTCTTCTATTACCTAATGCCAACCTGCTTTTCGATTCCAATTGACCTCTCTCTAAAGAACTTCCTCTTCCTAAATAATTGGCAAACTAAAAAGCTCCAATGAAAGAAAATAAAAAGCCTATTTAAACGAAAAAAGGGAAAAAAAGTAAGAAGTTAGCTTGGAAATGTTAGCACAATGATAAGATGCACTATGCGAAAGGAGCATGTTAAACATGTTATTTATCAATATATTACTCCGAGAAAGCGAAAGTATGAGTGAGATTAAAGATAATAGTTAATTAGTTTTAAGAATTTTAATTTATTCAGCTGAAATATTGTTTAGTAAATAAAAAAGAATAATAATTTCTCAAATCATGCTTGAAGAAAAATTAAAATCTTCATGCTTTTAACTCATAGCAGCTTTTTTAAAGTGGACAAAACTTTATTAGACTATTTAATAAATAATAAAGAAAAAAAATAAAAACAAGTTATAAAAATTGATTTAACTTACATTTATTATGAATTAAGTATTATAAATTTTTTTTTAATTCATAGCAAAACATTTAATAATTAAAAAATCTTTAATATATCAACAATTAAGTGATTAAATATAACTAATATACCTAAAACTTCTTTTCATATCATCTAATATTAATGATTTTCTAAATTGTAAATATATGCACGAAAAATTTAGATATAATATCGATTTTAAGTAGAAGAAATTTTTTAAATTTGTTAGATTAAACAAAGCTACATAAAGAGTAATAATAATTGTTCATAATAAATAGTTTTAAACTAAAATATTTTTTAATACTAAAGCTTTAATGTAATTAGCTCTTTATCAAAAACCAATTTATTTCTTTAATAAGCAAGTTATTTATTTTATAAAACATTAATAAAAATAATAATATTAGGAAAAATTAAAAAATAAGCAAAGAGAGCCAAATTATTTAATGATTTTAATTTTATTAAAATAATCCAAGCTTAGCATAAGTTAAATGAACTAAACTTTTGTTGATAACACCCTATTAAATCTTATTGTATTCTATTTACTTAAATGTATAAAAAGGTTTATCAAGTTTGTTTTGCACTCTTTGAAAATAAATATAACTAATTTTAAAATGTTTTGAAACAGTAAGTCACGCGATTCTGCGAATTAAAATTTAATTATTTTAAATTTTTAATAATTTTCATTGCAAACAAAAAATTTAAAATACTTAATATGAATTATTCTTCATTTTATTATATTATTTTTAATAACCACTAATTTCTTCATTGTTATATAACTAAAAATAAGCAAATTTTTTACTATGAATGTCTGCAATTTATTTCCTTACTTACTAAAAATTAATTATTTTATTAATTATTTTACTTTTAATTAAGATATTTCTCTAACAAAAAATAAAATTTACTTATCTCAATTATTTTTATTTAATCAGATATTTTCCTTTATTATTTTTAAGAACTATATTTAATTTCTTTAGTTATAAAAATATAATAATTTATTATTTTTTTCTTAAGGATTTAAATACATCTTTCTCTTAATCCCTATTAAGACAAACTTAAATTAACTATTTTTCGCTTTTTATATTTTCTTTTTAGTTGATTGCTAGTAAAAAGCTCTCATTTATAATGATTTAGTTTATAAAATAAAAATTAGGATATTTTATAATTAAAGCTTATATTTTAAGATGGATAATTAAATTTTCTACTTTTATGAACTTATTTCAATAAATAAATATTTTCAATTATAGTTATACTTATCACTTATATACCAGATTTACTAGTCTTCTTATAATAAGCTTTAGAATGAGTGAAATATTATGAAGCGATACTACTAAATCTAAAAACGAATATGCATATTTTATATTTTAGCTTTCTCACTTATTTTTAGAAAGTATTAATGAGTAAATTAATAGATAAGTATAATAATCTAAATATAAAGCTAATGATTATATATATCTTTCTTTTAACTAACTTATTTGGGTTAAACAATAGCTTTTAATAAATCCACTAGAATAATAATTTGAAAATAATTTATATTAATATTAGTGTTTATATATAAGAATCTTTGTGATATGTTTCTTAGAGCTATAGATTTATTATTTTTATTTATTAATATTAAAGAAATATAATGCTATTTAAAATAATATATAACCCATGCAAGGTAACTAATTAAAAACCTTAACACTTAATTTTATTTCAAAATGTTAAAAATTTAGTTATTTTGTAAATTAATTTATAAATAAAATAGCGATAAAACTATTAAAAAGTTTTTAATTTAATAAATGATTTATAAAGCTTAAGAAATATAATACTTTTATACTAATTTATTAATATACCTATCAACTAAAAATAAGACAGATTTTAATTAGTCTTTTAATTTTAAAAACTAGACATGATATACTTTAATATTTAACTTTAAATAAGAAAGAAAAAGAATAATTAAATTTAATAATTTAAATAATTAAATAATTAAAAATAAAAATATAAAAATAAATAGAAATTATTAATTTTAATTATAAGTTTCTTAAGAATTGATAAATACCAAATTATATTAAATTCTTTAATATTTTTTAAAAATATTAATAATAAAATTATATCTAGTTTAATTAAAGCTAAGAAATTTAAGGTAAATAGTACATTTTTGAAGTTAAATCCTATGTAGGTTTTATATTTTAAATTATAATTAGTTATAAAAGTAGAAATGAACTTTAGAAGTACTAATTTTCAGATAACTTTCTAAATAAGAAATATTAATGAGATGTAGAATATCAATAAACTTTATATAATTATTAACTTTATGCCAATCACATTTAATAGATAAATTTTTTTTATTTCTGTTTTTTATGAAGTAAGTAGATAAATCAAATTTATGTGCTTAGAGATTATAAAACTTACTTATATAAAATTAAAAAATTGATAAAGAATAACCATCTAATTAAAATTTATTTGTCCTAATAAATATAAATAAAGTATTCTCGAAAAATGGGATTTTATTCTTTTTATTTTTAAATTAAAACTAAATTTAAAACCAATCAAGGAATATAAGTTTATAACACTAAAATAGAATAAAGCCATATATTATAATAACTAAAATTAGTTCTTAATTATGAAATTAGAATCGAAGAGGTCCAACATTTGTGGATATTTGAGCTTTAAAAGTATTTTTGCAAGAAAGAAATCAAAAGAAATAATTTAACTTTTCATAGAAAAGAGACAAAATGACAAGGAAGGCTTGAAATTGAAATTAAAAAAAGAAGAAAAAATAAATAAATATAAATTAAAGAAATATAATTGTAAACTTTAAATTATAAGAAACATTAATATCAATATCTATAAGCCTTATTCAAAAATTACGATTTCAGAATGAAAAAAGTAATATATCCTATGGAACTATAGATAAATCTAAATTATGACAAAGTCTTTTTAATGAATCAATTAAAAATATAAAATGATACTAAGTTAAAATGATACTATATATCTAAAATTAAAAACAAATTCTGAATAAAATCACTACAAACTCTCGACTATAGTAGAAAATTATTATAATTCTTCCGAATTTAGAAATAAAAAATATTAAAGCTAATTAAAGAAATTAAATTAGGGAAAAATGATAGTAAACAAAATGCAAAGAAAGAAAGCTATAAGATTTTACTTAAATTAATATGATAAAGTTAAGGCTAAACTTAAAATAAAATAAATGGATATGATGCTCTTTAAAAATCTAATAAACTAAAAGTAAATTCTGAAAGAAAAAAATGAATTTTAATTTGCTTTTTACAATTAATTTCTTAGCAATTTATAAAAAAATATCTCTAAATTTTATTTTAAGTTTTTGAAATGATAAAGTTGAAAAGGAGCTTCTTAATTCTTATTTTTCATTTTGATATATTTCATAGCCTGTAATATAGGTTTTAGTTAAATTCATAATAAAAGAATTCATTTGAATTATGATATATTTGTTAATTATATATGTCCTTAATAATGAACTTATAAATCTTTTTATTTTAATTTTAGATCACCAATTACTTAGGGGATTTTTCACTTAAAAATATGAAATTTTATTTATTTTAGTATTAAGATTACTTAGAATAAATAAATATCTATATAATAAAATGTAATCCTAGCCTTCTAGAAATTATTTAGTTTAAATTTAAAAAATAGTAGTAAGCACTAAAACCTCGCTAAATTTACTATGGCTCATTTAATTTTTTAAGTACTTGACTGTCAAATTTAACCATTTTTTATATACAAATAGAGCTTTAAAAGATGATACTAAGATTTAGAAAAACAATTGACTATATAAAAATAATTTAAATGTATATCAGTTAGATATCACATTATTACAATTATATATTCTTATCAATGTTTTAACAATCTATGCTTATTTTTATTTCTAAGCAGATACTATGACTATTACTCTTCCAAAATTTTATATTAATATTAAAAAATTTAAAAAATATTAATTAGCAAGCTTTAATAAATTAATAGCTTAAATTAAGTTATTCATTTAATTTTAATTTAGAATATATAATATTGGTATATCACTTATATAATATTTAAGAAAATAACAATAATTATCATAAATTAAAAAACTCTAGCGTGTATCTAAATTTATTTTGTTTGAGTTTGATAAAATAATAATAAATTTAAGATTAAGCCTACTTTCTCAAGATGGATTATTTTGCACTTGTATTTCATGCAACTTTTTTAATTTTTTAAATTTAATTTCTTTTTTAATTTTTCAATTGAAGCTTTTTTAGTTTTAATATCTGAAAAAGATGTTAATTTTAAAATTTAATTTAGCATCATTATCTCAGCTAGTGTGAGTTGGATAGATGCGACTTTAATAAAAAAATGTTCTCTTATTTTATTTATTTTATAACATCAAAAAATTAATTTATGCTGCTGGATATAATTTTATTTATTTATGACCAAGCTAACGATAAAAGAAATGAGATGCAAATAAACCTATTGCTATATTAATTTTTTAATTTTAATAATTAAATCTGATTCATTTACTTTGTTGCTTAAGAAGCTTATTTCTTTAAATTTCATGCATTTTTAATTTTATAAATGCTACAAAGCTCTCTTAAGGAGAGAATTCTTAAGCTTTTAATTATTTTAAGTTTTATTAGCAGCAATCTAAATAAAAGTTTAAATAAGATGAATTATGAAAGCTATTTATAGAATTATAAGATTCTTAATTATATAATTATTTAAATGTTTTTAAGAATCAAAAAGAAAACAAAAATATAATAATTTATATTAATAAACAATTCCAAATTAAAAATTTAATTAAATAGCTTAATATTCCCTTATTAAGGCAAGCAATGTAATACTTTTTAGAAAAAATGACTAAAATTAAATAAAAGCTACAATTGGACATAAAAAAATATTCGACAGATATTGTATATGCTTTATATACAATTAAAAGAGAGATAAGCACTATATATAAATTTTATATATTTCAAAATTAAAAGCTTAAATTTTATTATGATTTATCTTAATTTATGAGAAAGAAATTTCTTTAAGAATTCAGAATAAAATAAAAATTATAAAATTTATATTCCAATTATTTTATAATTTCTAGTGTTTTATATCATTGCTTAAATTATATTAAATAATAAAAACTCTTCAATTTATAGAGTAATTTACTATTATCTGATAATATACAAATTTAAAGGCCTTTCATATTAGGAGATTTATAAATTTGGAATGCAATTGAGATATATAACTAAAAATAAATTAAATTATTTAATTTTTAAATATAAGCTAATTATAAGCCTCCTTATTGTAAGTATTTTTATAATTTTAGCTTTTAGATTAAAATATTTAATGAAAAGTTATTTATTTCTATCCTAATTTTTATTTATTTAATCCTTAATATTCTTAAGACTTTAATTTCATGAATGATGCTTAAGAAATATTAGAGATTTTAGAATATAAGTTATTTAACTTTTATAATTTAAATTAGATTTAATTTTTTAAAGTAAGTGCTTCTAAATAATTGTAGAATTAATAGAAAAAAAAAATTAAAATTAAATCTAAAATTTAAAAATTAAGAAAAATTAATAAATTTATTTAAAATTATTTTGCATTTTATCTTTAAGATAATAACTAAATAGATAAATATATTAAGTTAATATTTTTCAGGCTTTTCTAAATAATTATATAAAATGATTCTAATTTAGGAAAAACAACTTTAATCTAAAATCTTTAAAGAGAAATAAAGATTATTTTCCAACTAAAATGCTCTTCATTGTATTATTTCTTTCATAGCAAATTTAAAAAAATTCCGTATAGTAATATGAAAGTAAAATATTGACTATTCCACTAAAAGTCTAAATAAAGATTATCATAAACATAAATAAAGAAGATGTATTAATAAAATTTTAAAGGTTTAATTTGAATAAATATAAATAATGCTTCTTTATTATATTAATTTCCATCTATTTAGAGTCAGAATGAATCACTATTATATAGCATTAGTCATAATTTATACTATTTATATTATAAGTCCTAATGTTTATCATTATTTCAGATATTATATATATTAAAATTTTATTATAAAAGTCTGATAAATAGAAAAAAAAAACAACTAAATCTTGTAGACAGTTAATCAAGTTAAAGGAATAAATTTACGTTTATATAAAGAAAAAAAGATTTAGTCTTTAAAAGTGAAATATTTTTATAATTAAATTTAACTTCAGCTTTTTATTATATTCTATTAACCATAACATAACTATGAAAAAAAAAGAAACAAATAATTAAAGTTTAGGATAAAATTTATAAAGATTATAAAATAATTTGAGAGATAAAATGTTTCTTAAAGTTGTAAATTTATTATATTTATATAACTATTAAAATTGGAATCAGCTAATTTAGTTGCGTTGGATTAGTGTTAACACTATTTTAGAAGAAATAATAGAGTATTAAATTTCTTATATCTGAATTTAGTGAACATTAAATTTTAGATAAATTTTAATATAAAAAACTTTTAAAATATAATAAAATTAAGAAATAATTAGAAAAACAAGCTAAAATAGTTGAAAGCTATTTTCTTAATATATTTTTCGTTTATAAAGCCAATAATTAAAAAGCATAAAATAATTTGTTTTTAGTGAAATACTAAAAGAATTAAATTTCCTAATATTATCTTCATAAATTTTTTTATTTTTACAAACTCATTAAAAATGTTTATTTTATAATTTTTTATTTAAGTTAAATGTTTTTAAGCGAAATCATACTAAGTATTATATAGGATATTTGATTATATAACTACTAAAATAAGTAAATAAATAAAATTTTAATTTTAAATAATTATTAAATTTTATTTAGTTAATATCTTTATTATTTTAAGAAATAAACTTAAAAATAATTTGGTATTTAAGATTTACTAATAAAATGTTTAAATTTTAATTTTTAGATACTTTATTCATAATGCATATATAAACATTTATAAATTAATCTCTAAGTTTACTTAATAACTAATAACTAAAATGATATCAACTAAACATAAATATTAATTATATAATTATTATAAATAAATATATAGCTAAAACTTTTATTTATTAATATAGCAATAAATTCATCTTTAGAAATAAATAAAATTATTAAGACTTCCAGCTTAAGATTGAAATTAAATTAAATTAAATTAAATTAAAAAATTCCTTTAATTTATTTTCTTTTATGTATTAACAAACAAAAATTCAAATATATATTATAAATAAATTAAAAACTATTATTAAAAAAATAGATTTAGAAATATTTTTAGTTTATTAGTTTATAATTATGTTTAAAATAATCGCAAATAGAGAATACTTCCTAATTTTAAGGTAAATATAAAATGAATTTTAGAGTTTTTTATTTATTAATAAAGAATAATAATCTTATTATAAATTTGCCATTGTAAAGTTAAAGCTCTATTGAAATATATCTTTGCTATAAGGTAAAAAAATAATAAAATTACTTATATAGAATTTATGGATATATCTTAACATTTTTATATAAATTGTATATTCTAAGAATAATATAAAAATTATTGCCAATTTATTGAAAAATAGCGTTGATAAGAAAATTCTTAAAAATAAAGATTGCACCAAAAGCTTTAGTTATATATATAAATAATTAATAAATTTAGAATATTATAATAATTACTATTTAAAATAAATAATTTTATTACTCTATTATTTAGTCAAGTTTAACTTAAGAATTTCAATTATTAACTATTTAATAGCTCATTTAAATATTTTATCAAGTTTCATTTATTTAATTTATTTTTATATCTTGTTTCGTATAAATCTATCTATTTCAATTTAAAATTTAAAAATTTTCCTTAAGAACCAAAATTCAAATTAAAAAAATGTTAATTATTAAAATTTAACTAAAGAAAAGAATTAAGATAAAGCTTAATTTTAAAATAGATTAACTATAAACATTAAAGTTTATAATTTATATAAAATTAATTTAATATAAACAATTATATTTCCTTTATTATATTAAATTAACTTTTTTTATTTAGTTAGAATTATTTAATTCTATAGTCAGTTTCTAATTTATAGCTAAAGACTTGCATCTTATGTGTTTGAAACCTTTCTAAGCTATTTACAACAAAATTAAGTACTTAAATGTTTATTATCAAATATTTCCAAAAATTAGGATAGCAAAATTTATTCATTTTCTTCAATATACATTTAACTCACAATCTCATACCATTTTTTGCTTTCACTTGATAGTACAAAGATAAATAGCATGCTTATCATACTCCTTTTGCGTAATGTATTTTATTCTTGTGTTCACAATTCCAAGCTAACTTTTTACTTCTTCTTCCTTTCTGATTCTAGCTTTTCTCTTCATTCTTTTTAATTGAGATTGGTTGAATTGATAGTTATTTAGGAACGGGAAGTTTTTTATCGAGAGGCCAGTTCTGATCTAAAATTAAGATATGATCTGAATTAAGAAGGGCATGCCTGTAATTACGTTGCTTTGTTTCATTTAAATAATAAAAATAGAAATAAAAAGAATTTATAGTAAAATTAAAGTTTAAATATATATAATAGTTCGCAATCTTTTAGTACTAGTTCACAATTATATAAAGCAGAGGTATTTTAAATAATTTCTTAAGCTATATATATCGAAATGGGTTTTAATTATTTATTATGTATATGCTAAGATAGAATTTCTAGTTATTTATCCTTTATCTTAATTATAATAATAAGTTGCCTAAATTCTAAATTTAATAGGTAAATTTTAAGCTGATGAATTATAGTTATAGAATATGTAAATTAATAATTTAGTTATTATATAATAATCTAATTAGGAATATATCTAATTATTTTATTTAATTTTAAATAATTATCTATATTTAATTATAAATATTGATAACTATTATCTGAAAGTATAAGTAAAGATAGATAATTAAAATAGTAATATTTTAAAATATATTGGTTATATCTATAATTATACATACTATATTCTCTTTAAAACTTTAGAAGCTTTGAAAATTAGATAATTTTAAATAATTTGGAAAGTAAAATTATTTATTATAATAAAGCTTTTAATAATGACTAAATTATTTAAAATACTACTAATATATTTCTAATCTTAATATCTAAAAGATATATCATTTTTAACTTTAAACTTACTTTTTAGGTATTATATCATTATATAAAGTTTAAAGCAATACAAATATTTACTAAATTGTATGAACATTTCTAAAGAGTTTGGATCCTAATAGGAGAATTAAGAGTTAAAGCATATTTTAATGTTTTAGCTTATTAGTTAAATTTAATACATCATTTGATTATTAAAGAATTATTCTAAAATTAGGAAAAATAAATAAAATAGGTAAAATAGTACAATTGGTCTAATTAGCAACTTAATAACTTCTTCATGTTAATATCTCTCTATTAATTAAGAGGTATAAAATTTTTCAGAACCAATTTAGTTAATAGATAAACTAAAAGCAAGAGTAAGGTAAATAACACTAATTTATCTTTAATAATAAATTTAGAAATAAAATATTAGGATAGAAAGATTAAATTCTTAAAATTTTAAATAGCTGTAAGCAATTTAAAAGATTATATTCCAAGATATTTGAATATTCATAAATTAAATATAAAAAAGAGCCTTATTAAAATTTAGCTTTGCATTTGATAAGCTTTTAATTTATATATAGCTAGCAAATGTTGATAATTGAAGATGAATAATCAATTAATATATCTTATTATTATTTTATTAAATCATATTCATACTTTATAACAAATAATCTAACTAAAAAGCATTAATAAAAAATATAATTAACTAAGTTATTATTAATGCTATTCTATCTATATTGTAATAAGAAAATCATATTACTAAGTAAGCTTAAAAATATTTATGTTCATTGAGAAAAAATTATTTTCATTTATAATAATTTCAAAAAGTTATTTATGATATAACTTAATAAAGAGAACTTAAATAAAAAACTTAAGATGCAATAAATCAAAATATAAGCACTTACTTCTGCTTCCTAATATATTAAATATATAAAGCTAAATAAATTTTTTAATTAATTGTTTATCATTAAAACAAATTTTTAATGATTTAAACATTTTCAGATTTTATATATTAGTTTTTATTATAAATAGTTGATATATAGCAACTATACAATAAATGATTGAAGATACTTACACTGATTTAATAATTTATAAATATGATTGTTAAAGTTGCATTATTAAATATATAATAACTAAAATATTTTTTAGCAATAGTTTAATGTTCGCTAAGTCTTAATAGATATTAATTAAAATAAATCCATTATAAAATGAGCAGCCTTAAATAATTATTAATAAATATATTTATATAAAAGGTAAAAAGTAATTAAATAAGAAAAGGTATTAAATAAAAAAAATTCTCTTAAAATAGGTTCCTTTTCCATTTAAATTAGATCAAAATCTAAAATTAAAATTGTCTATAAATTAAAAGAAAACTTAAACTTGGTCATTGTTTATTTAAAATATTAAAAAATATATAAATAAACAAAAAAGATAGATAAAATAATCCTATGTTTAAATTATTAGAAAGAAAATAGGTATAATTTTAATTTAATCTATTTAAAATTTACTAAATTTCTGAAATAAGTATCTTTATATATTTCTTTAAAAGAATTAATAACCAAAATTTATTAATAGCTTATTTTTAACTATCTAACTTGATTTTTTATTTTAATATTTTAATTTATCTTACTAAAATTCTTAGATATAAATTGTCTTAGATTTATCTACATATTGTGGTAGGCTCTTTATATAATTAAAAATTATCATTATGCTTTATTATTTATTTATTCTAAAGTATTAGATATCTATTTTGTTGTTACTTGCAGAGTTATTTTTCTTTTCTTTAGTTTGGTTTGAAGCTCTTTTCTTAATAACTCTTAAGATTTTTTAGATATTTTAAATAATTTTTTTAATTATCATTTTGCTAGTTCTGACTTTTTTCTTAATTATTCTAAATTTTATTTAATAAATTAGTTTATTTTATACTCTTAATGAGAGTTTATTTTCGAGCCTATAATATTTATAGACCAAATATACTAAAGTTTTGTATATATTTTTATGGTTCATTGTAAATAATTCTTTCTACGAATTTCGCTTAGTTTATTTTATTATTAAAAAAATTGACTTTGTCTAAATTATTGCGAACAAAAATTACTAATATTTAAATTTGAAAAATCTAAAATAAATGAATAGTATAAGCTAACATGAAACTAAAGCAAAATATAAAAATAAATTATTTAAAATATAGCAATACATTCATTTAGTTATTATAAAGGATTAATTAAGTTTTAAATATTAGGAAAATAAGTTAGAATACACCTAAATAATTATATTAAACTGCTTTTTATTTTAATTAATTTAAAGTTGAGAAAATATATTAAAATAAAAGTTTTCAAGCTTAAAATTAAATTTCTATTAAAATTAACTTGGGAAGTCCAAGTAAATAATTCTTTTATAAATAATTGTAAATTAATTTAATATGTTTAATACTATTTAATATATCTAATAAAGATAATCTATCTAAATAAATCAAAATAAAAGCTTATACTTATTTAATAAGCAATTTATAAAATAAGGATGATATAAATTAGGTGTTAAGGATTTTTTCATTTATATGGTAATAAATTTTAGTTAATATAACTATCTAACTTAATACTTGGCTCAAATAAAATTTACTAATATTTATTTATATAATTATGAAATTACTTAAATAGATATTATATTTGCTATTAAGCTTTGGATTAATAATTATAATGATTTTAGTTTTAATTATGTAAATACATTCTAATTATCTCTATGCAAAAATAGCATATCATTTTGAATAAAATGTTTCTTTTTTATTATTTCTCTTAAGATAAATAATTTAAAATATTTCTAAATAAAATAATAAAAAGTTTTTTAACCTTTTAGTTTGTTTTTAATAATAATATAAAAGATAGGCTTTATCTTAAATTAAATAATTAATTATCATATGTCTGTCATTATAGTTATTAAAGCTTAAATTTCTTTATTTTAGTAATAAATTATTTTATTTAAATCATTTTAAAATTGTTTACTAAACACATAGTTAAAGTTATTGCTTTTATTCTAAATATCTATTTTGCTTATTCTTTTGGAAAATATAAAGCATTTATTTTATTTTAAAGATTTATTAAGAAAAGTACAATTAAATAAATTTTAAGTTAAATGGAAAAATCAAATGTTTGTATTCTAAATGTAAACGATAACGCTTACGTTAGTATATTTAAGAATAGAAATTAAAAATACTTGAATATGCATTAAGTGTGGAATATAATAAAAGCTTATTAAATAAAATGTTAAGCAATTTATAAAGAAATTAACTTAAAAGGAATCATTAAAAATATAAAGAAATTATGTTTGTTAAATCATTACTATCAAACATAAAGGAAATATAATAGATTAAAAGAGTTATAAATTTAATTATCAAATCATATCTAAAAATAAAGAAATAAAATTATCTTCCTTAGAACACTGTAAATATTAATTAATAAAAGAAAATTTAGATATAAAATAGCATAAAAAACACTAAAATTAATTTATTATCTTTAAAGTATAAAATTTCAGGAAATTTAAAAAATTATAAAATAAAAAAACTAATTTTCGAATTTTTATTTTATAATTTATGCTTTAAACTGATTCTTTCTTTTATTGATTATACTTGCTTTATATACATTAAGCTAATAAAAATGTTAATTAAATGAAAATAATTTTTTCTTTAATGCTCATAAATGATGATTATTGGATTTCTTAAATTATTAAGTAAAAATATTTAAATTAAAAATTAATAATATATTTTTGACTTAAATTAATAGAAAAATGTATTAAACAAAAGAAAAATAAAAAATAATAAATATATTTATAATTAATTTATTTACTAAACTTAAAATTAATTAATTTAAAATAAGTATTTTAAAACTTTTAATTACTATGCTTATTTAAACTTTAATTTTACTATAAATTCTTTTTATTTCTATTTTTATTATTTAAATGAAACAAAGCAACGTAATTACAGGCATACCTACCCTTCTTAATTCAGATCATATCTTAATTTTCGATCAGAACTGGCCTCTCGATAAAAAACTTCCCGTTCCTAAATAACTATCAATTCAACCAATCTCAATTAAAAAGAATGAAGAGAAAAGCTAGAATCAGAAAGGAAGAAGAACTAAAAAGTTAGCTTGTATTGTGAACACAAAAACAAGATACATTACGCAAAAGGAGTATGATAATCATGCTATTTATCTTTGTACTATCAAGTGAAAGCAAAAATGGTATGAGATAGTGAGTCAAATGTATATTAAAGAAAATTAATAAATTTTATTTGCCTAGCTATAAAAAAAAGGTATTATATATTTAAGTATGTAAATATGATAAATTATAGATACATTCATGGTCTTTATTTATTATTTTTATCCGACCAATAAAATTTTCTTTAAATTAAGTGATTTATATATCTCAAATTATGAATAACTAGATAAAGAAATAAGAGAATGCTAATCTAATTTAAAGAGTTTAAGTATAATCTAAATATTTATTTGTTTATTTTTATTCCTTTATTTATTATACTTAACCGCATAAAAACTAAACAATATTAAGTATCTATTATAAACTATTGTTGAGACATATAAATTTTCTTTTACATTAAAGATAAATTTATTATGCTTATACAATAAATCTATATAATTTATTATTTTCATTAAGTTTATTAGTAAAATGATATATAGATATGTTTAATATTACTTGCTAAGATTATATATTCATTTTAAATTGAACATAAAAAAGCTTATACCAATAAATTCAGTGTTAAAAGCAGTTATAAAGCTTTATTTTAATTTTTAGAAAAAACTGTAATAATTATAAAATTATAAAATAAGTGTAGCTAACTACTGTCTGATGAACTTTTAAGACTTTTTTAAATTAATATCAATAATTATAAAAATATTATTATAAACTAAATTATAAAATAAAATCTCTATAAAAGGCTAACTATTTACTCATAAATAAAATATTAAAAGCATAAAGTAAAAATGTATTTGATATTAGAACTTAAGATATTAATGTAATATTAGTACATCAAAAAGATAAAAACATTTATAAAATAAATAATAATTAAATAATAAATACTTAGATTGGAATATTTATTTTTATATATTTAATTTAAATCATAAAACTACTACCATCTTAATTGCATAAATTAGAAGAAACATAGAAAATTAAAGTTAATAAATACAGATTTAATAAATTGTAAGCTTATATAATTTTATAAAGGTATTATATATAGCTTAAATATCATTAATATTTACTAATTCTTAAATTCCTCAATTAGTTAATTGCTTGCTGATTCAAAGGCTTTAATCTTTTTATAATTTCTTCTTTTTTAGATAAATTAAAAGAATCTCTATAAGCAATTAAGAGAAGGTATTAAAATAGATTAAGAAGTGTATTCAGAATATTTATATGAATAGAAGTATGTATATAGACTTTAATCATATATTTAATGATAGTATCATTAGTTTATTATATCAATATTAGATTTAAAATAAATAAATTTATAAATATATTTAGATTTATATTATTTATTTAATTAGCAAGCTAGTCTTGTAAAGGTTTAAAAAGGTTAAAGTTATTTTAAAAATGTATCAGAGAAAAGAAATAAAAATTAAGTTAAAGGACAAATTAAAAGAAATTTAAAAAATAGCTTCATTGAAAAGCTAATAAATTATAATTATAAAATAAGTTAAAGTAAAATTTTGATGTATATTTTAAAATAATTAATCAATAGCTAGCAACTTTAAGTATCTATAAAATGTGCTGAATATATGAATATATAAATATATATGTATTTATCTTTTTATATTTCATGAACTTCTAAAATAAATAAATAATTAATAAACAACATCAAGCTTTACTCATATTTTCATACTTTCTTTTGCTTTCATTTGGTAATACAAAGATAAATAGCACGTTTGACATACTCCTTTTGCATAATGTATCTTGTTTTTGTGCTAACAATTCCATGCTAACTTCTTCTATCTCTTTCCTTTTTGCATCTTATTAGGTTTTTCATTCTTTTTAATTGGAACTTCTTAGATTGATAGTTAGATTGGAACAGGAAGTTGTTTAATGAGTGGCCAATTCCCATCAAAAGTCAAATCTGGACTTGAGCGTAGAAGGCTAGGATGCCCGTAATTATTGTGTCTTAGACTTGTTTCATTTAAAATTATAATTGATTGATATAAACTAGAATTTATACTAAATTAAATTAAACAAGCTTAAAGTTTAATATCAATAGAAGTTATTAGTTTAGCTATCATTTAATAAGGCACTGCAATTATAACCATTCTTATTATTTAATCCATAAGTAACTTAACTCTAAATTAGTCATTTTAATACTATATATCCTTATTTTAATAGAGGCTTTGATAAAAAGCAAAATCAATTATTTGATTCAAACTTTTTAAGATTTTATAAGTTAGAAATCTAAATTATAAATAAAGCTTTTAGTTAATTTTTAAGAAGAAATTTAATTTATTTAAGCAAATCCCAAATTTAGCATAATTTCAAACTAATAATAAATTTCACTTCATTCTATGCAGCTAAAGGTATAATACAATTATTCTTAAGTTAATTCTAATTTTTTCTTAGTTAATAAATAAATTGATATAAAGACAAAAAACTCTTAAATACTAATCTACCTTATAATTAGTTTATTCTACCTTAGCAATTCTTAATTTAATTAATTAGCAAATCATTTAAGATCATACTTATTATAAACAATTTTCTTTTATTTGAAAATATAAATAAGCAAAATTAAAAAAGCTATAAAGCATCTATAAGTCTAAGAAAAAAAAAAAATTGCCAGATTTACATTCCTATTTAGCTAGTGGACTAAAAACCTAATTTTTAAGCTTATACTTTATATAAATAAATATTTATCTAATATTGTTATATATTTACCATACTAAGCAAATAACTATAATTCTATTTCCATATTAAATAATCCATCTATATAACACTCTTCCCTGCCACATATAAGAAAGCTACTTCAACAAAGAGAAATAAGAAAAAAGTTTAGTTAGAAGCATTTTAAAAAATGTTTAAGAAGAATCTTTTAATTAATACACAAAAGCACAATAATTAGCAGAAAGTAAATTTGAAAATTAATTATCTTTATGGTTAAAAGGAGATCTAAAAATAAGAAGAGCTTAAGATTATTGTTTATTACTAGAGACTTTTAATAAGTTAATTTTTCATAGTAAATAAAATCAAAATTATTGTGAATAAAAAGTGTAAGCACTTATTTTTAGGGATAAAAGTCTATATTTTTATATTTATTTTACTATTTCATAAACACTTTATAACAAAAGTTTTTAGAGAACAAATTGAGAAGGAATATCTTTAATATAAATATAAGAATAAAGAGAATAAAAATAAAGCAACTAAATGATATAATAGATGGGTTGCTTATTTTAATAATTTGATATGTATAAAATCTAATTATCGTAAAATATTCTTTTTACTAAAATTAAATTTATACATCTGTATAATCTTTTTAAAACATTCGCAACTATCTTATATTTAATTAACTACTTATTAAAGACTAGACTTATCAATAATTTTTTTAATTAGTATGTATTTTTAAGTTTAAATATGTAAATTTATTTTATAACTAATTAAGAAATGCTTATTCATATAGGTTACTATGGAAAGTAATAAATTAAATTTTAGTCTTAGTAAAAATAAACAGATTATAAAAAAGTAAAGCTTTAAGCATTTTAGTAAAATATAAAGCGTAATTTTTATCTAATATGTTTAATTATATTTAATTAAGATTTAGTAAAAATTTCTCATAATTTAAGGAATGAGAAAATTATTAATTTTAAGTTTTAAATAAGCAAATCTTTTACTAAACTAAGAAATATAAAAGTAAATTGAGTATCTTTATCAGTATGATATTCTTTCTATTTATGAACAATCTAGATGAACTTAATCTAAAAATGTTTAATAATAATTAAATTAAAATAATTTAATTTTATCTAGTTTGATAGATATTTATTGTAGTTATGCTTTTAATTAAATGGATTTATATAATTTATTCCAAAATTTATTTATTCTGTATAAATGTCTTTAATAGCTAAATCTTTATATTTCTGTATTTTAAAGCTTTCATAAGCAACTTTTTAACCAATTTAAGCTATGCTTTTAAATTTTTCGTACAATAGTTATCAATAAGTAAAAATTTTGATTTAGTAAGTTTGAAATTAATTGATTACAAAGAATAAAAATAAAAAGGTTGCTAATAACTAGAATTTAAATAAAAATAGGATATAATCAAATACTTAAAAAGTAAAAGCAAGCATAAGTAAATTAATTTATGTGTATGTAGTATAATAAACAAGCTTATTTAAAATTATTAAGATTATTTATTTCTAGAGAGAAGCTATTATTTATATTTAACTTAATATATAACACATAAACTTTCTAGATTTATTCAATCATATTGTTATGAATCCTTTAATTATAATAATAATACAATTAAATTTCATAAATTATTAATAGTAAATTCTTATAAATAAGTTAAGTTTAAGTTTTAATTTCGTTCCTAAAATAATAACTCTAATAGACTTATAAGATAATTTTAAAGTTCTATTTATTAGTTATATTTTATGAAATTATTAATTGATTAAAGGTAATTATTTCATTTAATGTTAGTATCTTTTTAAAATTACTATAAAAAAGCTTAAGAAGTCTCTTAAGCTCTTAATTTTAGTTAGTATCTTCTAATAATTAAAAATTTATAATATAAAGCTAAATTATGGAGATCTTTACTAAATAATTTTCTATCTATTGTACATATATTATGATATCTCTTTTCTTTATTTAAAGTTTATAAATCATTTGTATAATATATCTAAGCTTTTCAATATGATTTATGTTTTAACTTTAACTAATTTTAATCTAATTCTTTATTTTTATTAATAAAAAGCTTTAAATTTTATAATAACTTTGATACCATTTTACTAAAATTAAGATAAACTTTATCTTCATTAATAAAACTGGTAACTAGATAAATACTAAAGGCAATCAATTTTAATTAAGAAGAAATTAGATAGAAATATAAAAAGTTAAAGGTATATAAAGTTATATTGGAATGTAAAAAGACATAATACATTAAGCTAAAAAGTATAAGTCATGCTATTTATTTATAAGCATAATATATCTTGTTCTTATGCTCATATGTGCACACTAACTTTTTTTCGTCTTATTTCTTTTAAACATAGTTCTTTAAGGTAATACTTGGTTTTATAACTTGATAAGAATAGGAAGCAATTTATGGAGCTGGTAATTAGTTTATAAATTTAAGTTAGAGCTAAGGAGATTAGGCATGGGCGTAGTTAGGTAGTCTTAGAGTCGTTTAATAAGGATAATATAGAGAAAATGATGAATTTATATAAACTTAACTTAAGCATAATGTCATATATAATTATTTATTGATATATTTTAAATTTATTTCCAATTTTAGTAGTAATTATGTAGATAGATATTTCTCTTTTATCTATCTTTTATATTTAAGGAGTGCTTCTATCTAATTATAAACATTTAGGGAGTGTTATTTAGTTTCTATTTAATTAAATAAGTTTGAATATCTAATTTAGTAATACATTTCAATTTTTTATTTATTAACTTTAATTAAGTTATTTTAATTAAAATTATATAAAAAAGCGTCAGGGCCTTTTAAAATAATCTAAAAACTAGGAAAAAATAATTGTTTTTTTATATATAACTTAGTATTTTGTTGTAAGCATCGCATTGATAATTAAATATTAATTATTTAATATGCATAATGAAGTAACCTATGAAATTTACAAGACTGTAAGATTATTATTTATTTTAAAACTAAATAGATTTTCAACAAGGTTAAATACGTAATTAACTAAATAGTTATAATTATAAGAAATTTAATAAGTATATATCAATGAGAATATTCAACTTTTCTCTATAAGGTTAAAATGTATAAAATATTAAATATTTGAGTAATTTTTACTTTATGAAGTTTAAATAAGTTATTCTTAATTTTAATTATCATTCTCACTTACGATAAACCAAGCATCATATAAATTTATTAATAACAAATCTTTAAATCTTTTCACTTGAAGTTTGAACTACATTATCATCCTTGACAAAGCAAATGTATTTGATGTTCACAATCATTGAAGAAATAGTTAATTTAATAAATATTAAAGATTAACTAAATAGAGCTTTAAATAAGAAAGAGAAACTCCTATAGTATCATTCAGAATATGTATAATAAATAAAATGTTAAAGCTAATTATTTAAAAACAAGTGATAACTACAAATTATTTAGCAAATTACTTAAAGTTAAAGATAAATATAAATAAATTGATAGTAGAAATGATAAATTATCAAATTTATTTAAGCACAAAATGATTGAAAAAAAATTTAATTATTAATTATCACTTAAAAAAGAATCTACAATAAAAGAAAATTTAACCTGCTAGTCTATAAAAATTAAGTGCTTTAAAATTAAAAATAATTTGAAATATTTTGCTTAAATTAAATTTTTAAATAAATCAAATAGATTTTAATTTTAATATTAAAAAATCCTTTTATTTAAAAATAAAGGCATTCTTTTAATTAATTAAATAAAAAATATATGAATAAAAGGATAAACATGCTTAAGTTTAGAATTTTTAGATATTTAAATTCTGGTATACTTTAATCAAGGTTTTAATTACTATTTTAATTTAATGAGTTAATTTAAAATTAAATCAAATTTTTTTCTCCCAAAGCCAGATAATTTTATCTATGAATTTGCTAACTTAAAAAACCTTTTTTTTATCTTTATGAAATCAGTATAATTTAATCTAAAAAATTAGACTTTTAATCTAGAAATTATTAATAAAAATAAACTAAAAATAAATTTATAAAGGATATATATTTTTAGATTAAATTATAAAAATTTGCAATAATTCCAGAAATATAATTTATTTTAGAACTATCTTATTTATTTTTAATCTAATACAAAAATAAATTTTACATTTTTAGCAATAATTGTAAAATTTTCATAGTATTTGCTATAATTTTATGAATTTCATAATTAATGTAAAATCTTTTATCATTAAGTATTTAAAAAAATTAGATAATTTATTAAAGACTCCAACTAATTAATAATAAGCTAGTTATTTATAAATAAAATGCAATCTTTTATTTTTCATTTATAAAACTTTATCGTTTAAAAATTAAAAAATTTAAACATTTTAAGTGATAGAACTTTTATTTTCGGGAAAAAATTAAAATCATAAAACTTCATTTTGCTGCTTAATTTTTTTAATTCTTTTATTCTTTCATTTAGATAAATCTTCTTGTTCAATTATTTGCTTAAAAATGTTTAAGAATGTCTAAATTAAAGCTATTTTAATTTTGACTAAAATTTACAAATTAAATCTAAAATATGAGAAAAAAAATTTAGAAAGAAAAAAATTTAGTTATTAATTTTAAAAATATGATGAAATATCTTAGAAAATAATTATATGGTATTATTTAATTATAACCTTAGAATAATTTACCATTCTTTTAAGTTTTCTTTGATTATAAATAAATCTAAAATTTATTTAATGCTAAAATCTAACTATTTTGCAACTGATAAAAGTAAAATTATTTCACTTTTTAACTTGAAAAATTAATTTCTTACTTTATCTATTTTATACATTTTTCTTATTAAAACTTTAGATATTTTTATATTCTTATAAATATAATCCAATTATATATAGCTTTTTTAATTCTAAATTTAAATAATTTTTAATAAAAAAATCATAGATAAAAATAGCATACTATATTTATTTTTTATTTTAATAATTATTAACTTTTTAAATTTTTTAGGATTAAGTCTGATTTATTTATTTACTTCTATTTAATATCTAAATTAATTAATTTATTATTAATTTTTTATCTAATTCAATTTTAATTTTCTATTTACATTTAGATATTTTCTTATTTAATTATTTAAATTTTAAACTGCTTTGAAAATTTTTAGATTGTATTGACATTTGCTCATATTTTCTTTTTTAAAGAATAGTTTATCAAATATTCTAATACAAATGCTATATAGTTTCTTTTTTCTTAAATTTAACAATCCTTTCTTTAACTTCGAAAAATTTATCTACTTTGAAATTTAAAACAACTTTGATGATTATTTATTTACTAAAGGTTATTTTAACTTTGTGCCTTAAATTAAATAAATGATATAAAGATATATTTCTAGTTGAGAATGGTTTTATTCATTTATTAAAAATTAAATTATAATAGCTTAGAATTGCCTTTAAGCAGCTATTTTTTATATTATAGACATAAACAATTTTTAATTAAGAATTTTTCTTTTATATGTTTATCCTTAGATTCCTTATATATTGTAAATTTTAATTAATATGTTTAAAAGATTTTAATAGTTAATTAAATTTTAATAGAAACATTTTATTTTCTAGTAACTTTTACTTAATTGATATAATCTAAAATTTAAGATAGCTTTTAATTTATAACGATAGAATTTTATTATAATTTGTGTTTATACATTGATCTATTCTTTAAAATGTTAATGATATAATTGTTAATTATTAATTTAATTAAATTTATATAAATTAACTTATTTGTTTATTATAAATTTTGTTATTTTTCATAATCTTTATTTTTATTTATTTAAATGCTTAGCTACTTAGTAAATTAATATATTTACTTTAATTGAAATGGTATAAAAATCTTATACATACATTAGCTTATTAAAATATCACCATAAAACTTAAACTTAGAATGAGATTACTAATTTAAAGAGTTTATTATGATTTTTATTAATGTTTATTATATATCTACCTTTGTAGTATTTAATAGATTAAATATATGGATTTATAAACTCAGATTAAATTAAATTTTGAATGAAGAATGATCGCTTAGATTAATACCTAAATTAATTTCTTTTGCTTGAATTTCACAGCTACTTAAAAATATAAAGTTTAATAACTAATTTCTTAAATAAACAATTAAATCTGATTATGAAATAATACTCATAACAATAAAATATAAAATTTATTAAATAAAAGAGAAAAAATGATGGCTTAAATAGCAAAAAAATAGGCATGGAATTTATTTACAGCTACGAAATAAAAAAAAGTTTAGTTATATAATGTTTATATAATTTTTGACTTAAGAAGAAATATATTTAATTAATTAATTATTAAGCTATTTTATAAGATAGATAAATAAAAATAGAATTTTTGATAATTCTAAAGATTATTGTAATATGAAATAATTTTAAGAAATAATTTCTATTTTATTTTTAAAGAAATATACAAATTAACAATAAAGTTATTTATTTAAAAACTAAATATCTCTCTTAAAAATTATCTTTATTTCTGTCATATCTAATCTTTATTCATCAAATAAATAATTATTTAGCTTCAACTTTATTTCTATCTTAAAGCTTGTGATAAATTAAAGTTTCCAAAATTTAAATTGAATGCTATATTCTACATGCTATATAATTAGAAAAGATATTGCTATTAATTTTAAAATATAAAATATATTAGTAGTAGGTAAGTTTATTTTAAAGTTTCAAAAATAAAGCACTTTTATATAGCAATACCTTTTTATTTTATAAATATTAGTATATTAATTAAATTTATATTTATCTAAATAGAACTAACAATTTCATATAGTTGTATAAATAATAAGAAAATAAAAGAAATTAAATCCTAAATATAAGGATAATATCTTATATCTTATATACTAATAATTAAATAAATTATTTCATTTCTTTTAAAAGTATCTTATAATCAATAACTTTTATTTAATTTTTAGTTTAATATAATTATTCATTAGGGATTAATAATAAACTAAGATAATTTCTTTTTATTTAAAGTCAAGATAGAGTGATATAATTAAAATGTAAAATAACTTATTCTACTAAAAATAAATTAAAGGCTAAGCTTACTAAAGTCACAGAGTTAACTAACTCTATAAAATAACTAAAAAAGAGTTTCTAACCAAAGATTTATTAAGCATCTTTGCCAAATTTATTTTCTACATTAAAATAAGGAATATATTTTTGAACTTGGTCGAATATTTTAGAAACTATGTAAAAAATAAAATAATCTTAAAAAAAATATTTAGACTTTCTTAATAAATTATAGATTTGTATTAAGCATTTGTGATACTCTAATAACGCTTAATTATTTAAATAAAATTGAAGAGAAACAATTAAGATTTAACTGAACTCTTAATAGTTTAAGATATTAAGAAAAAATGACTATCTTAATAAGATAATTTGAACTAATAATAAATCTACCAATTAGTGTAATATTTCTTAATTAAATTAATTTAAAAATTAAGATAAAATAAATAATAATTATTATGATTTTTATTTAAAATAAATAGATTTAAAATTAAAATTAAATAGAACTATAATTATCAATAAAATAAAATCATTTAGATAAGAAAAATTTATTTAAAATTAAAGGAACTATAAAAGATTAGAAAGAAACTAAATATAGAATTTATTTTAAATAAGAGAGAAATAATTATTATTTAAATTATTTACAACTGAAGATATAAATAAACTTAAATTGTATTTATGAAATATTTTAAAGACAAAGAAATTAGATTATTTTATTAATTGATATAGAAATCTTAATTTATTTCTTCTTAATTATTTATTATCAAAGTATTTTGACTATCAACTCAATTCTATTAATAACGGGCTATTAACCTTTATTTTATAAAAAAATGAAAATTATTGCAAAAATTATCATCCAAAAAGTATATTACACACCAAATCACAGTTTGTAAACTATAATCAAAGAACTCAAAAATATGTAAGAGCAAAATCCAAAAATATAAAGTCTCGCTTAAGAACTCGTAGGAAAAATTTACTACCGAAATTCTAAAATCTCATAAACAAAATGAAATTGAGTCTTTAGTAATATAAGCATCGAACAGTTAGAAAAAAACTATATTAATTTTTGAGCTGACGGAAAGTATATTTCTTTTAAATAAGTTAACAAATAATAATAAGAAATTTGGAACCTAAAAATCAGCCTGCAAAAATTCTTTTAGAAAAAGGTAAAAATAATGCTGATTTGAGGAAAATTTTAACATTTTGTAAGAAATACAGATTCTTTAAACTAAAAAATTAATAAGAAAATTTAAAATTACTACAAATATTTAGTAATTTATACTACCCTCCAAATGGAGTATTATGCAGATAGGAAACATGTGAAAAAAGTGAATTTTGATAGATATATATTTACACAACAAAGAAGGAACTAATAAATGCTAAGTAGTGAACTTTACTGAAGAAAGATTCCTATAACAAAAAAACTTAATCAACACAAGTAGATAAGTTGTTTAGAAAGGCAATCAAGTTGAAGACTGAAAATATAAGAGTTAACTAAATAAATAAACTTAAATACAATGATGAACTAAATAAAGGTGGATTCACTATAATTCATTTCTATAATTATGTAGATTTCTTACTAAAACTTAAATTTAATAAAAATCTTTAAAATATATAAACATTAATTACTTTTTCATCAACATGCTTGAAATTTAATTTAATATATAGCAAGATAAATTTATACTCTGTTTAAATTTCATCATTTTTCTAATATAATACAAAAAAATATTTAATTTACCTTTTAATAAATAAATAATTAAATCTATTTTAGAATATTTCTCATTTCAGATAAATAAACTTAATCCTATAAAAATACTAAATATATATCATAACTGATAGCTAGCTTAAATTAGATCTAAAATTTTGCTATTAAGATCTTAGGTTATTATTATATAAAATGTACGTCGGCCGTGGTTAGGAGAGCTAGTAGGTAATCTGATGCAGTGTATAGTGCATTGCGAATAATCTCGCACGAGATACCACCACGGGGAAGAGTGGCTCAGAAGAGACAAACCTAACTTGCCCGAGAGTTCTCGTTAGCAGTATGAAAGTTTGACTGATGGGTCTATTAATTACTTATTTACTAATTCTTATTTGAATCTTATTCAAGAAGATTGGATCATTAAATTCAAGATCCTTGAATAATCTTTAATAAGCAGATTCCCCATTTTTAGAAGTTGACATGACTCATTGGTCCGCTAGAATGACAATAATAAGTATGAGAACAATTTTTTATATTAATATTGAAAGATCTGAGGCTCAACGAGGTGCTATGCTCTTTATAATAATATTTATTTATTTTACTTTTATTAATAGTAAAAATTGAATTTCTAGATGTAATTAAATAAAAGTAAATTGATATGATTTAGTATGATGTATATTTTTAATTTTCTTGGAAATTAAATTTTAAAGTAAATAATTATAATAAAAAAACAAAACAAAGCTAAGGTTTTATCATTTAATTTAAGAAATTATAAATAAATCCTGTATATAAAAAGACTTTATCTAAATTAACTTTCTATATAAACCATTTTAATTATTTTTATTTTAAGATTAGTATTTTCTTTAGATTTTTATTTATTTAGTTATTAAATAAACAAAACAATTTAAAACATTTTTATTTCAATAGGCAAACAATATTATCAAAAATTTTAAATCAATTTATATGTAATTTTTAGTAATCAATCTTAATAAAAATGATTACAATAATAATTAAAGATATAAAACTAAAATCATAAATGAGTCAAGAAAAAACTTATGTTTTCAATTTAAATCTTGAATATATATTTAGTAAATAAATTAAAAACTAAACAAAAACTAAAAAGCTATCTTCAATCATACTTTCATTCTTTCGCTTTCCCAGAGTAGTATACCGATAAATAACATGTTTAACATACTCCTTTCGCATAGTGCATTTTGTTTATGTGTTAACAATTCCAAGCTAACTTTTTGTTTCTCTTTCCTTTCTTCATCTAATTAGATTTCTTGTTCTTTTACAAAGGAACTACTTAGTTTTATATCTAGAAAGGAACAGGAAGTTCTTTAGAGAGAGGCCAGTTAGAATCGAAAACTAAGTTAGAGTTAGTTTATAGAAGAGAGGGCATGCCTGTAATTACGTTGTTTATTAGTTTCATTTAAATTATAAATAAATTAAATAAAACCTAATTAAAGCTAAAGTTTAAATATGGCTTGTATTTAATGAATGTATAATAATATTCATATCTTTTAAATAAAATAATTATAATAGAACTATGAATATTAAGAAATGAATGAATATAAAATATTAAGTACATATCTTTTTCTTAAATCTAATTTATTTTCAAATTTAATAAGTTTATTTATCATATTTTTGATTATCTACTTAATAGTTTTTAATGATAAAATGATAAACTTATTTTTATTTTATGAATATTTAATTTTTTAAGAATTATAAAGCAACAAATCTCACTTAGGTTAGATATAATGTAAATCTTTAAAACTAACTTTTATATACATCTAATGAAACTATTAAGCAAAATTAGAGTTTAGATTTTTATTTGTAAAATTATTAAGGAATTTTCTTAAATTTTAGAAAATATATTATTTTATTTATGCTCTATTTTAAAATTTAGCAGCATAAAATTAATATAAAAGCAAAGTTAAGTTAAATAGAAATATTCAAAACAATATAATATCTTTCTTTTTAATCATTTAATTTTGCCAAAGCTGACTTCTTTTTTCATTATGATTAATAAATCGAATGTTAAATCTTAGTAATTTATATAATTTAAATATTTTCCTTAAAATTTAGCTAAAAAAATATCAATAAGTATCTAATAGTAACTATAACTTGCTAAAAATTACTAAATATAATATAACAATCTTTATAACTTATCTTAAATTAAAATCCTAACGTATAAATTAAATTTTTGTTTCAATTTAAATTTAACTTTAAATTAGGTTTTGTTTAATTTATTTATAATTTAAATGAAACTAATAAACAGCGTAATTACAGGCATGCCCTCTCTTCTATAAACTAACTCTAACTTAGTTTTCGATTCTAACTGGCCTCTCTCTAAAGAACTTCCTGTTCCTTTCTAGATATAAAACTAAGTAGTTCCTTTGTAAAAGAACAAGAAATCTAATTAGATGAAGAAAGGAAAGAGAAATAAGAAGTTAGCTTGGAATTGTTAACACATAAACAAAATGCACTATGCGAAAGGAGTATGTTAAACATGCTATTTATCAGTATACTACTCTGAGAAAGCGAAAGAATGAGAATATGATTGAAGATAGTATTTATTTTTTGTTTAATTTTTAATTTAAGAAGATAATATTTTAAATTTTGTAATATAGCTGTATTTAATAAAATATTATTAATTAATTTTAGAATATCTAGTTTCTATATTTGCTCATTTATATTTATAAGCTTCATCTAAAAGGACTCAATGCTTCTGGTTTTTAAAATTTTGCTTATTTTAATATAATAAAGATATTATTTGCTTTACCTTTATAAAAAATTATATTATTTATATTTATTCAAGTAACTTCTAATTATTTTCCTATAACTGAGTCTATTTGCTTGGATAATCTAATTTATATAACCATATTTTTTATTTAAATCTCATATATCAAAAGCTTCAATAGGAATTAACTTTTAATATTTATCTTACAATTCAATCAGGATTCGTTTATTAATTTTTTCTGGCATCTCAATACCCTATAAAAAGACTGTGCATATGTTTAAATTGATTTATGAAGATTCGATTATGAAATAATATTAATTTAATGATTTTATCTCAGATGTAAAGAAAATTAAATTTATATTAAATTTTATTTCCTGAAATTTTTAATTCCTGTATATCTTAAATTTAAAGGCTCTTTTAACTTAAATAAGCTAAATTAAAATAGTTAATAGAATGATAAATATAAATTATTTTTCGAAATAAAAACTGATTTTAGATATATCTATTGGAACTAGATTATTTAGCTCTTTCTAAATATGAATGGCAAAACTTAGTTTACTAGATATATTTATACATTTTTTCATTATTTAAATCTTCTCCTTATTTGAAAAATTTTTTATCTTAATTTTTGTTCTTGTGAAAATATCTAGTTATCTTTTTAGAGTTAAATGGAATACATTTTTATTTCTAAGACTCATTAAAAAGCATGCTTTTAAATATAAAAATAAGGACTAATATAAATAAAAAGATACTAAACTTAAATATAAGGTTAAAGTTTTCTTACTAATATAAAAGCTAGCTTTTTGTATAGTTATTGTAAAATGAGAAATGAATAAGCTTCTTGTTTTCCCTTTAAAATTAAAGAGCAAAATTTTTACTAAATGCATATCCATATAATTTATCTTAAAAAGATTCTTAATTTTAATAAATATAAGAAAGCGGAATAAAGCTCTAAGTTTTACATATGCACAATAATAACTAAAAAGTGAACTTGATAATAAATAAAATTTAAAATAATAGATTTTTATTTAAGAGTAAAACAATATTAAAGATATAAGCTTTAATTAAATAAATTAAAATTAATGTACTTCTCATATAATTTTTCTTATATATTTTAATTTTCTTAATAAAATGTTTTAAACTTATATATATGAAATTTTTAGAGCTAGATATTAACTATAATTATTAATAAATATTTATTATATAATTAAAAGTCTATGGTATATATATCTTTATTTAATTTTAAGTATACAAATTTAAGATTTATAAATATGTTTTTATCTATTAAAGTTTCAAATAAATTAAAATTAAAAAGATATCTACAATCATACTTTCATACTTTCGCTTTTTCAAAGTAGTATATTGATAAGACACATATTTAGATTAAGTTTATAGAAGAGAGGGCATGCCTGTAATTACGCTGTTTATTAGTTTTATTTATTTTTATAAATTAAATAAAAAAAAAATTTAAAACTAAATTAATTTTAATAATTAATTTTAAATTAAATGACTAGCTTTATAAATATTAGAAATCAATTATATATTTTATAAATATATACGTAAATATGATTTTTATAGATACTTAATTCATAAATTTTAATGTTTAGCATATTTAATTGTTATTAATTTTGATTTTAAAATTAAGGCTTATAATTTTTATTTATTCAAAAATATTAATTTTATTTTCTAAATATATAAGTATATGCTTAATTTGTAACTGTTTAATTCAATTTAAGATTCTTTTTCATTTTTTAAAATTTTTATAACTTTTTAATTATAATCAATACTGTTTTTATAAGATGACTCTAATTATTTAGATTCTTCCTCTTGTCATTTATATTAAAAAATTGGAAATTATTTGAAAGATAGTTAAAGCATTTGAAATTAATAACATAAATAAAAACTTTTGCTTATATTTAATTTGCTTAAATATTATTTAGATATATTAACTTATTCTTTTTTATTTATTTATATATTATAAAATAAATGTTTTATAAATTTTAAGCTATAAATTTGTTAAATTGTATAAATTATACTAGAAGTTTATTAAGTTTTTTCCACATTTTTTTTGTAAATAATTTAATTATTATCTATTTATTATTTAAAATAAGCTAATTTTCTATATTAAAAATAAATTAATTATTTTTTATAATTTAAGAGTTTTTATCTGAAAATAAAATTTAAAGTAGTTTTTTATCTCAAAAAGATTATAAAACTTGATTAAAATTTAAATTATTTTAGAAATATAATGTTTTATAAATAAAACTTTAAATAAATATTTAATTAATATATTAAATATAAAAATAATTAAAATAAAAGAAAAATCTTAATAAAATAACTTAAATTAATATTAAATTAATTAGTTATATAGATTAAACAAATTTAAGTTAAGTTTTAAAATAATTTAATCTATTTGATAGATTTTATTCCAAATTTCTTCAAAAAATATTAAAAATATAAAAATTATATAAACTTGTTACTATCTTTTTAGAAAAAACCAAATATAATTTTTCACCTATTCTGAGTAAATATTATAAGTCAATTAAGCTAAGCTGTGCTTTTATACATAATATTTAATAATAAAATATTTGCTTTTCTAAGATTGATATTGGTTATGCAACCTAAAAATAGCTTAACAAAAACTAAAAAGCTATCTTCAATCATACTCTCATACTTTAGCTTTCTCAGAGTAGTATACTGATAAATAACATGTTTAGCATACTTATTTCGCATAGTGCAATTTGTTTATATGTAAACATTTCTAAGCTTATTTCTTACATCTGTTTCTTTTTTTTGTCTAATTAGATTTCTTGTTCTTTTACAATGGAACTTCTTAGTTTTATATCTAGAAAGGAACAGGAAGTTCTTTAGAGAGAGGCCAGTTAGAATCGAAAACTAAGTTAGAGTTAGTTTATAGAAGAGAGGGCATGCCTGTAATTACGCTGTTTATTAGTTTCATTTAAATTATAAATAAATTAAAACCTAATTTAAAGTTAAAGTTTAAATATGGCTTGTATTTAATAAATACTTATCACTATCACAAAGTATATGATATATTAATAGAAAAATTTATCCATATATAGAACTTAATAATAGCAGATATTTAATTTAATATAATTTAATATAATTTTAAATTTTCTTTCAAAAAACTAAAAGATAACATACTTAGCTTCAGATAAAATTTTAATATTTTTTCCAAAGAAATTCTAAATTTTTATTTATTTAAATTTAGAATTTAAATCAATAAATTTTTAACTAACTGATATCTCAAAAAGCTTTACTTGTTTTTAAATTTATTTACTTTAAATATTTTAGTTCAATAATTAGATAAAGATAATCATATTATTCTTAAATAATAAATTTTTGCTATCGTTGCTTTATTTTTAATTATGTACATTAGTGATTTGATTATAATTATATTCTATTTTTTGAATAAGATTAAAAAGCTATTTTTTCAATTAATTTTAAATTTATCAATAAATTTTAATTGAAAAATTAAATTATTTTCTTACTTTTATAAAAAATTTATTTTTTTATAAAATTTGCACAAAAAATTTTAATAGAAAAAAAGAAATGTTTGCTTCATTTAAAAATTTTTAATTTTCATAATTTTTTAAATTATTTGTAGACAGCCTTGAATATGCATTGACTTATACTTTTTATCTTAATTATTATAAAATTCATGTTTTGAAACAATTTTTAGTTTTTATCTATATAGAATATTTAATCAATTTTAGATAGGTTTTTTCTGTCATAAATCTGTTTATTCATAATTCTTTAAAACGTAATATTGACTTTATTATATATTTATTATTCCAAATGAATTATTATTTATAAAAAAAATATTTTGAAGCTTCAATCACTTATTATTCATTCAAACCTCCCTGATTTATCTTCCAACATTTTAGGATTAATTTTATACTTATCTTCACTTAGTTACTATATTATATTTTGATAATTAGCACTTATTTTATTGTTAATTAAGAAGTTTATACTTATATATTTACTTTATATTATGCTTTGCTTTAATTTAATATTTCTAAAGAAATAATTTGGTATGGAGATTTAAGTTAGTTTTATTTTAGTCAAATTATTTATAGAAGATAAATAAACTTATTAATTTGAATCTTAGTAATCTAATATAACTTTGACTCTTTTGATTTAATAGTAGCTTTATAGTTCATTTATAATATCTTTATTTTATTTTCATAAATACTTGCCTTTTACAAAAAACAATAAATTTTATTTATTATTTAAGTTAAAATTAGCTTAATTTTAATCTTTTATTTCCTTAATTTCTAGATTTTTGAAAATACATATTATATTCTTAAATTAATTTGAGAAATAATTTTTAAATTGTAAATTTTCATTTCTAGTTTAATAAAAAATTAATGTTCATATATATATAGCCTTATATAAAAATTTTACAAATAAGACAATCTGGCCAAGAGATTTAAAGCAATTCTATTTAGAGATACAGATCAAATTAAATTACTAAATTGCTTTTTTCTTTATTAATTGGTTTTAATCTTAAAAATTTAAATCTTTAATTAATAAAAGCAGTTTCTGACGTCATTTATCTAAAAAATAATGATTATAGGGATCCTGGTTATTTTTCTTAAAAAATGCATGTATAATATAAAAGTAGGATATATATTGCAACTTAACTTTTTTATAAAAGTCTATTAATTTTGATTTGCTATAATCTATTTTCTTAAAAAGTTAAATATATAGCAAATTATTTAAAAACTTTTATCTAAAAATAGTTAATTTTTACTAAGCTTTATTTATTTGTGTTCTTAGTATTTACATAATATATTTATATTTCTAAATTTAGAGAACAATTGATTATTAAATTTTAATTACACCAAGAAGGTTAAGAGAATATAAAGAAAATCCAAATATTATTAAAAAACGAACTATGAATATCTAAATCTATAAGAAAAAGAACAGAAATAAAGAAAATTAGAATTAGCGTTAATTAATATATTTTGCGAATAAAAAGAATAAGGAAAAAAGCTAAGCAGATATTAAAAATATGAAAAAGAGAAATTAAAAACATCCAAAAAAATAAAATAAATATAAGAAATCTGAAAAGTTTATTATAAAAGAAAAATTAAGAAAATAATATAAAATATTTCATAAATTTAAATTAGACCAGGAAATATTTTAAAATAAAGTAATAAATTTTTAAAATAAAATAAATAAAATTTATTTATATTAATTGGACTGTGAAAAGTTATATACAAATTAAATAAAAAATTTAAAAAAGCTTTATTAATAGTAATTGTTTGAGAAATTTGCAATTTACAATAATTTATTGTAGCAATGTTAAATTTTTCAATTATTATTAGTTTTGTTAAGTTAAAAAAGAAAATATTATGTATTTTTGAAGATTATATTCATTATTAACTATCACATAATTCTCTAAATATTTAAGAGCTCTCATAACTAAAGAAAAAGCATTTCTATCTTAAATTAAAAAATAAAATATTGATTTATCTAAAGATTTATATAAAAATTTGAAAATTCTCTACCAACTAAGTTCTTTAATAATTTTTTATTTTAAATTATAAGTTCCATACAAAAAAATTTTAAAATTGAATAAAAAGTATGCTATATTTAAATTTTAAATTTAGATTCATTTTTATTTAATTTATAAAAATAAATTAAATAATAAGCAGCGTAATTACAGGCATACCCTCTCTTCTATAAACTAACTCTAACTTAGTTTTCGATTCTAACTGGCCTCTCTCTAAAGAACTCCCTGTTCCTTTCTAGATATAAAACTAAGAAGTTCCATTGTAAAAGAACAAGAAATCTAATTAGACAAAAAAAAGAAACAGATGTAAGAAATAAGCTTATAAATGTTTACATATAAACAAAATGCGCTATGCGGAATGAGTATGCTAAACATATTATTTATCAGTATACTACTCTGAGAAAGCTAAAGTATGAGAGTATGATTGAAGATAGCTTTTTTTTTGCCGTGCTTTAAGCTATTTTTAGGTTGCATAACCAATATCAATCTTAGAAAAGCAAATATTTTATTATTAAAAAATTATGTATAAAAGCACAGCCTAGCTTAATTGACTTATAATATTTACTCAGAATAGGTGAAAAATTATATTTGGTTTTTTCTAAAAAGATAGTAACAAGTTTATATAATTTGTATATTTTAATATTTTTTGAAAAATTTAGAATAAAAACTATCAAATAGATTAAATTATTTTAAAACTTAACTTAAATTTGTTTAATCTATATAACTAATTAATTTAATATTAATTTAAGTTATTTTATTAAGATTTTTCATGTATTTTAATTATTTTTATATTTAAAAAAAATTAAAATTTTACATTTTGACCTGTTAAACCAAAAAGAATTAATAATAAGTTTTAAGTTGCATAAAATTTAATTAAGATTATAATTTATAATATTGATCAAAAGAATAAACAGTAATTAAAAGTTTTGCATAATTAAAATTTCAATTAATTAAAAATAAAAAATATATTGCTATGAAATAAAAAATAAATAAGTACATTAAGCAAAAGAGTTAAAATAATTAATTATATAAAAAATAAATATTAAATTCATAAAAAGTAATATAAATAAAGAAAACAAGCCTGTTTCTTATATATGCTAGATCCATAATAAAATATTAATTTTAATTAAAAAAATGTATATATGATTAAATCTAAAATTAATTGAAATATATTTAAATAAATTAATAAATTAAAAGAATATTTTGCTTATATATCTTAATAATATAATATTTGTGAGAAAATTTAATTTTTTTTGTAAAAAAGTAAATTAAGATAATTTAAGAAAAAATTGAAAATTTAAAGAATTTTCAATAAATAAATATTATAAAAGAAAATAGTTTTTAATATATTTAAATAAAATAAGAAAAAATTAAGTTATATGTATAAAATAACAATATTTATTAATTATTTTTAATTTAAATAATTTAAAATTAAGATAATAAACTCTAAATTAAATTAAATTAAATTCTTTATTATCACAAAATTAAATATTTAACTTTATATAAATCATTAGTACTTTATATAAAATTATAATATAAATATCTACTAAGCTGATTATCGTTAGATCATCATTATCAAATCCAAAATTAACTTTAAATTCATTTTTATTTAATTTATTTATAATTTAAATGAAACTAATGAACAACGTAATTACAGGCATGCCCTCTCTTCTATAAACTAACTCTAACTTAGTTTTCGATTCTAACTGGCCTCTCTCTAAAGAACTTCCTGTTCCTTTCTAGATTTAAAACTAAGAAGTTCAATTGTAAAAGAACAAGAAATCTAATTAGACGAAGAAAGGAAAGAGAAATAAGAAGTTAGCTTGGAAATGTTAACACATAAACAAAATGCACTATGCGAAAGGAGTATGTTAAACATGTTATTTATCAGTATACTACTCATAGAAAGCGAAAGAATGAGAATAAGATTGAAGATAGTTTTTTAGTTTTAAGTTATTTTAATTTGATCAGCTTAAATATTATTTAGTAAATAAAAAAATAATTGTAGATTCTCAATGTTTTTTATGAAGAACTCTTAAAATTTCATACTTTTAGCCATAATAACTTTTTAACATATCCAAAACTTATATAAACTATTAATTAAATAAGTTATAAGAGTAGATTTGACTTACATTGATATTAAATTAAATATTTATTAGTATTTAAAAAATGTATAAAACATTTCATGGAATAAAGAAAATCTTTACGTATATCTACAATTAATTGATAAAGTTTATTAATAGATCAAAAAATTAGTTTCGCAATCATCTATTTTACATAATTACTAAATGCAAATAAATACATGAAAAACTTAGATCCAATATATATTGTTAGTGGAAGGAAGTTTGAAAACTTAAAAAATAAAATAAATTTATAGTATGAGTCATAAGAATCACTCACTGTCAATAGTTTTAAAATAAATAATTTATTATATTTATAAATATATTAAAGCTTTACAATAATTAGTTCATTTAATTAATATTTTATTTCACTAATAAGTATCTTATGTTTTCATAAAGCTTTTATAAAAAAATAATAACAAATTAGGAATAGAAGCAAAAGGAATTCAAGCTATTTAGATGTTTTATTTTAATTAAAAGCATTAGAGTTTAGCATTAAAATAAAATTAAATAAATTTTGCTTATGGCATCCTAGAAGAACTGTTTGAAAACATTTACTTTCTATAGAAAAATTTTTCAAGTATTTTTAATATTTTCGAATATAAAAATTTAAAATAAAAATTGTTGAGCACTATGACACACAGTTCTGCAAATTAAATTTTATCTCATTTATATTTTTGATCAATTTTAATTGTAGGAAGTAGAAAAATATTTAATTATAATTATTTTTAATATTATTATATTTATCACTATTAATGAATATAACTCTTCATTGCTATATTACTAAAAATAATATTTTTCATTATGAATTTATTTCATTACATACTTCAAATTAATTACTTTGTTAATTTATTTAATTTTAATTAAGATCTATCTCTACCAAGAAGTAAATTTACTTATTTCTATGATTTTTATTTAATTTTATATATTTTTTTATTATTAAATTATTATTATTTTGAATAAATATATTTATAACCTTTTGCCATACGAATAAAATGATTTATTTTTTGTTTCTTAATTATTTAAATACATCTTTCTCTTAATTCTTTAAAAACCAAGCAAAGTTAATTATTACTTTTATTTAAAACTTTTTTCTTTAAATTGATTGCTAGTAAAATGCTCTCATTTATAATGATTAGGTATATAAAATAAAAATTAGGATATCTTAAAATTAAAAGCTTAAATTTTAAGATAAAGTAATAACTATTCTACTTTTATAAACTTATTTAATATACTAAATAAATATTTCTATTATAATTATATTTATCACTATTAAGAAGTTCTACTAGCCTTCTTTAAACTAAACCTTAGAATTAATTAACTATAAAGTAGTGTTACTAATTTTCGATAGAATAAGCATTTATATATTCTAGTTTTTTAATTTATATATAGAAAGTATTAATGAATCAAATATATATAAATTAAGCAATGGTTTAAATATAAAATATATAGAAGTATATCTTTCTTTTAACTAACTAATTTAGATTAAGCAATAGCCTTTAATATATCTATTATACTTATAACTATTAATTTCAAATATATCATTTTAAAATCAAATTTATAATTAAAAAAGCTAAGTTATATGTATATTTGCCTTTATATATAAAAATCTATGTAAATATTTCTAGAGCTATTAATTTGTTAATGTTAAAGAAATATAACTATTAATTTTAGCTTAAAATGTTAAAAAGTTAGTGACTTAAAAAACTTGAAAGGCAAGTCAAAATAAGAGTTATCAAAAAGTTATTAATATAAGAAATAATTTATAAAGCACCAATAAGTATAAAATTATCTATAACTATATTTATATAAAATTTAATTAATAAAATAGGACTAATATCTTTCAGTTTTTATCATTTTATATCCCTAGAACTTGAATCATTTTACTTTTTAACTCTTAATAAGAAAAAAGATATACTTAAATTTAATAAATTTGAAAAGTAACTAAATTAAAGAAACAAATAATAAATAGTAACTAAAAAGTTGTAGAATAGTAATTCTATAGCATTGATAAATAATAATGATATGAAATCCTTTATTATCATTTATTAAATATTTAGTAATAATTACATCTTTATATATTTTCATATTCTTTATAAAATTAGATAGATACATTCGAATAAATCAAAACAAATATATTTAATTATTTTCAGATTATTCAAATGAGAAATTCTTAATATAAGTTGAAGATACTATATCATCAAGTTTTTAGTAACTTGCAAAGGATTAAGATTATGATATGAAAATTAATTTATTTCTAATTATAAAAGAAGGATAATCCTAATAACTTCGTGGTATATGATATTAGTTTAATACATAATAAATATTAAATGAAGGTTTTAAAAATATTTAAATTAATAGTTATTTAATTGGCTTTTTCATACACTTTTAAGTAAATATTTTACTCTATTTCTATGTCTATATCAAATCTATTCACTTCAAATTTGCAATAAACTGAAAAATAGATAAATAATTTAATTATTTTTTAATAATTTAGGTGTGAAAAATTGGTAGAAATAATTGATAAAAATAGAATTTATAGTGAGAAGATAAACAGTTAAGCTTGGAGATATGCTTATAAGAAGAAGCATTATGAGAAAGGAAATCACATAAGTTATTATATATAGCATTAATGCCAAATATAGGAGAAAAACGAAGATGTCCCTTTTCATGAAGTTAGAAGCATGAAATTATATTTATTCTAATATTCTAAAAAATATAATAATGATTATATTTTATATTTGATAAATATAACACTTTATTAATTATTTAATATCTAAATTACTAAAATCTTTTATTTAAAAAAATATTAGCATATATAAAATAATTCTTTGATCTCTAATTAAATTAAATTAATTAATTATAGAATATTTTTAATTGGGAATTTAAAAGAAAATTTAAAATAATTTGCTAAATTATTTAATTATATAAGTAAACTACTAGATAGTTTTAATCTAAAGCTTTCATAACTTAAAAAAACTAAAACTTTTGAATTTTTTTAATTTTTGTTTAATATCTTTTTACATTTTTCATAATTTAAAGAATTAGAATCATATTTAGAGATTATTTTTATATTAAACAATCATTATATATTTTAAATTTTTCACTAGCAAAAATTATTTTACTTACATAGTTATACGAAGCTAGACTTTATCTAGATATCTATATATTGATTTCAATTTATTTATTAAAATGTTTCTATCAATTTCCTAGTAAATTTTTATAAATTATCTATTTTTATTAAATGGAAAAAGAATTTATTCTTAGAGAGAAAAGTTTAGAAATAAAGATTATCAGTCTAAAAATTCATTAATAATATATAGCTAATCTTAAAATTGTGCAAGTTACCCAATATATTAAATATGAACTATAAATTTTAAAATCTATATAGTTAAAAGGAGTCTAAAATGCTTCTTGATTTATTATATTTTCTCAAAGAAAGTTTATTTAGCAATGTCTAATAAAATCTTTTAATTAATGTACAAAAAATTTTAAAAATATTGTAGACAATTTTTTAATTTTTTTCACAAAGCTTAATTAATACTCATTTACATTAAAAAGTTCTAGGGTGCTAAATCTAATTCATTCTGCTAATATTTAAAAGGCAACTTTTATATATAATTTCATAATTAAATCTATGCTGTATCTTGCTATTAATTTGAAAAGCTTAGCTTCTCTTACTAGATTTAGATTAACTATGCTATAAATTTTTATTTCCACGTTAAAAATATTTATATTTCTTAAGCTTTTTAAATTCTCATGATTTATTTTCACTAGAGAACGCTCAGTTAATATACAAATAGATTTTAAGTTTCTTTCTACATAGAATAAATTCTTTAGCTAAAATATGAGATATTTGTATTTATTTTTCATAATTTGTTTCATTAAAGTTTTTATTAGGAAAAAACTAATTTTAGGTAATAAATTTAATATGTAATTTCTTTATTAACTTTAATATATAAAATTAGCATATTTTAATTTCTAAATTTCTAGGTAATTCAGCAAAATTTTCCTGATAAAGCTTGCCTATAACAGGAATAAGCTTAAATAGCAGAAAGATTAGAATGGTTTAAAATTAAGTAAAGATACCCATTTTAATATTTAACAATATAGAATATTTGAATAAATATATGATATTCATAATTTTTAATTTACTTTTATAAACTTAATCGTCTTATTAAATTTATTGCTGCTAATAAATATATCCAGAAGCTTCACTTATTCATATTAATATGCCAAATCAGATAATATAATAAATAATTTTTGGTTCATTACATCATTATTCTTGCTTGAGTATTATCTTATTTATAATTATATTTAAATAAAAATAAATTTTCTCTAGTTATTCTGTAAACAAGTAACCATGCAATAAACATTAAATAATATTATAAAATATAAGACTTCTATATCACTAAGAATGAAGGATTTATTTATTTCGTTTATAATTATATTTTTATAAAAAACTCAGCATGAATAAGTATTTAATAAATAATAATAAAATAATTTGCAGCTCTTTTTATTTTAGAAATTAATTATATAATAATAAGATTATTAGCTTTCAATTTTATATTAACTAATTATTTTTTCTTACTCACACTCAACTGTCATCTCACATCTTTTTTTCTACTCATTTATGTACTTTTAGTCTTTTCTCTTTTATTATTGAAGTTACTTTATTATCTCATTATGATAGTAGTAGAGATATTTTCCTAGCTTCATTTAGAATCATAATATAAACTTTGTCCTAGTAAAATTTGATCGAAACATTAAAAATAGTAGATATAGATTATTTCTTATTAAATAGAAAATTTTAACGAAGGAATGCTTTATAGTAAAACATTCTAACTTAAAAAGACTTACATTTAGTTAATATCCTTAATAATTTATTTGTATTTTAACTAGAAATAAATTTAATTCAATAACTATATTATGAAGAAGCTATTGAGCTTAATAGTTATTTGTTTTTAATTTAAATAAATATAAAATCTATAAAATGGCTTTTATGCTTTTAGTTTACATAAATTATTCATAAATTAGATAAAATAAAGTAAAGCATTGTAAGGAAAATATTAAAATCCTATTAGAGGAATTTTTATTTTCTTATTTTAAGAGTAAATTAAATTTTATATAGCATGCTTTATTTTTCTTTCTTAAAATAGTTGCAATTTAAGAGCTTTTATGCTTTATTTTTAAATATTAGTGATTTATCATATTATAATTTTAAAATAAATCTTAAATTTATTTATTTAAATTTTAGATTTTTGCTTTTAATCTTCTTCATTATTTGGTTTTAGCAAAAGCTTAATAACTCTTTAATAATTTATATAAAAGAAAATAGTTACAGGCTTTTAGTTCAAATCTAAATTAAAATATGGATATAAGAAATTTAAAGTTGACATCTTTTTCTGAATTAGTTGGTAAATAATAAAAGAAAGTTTATTTCTAGATATGACTTATAGAAGTATTTAGCTTTATAAATATCATAAGTTGTTAAACTAATAAATGTTTATAAATATTAAACTTTAGCTTTGTTTAATTTAATTTAGTATAAATTCTAGTTTATATCTTTCAATTATAATTTTAAATGAAACAAGTCTAAGACACAATAATTACGGGCATGCCTAGTCTCCTAAACTCAAACCAAAACTTGATGTTTGATTAAAGCTGGCCAATCATCAAACAGCTTCCTGTTCCACTCCAACTATCAATCTAAGAAGTTTCAATTAAAAAAAATGAAAAACATAACTAGAGTCAGAAAGGAAAAAGAAATAAGAAGTAAGCTTGGAATTGTTAGCACAAGAATAAGATGCATTATGCAAAAGGAGTATGTTAAACCTGTTATTTGTCTTTGTATTATCAAGTGAAAGCAAAAGAAGGTATGAGAGTATGAGTAAAGCTTGATGCTGTTTAGTTTTTAAGTTATTTTTTATTTTTTAGTTATTCAAAAACAATGAAATGGTATATAGATGCTTATTATTATATTAGGAATATTTATAGATGCTCCAATGTTTTTATAATACATTTATTTATCACATTAAAATATATGAGGCTGTTTTAATTTAAGCTATCCTTAAATTATGATTGATTATTTTTACATTAAAGCTAATAAAATAAAGAATTTATTTACTTTACCCTTTAACTTAGAATTTAATTGTTAGTTCTTCTCTGAATCAAATATTTGTTATATCTTTTTAAATATTTAAAAATAAGGGTGGTTATTAATATAGAATCTAATCTCAATGTGTTTATATTTTATAATTTTAATTTGATTCCTTTTAAATAAATTTTTACATTCATAAAGTCTAAAATCACTTAAATTATCAATCTAAATGAATCTTCATTATACATTTAATATCTAAGTTTAAACTCCTTTATTTAATCACTCATAACGATTATTATATAAATATAAAATAATTTATAAATAAAATAGATTTAAACCTTTAACTTGAAAAGAGATTATCTGATTTAGTAAATTTATTTTGTTAATTAAAGTATTAGTTTAAATTTAAGGAAATTGAATCTTAGACTATATCAAAGATAAATTAAACATACAAATAATTATAAATCTAATTTTTAGTTATTTTTTACTTTTTTAGGATCTGTATGACGAAATATTTTATTCCGTGGACTTAATTTAAAATAAGTTATAAAGTAACTATATTAACCTAATAATTATACTTATTTTTATTTAAATTTATTTAAAATTTTAGTTAATCTTGCCTGATAAACTACGACTGCCTATAAAGATTTGATATCCTAATGTGAAAAATAAACTTTAATACTCTATATATATCTTGATAAATTTTTCTTTTTATTAATAAATAGTTTATACCTTCTAAATACATACGATTATAGCTTAATTAAGGATAATAATTTCCAATTTTTCAATAAAAAATAAAAAGGTTCATCTGCTTTTGATCTTCTACTTATTTAATGATTTTATGAATTATTAGAATTTCCTCAAAAAGCTTTTAATAGCTATATAGCTGTCTTAGCTTATAAGCGCATTCATATATATTTTGCTATTAATATTTTATGATAAATAATTAAGAAAAGATATTATAAAGATTTATTAAGATAAAATAGTTTTTACAATGGAAATACATTTTAAATCATTTATTTTTTAGTTGGTAGAATATAAAGAATTAGATATTACAATTATTTCTTTTATTTTATATTTATTGACTTAGATATCTCTTTTTACTTCAAGAAAAATTCTTATTTTCTTCACCTTTTTCTTAAGACTTTTTATCTAATTTACTATTAAGATATTTTTTAGATTTTTTCTTTGTCTAAAAAATTAAATTTTTAAAAGGAAAAATTATCATATTATTAGCTTTTCTTTTTATCCTAAGTCCTGTAATCACTTAAAAACTTTACGTTTTCATTTAATTATAAGCTAGAATTTATTTTCTTAGCACTCATATTTCTGGACCATAAATAGGAAAGCTTTAGATTATAGCTTTCATTATTATAGAAAATAATAATTTCAACAAAAATAGAATTTTGATTACTTTATTTGTGCTTCTTTTATGATTGAAAGACTTTAATTAATAATTGTAAATAACAGACTTAACAAAACTCAAATAATTAATTAAAAGCATTATATTATGTAAATATTTCTATTTTAGCATCAATCTTAAATCTTTATAACTATCTTTATTTAATAATAATAAAATTACTATATATCCCTAATTCAAAATAGAGAGTTAATATGTGCAACAAAGATTTAATTTCATTAATAGTTTCTCAAATATTTATATGGACTGTTTTCAGTTATATTAGAAAAATATAAAGACAAATTATATTGATTATACATTTTCTTTAAATCATAATGTGTAAGCCTATCCTATGAATATAAATCAAATTAAATCTTTAATAATTTTATTTAGTATTTAATGTATATTCATTTCTATATATAATTAAGTAACTTTAATCAAACATAGTTATTAGATATTTCATCTCACCTGCAAACTTTATTATATTTAACTTATTTACTAAATCTCATTTTCATTTATTTCTGCTTATTATTTATTTTTACCTAAACAATTCCAAATATTCCATTAATGTCTTAATGAATAGATGTAGATTAATATTTAAGGTACTAACGAGATATTTGAATTTAGCTAATTCATATGAAGAATTAGATGCTAAGCAGTAAATTAACTAATTTTAGATTTTTATCCTTCTTCTTTTCAGTTTATAAACTTTCTTTTTCACGCCAAAAAATATAGGGATATTGAGTATATTTAAAACTTAAAATACATCTAATATCTTAAATTCTCAAACCGGTATCTAAAAATTTGGATGTCTCTTTAAAGAATCGCTTACTTTATTTAGATATAGCTTTATTTAGTGATATAATGTCTAGAAAGTTAGCTAAAAATTATAGGTATATAAGTCTTTTAAGATTATAAATAAAAAAGTTGCTATAGACATTTAATAAATTATATAAAGCTTTATCATATTCTTAGTCATTTTACTAATAAAATAATAGCATTTTTATCTGTTTTTTAAGTTTAAGCTTAAAGAAAGCGAAGTATGTAGATAACAAATATATTTTACATTTACTATTATTTATCTTTACTCATACAGATATTCTTTCTACTGATATCCTCGAGTAAAAGCATTTGAAACTATTTAATAACAAAATTAAACATTAGAGAAGTTTATGCAATACAAAAAGTATCTAGCCATGATAGGATTATTTAGAAAGTTCTATCCTAAAAGATATAAAAGGAAAATAAGCTTATATTTAAATATATATAAGAAATTTTAAGAATACTTAGATCTGATATAGTTATGAGTTAATACTAAACTTCTAGTTAATTAATATACATATTTCAACTTTAATTTACTATCAATTCTATTTCTATCATTTTAAATGAAACAAACCAACGTAATTACGGCCATGCCCTTCTTAATTCAGATCATACCTTTCGATTAGAACTGGCCACTCGATAAACAACTTCCTCTTCCTAAGTAATTATCGATTCATCCAATTAAAAAGAATTAAGAGCTAGAATCAGAAAGGAAGAAGAAGTAAGAAGTTAGCTTGGAATTGTGAGCACAAGAACAAGATACATTACGCAAAAGGAGTATGCTAAACATGCTATTTATCTTTGTATTATCAAGTGAAAGCGAAGAGTGGTATGAGGTTGTGAGCCAAAGGGTGTTTTTATTAAAGAAATTTAATAATTTTTGTTTTTCTATTTTCATTTAATACAAGCACAGCTTAGTATCTTAGATTTTCCTAAATAACCAAGATAGCTTAATTGTAAAATATACCTATCACTAATAAATTATGATATCTTTTTAAATTAAGTCTTAAGAGATCTTTAAGAGTCATTATTTTCTTACTTACACTTATAAATATTTAAGTTGCTAGAGCTAAAATTATATCATAACTCTTAAGTTTATAATTATTCCCAGTTATTTAATAAACATATCATAAAATATTTTATTTAAGCATTCCTTTTATTTGATAGACTTTAAGATATAAGGAAATTTAATTTCAATTACTAAATTAAAATATTATACTCTAATAATTTAGATAATAGCACTTTTAGCTTTGCACAATCACTTGTTAACCTTTTTATAAGTGAATGATAGCATGAAGGAGTTTGAAGATATTTTATTAAATTAGGCTTAACTTATGAACTAAAATAATGATAGCTTATGAATTATAATTTTAAATAAAATGTATGTAGTTATAAATTATCTTAGAAGTATATAGTTATATTTTACATTTAATGGATATTATTTTAATTATTAGTTACTACAATCATGTTTAAGGTAGAGAATTAAAGTTATTATTTGTATGATGAAGAACGTATGTTAAATGAAAGGTTAAGTCTTTTTGTACATTTATCATTGATGACAAATTATTTTAATTTAAAGATATTTTTTAAATAAAGACTTTAAGACAAAATTATATTAGGTAATAACTAAAAAGGAACTTATGATTGCTTTTTATAAGATAGTAATCTGATAAATAATAAGATGCTTGTATAAAATAAATTATGGATTATTTGCTTAGATTAAATAAAGTCTAACTAATGCTTATCAAATAGTTATTTATTTGAATTATGAAAATTTAAAAATAATAAATCAATAACTTCTATTTTCATCCTTTAATATACAAAATTAAATGAACTAGAATTATAAAAGAGATAGATATAATCTTAAAACTCTATTATCTTCATTCATGTAAAAATAACTTTCATAATCATCTTACTAATTTCCTTTATTTCCTATATTTATTACTCTTATTTAGTATTTTTAATTAAGTGTTTTAATTGTATATTAGATCTTAAGATAAATTATAGTTGATTAATGAAGCAAAGACTTTAACGAAATGTTCTAATAAATTAGTTTCTAAATAAAATTTGATTTGTTTTATTTTGTTGACTAATGAAACTAAAAAAAGAAGGATTACTCATAAAACTGAAATATAGGTTCAATTATTTGTTTTTAATTTAAAAAAGATTATAACTCTTTTGTTGATTCTAGCTTTTTCAAATCTTATTCAAATAACTTCACTTATTAAAAGACTAAGTTTTTATATTTCGAATTTGTATTTGAAAAATCTCCATTATATAAATTAACAATGCTTCAGAATGACTCTAGTTATAAAGTTCAAAGATAATAAATATACAAAATGTTTATTAAAGTTTATTTCTTTATTACTAAGAGTAAAAATAAGCTTAGTAAGATGAATTTATTGAGACAATAAAACTTAATAAAGCTAAACATTATAAAAGATTAAAGTATTTTACTTTTAGTTTAAATAAAATTCTGTTTGCTTCTAAAAAATCACCTTTTACTTAAAGATTCATAAATAAAGATATCATATCTAGTATTTTATTATGAATAATAGATTTAGAAGGTATTTTTTATTTTAGTAATTATAAATTTAAAATAAGATAAGAGTCTAACTTAAAATTATAATAGGTTGCTTTAGTAAAATTATTTTAATTTTGTTATATATTATTAAAATTATATTTCTTTCAATTTATATTAATTTCATAGTTTAATCTTAATTAAAAGAGGATTATCAATTTATGATTTCTTTTAAAAATAGTGACTGCCTTAATCTAAGTCATATCTTAGTTTATTTAATCTTTAGGGAAATCATATAACTATATAAATAATATTAAAAATTTTAGAAGCTTTAGTTAATAAATATTTTCAATCTTCTATATAAACTTTAATAGCTTATAAAATTATTGATAAAATTTAACTAAAAAGTTCTTATGATGATTTAAAATTTTATTATTTAATTCATAAATTAAATATTATTTTCCATCTTATTAAATAAGCTGCTTTGAAATAAAAAAGGTATTAGCTTTTCTATTAGGTTAATTTGAATAAAAACTTGAATTAGATTATTATTTAAACTTTAAAAAATTTAATTTTTTTATCTGATCTATTATTATTTATTTAAATAATCGCATAATCATGTAAAATTAATTTAATTATACCAATATATCTAATCTTTATAATAAAGTTAAACATATGAAAAAATAGTTAAAAGATGACGTCCAATTTTATTACTTTTATTATATTTTATTAGATAAAAATTTTAATTTTAAATACTTTTAACATAGTTAACATGCTAAATATACAAATATATATTTAATGAACTTCTATCATTGAAAAATATATTATAAATAAAATAGTAGAAATATAACAAGAAATGAAACTACGATATATAAATAAATAATTATTATTATTTAAATATTTAACTAAATATAAGCTATATTATTAAAATTATATATATATTTAAAAATTTAAATATTAATATTAATAAAATATTTCTTATTTCTATTTTTTAAGTTATTTAATTTATAATATTCATATTTATTTATTGATTAATTAATTCTAAATAAATTAAAATTAAAATAATTTAAATTAATAAGAATGAAGATTAAATTTTATAATTATTTTATTCCAGATTTATTACAAAAACACATTTTAAGTATATTAATTTATATATTCTAGGATTATAAATTAAGATTTAGAATAAATTTATTTTTATTTATTTAAGTTTTTTTTTTTTAAATTAGATGGATAAAGTATTTAGTTAGTCCCTCAGGTCTTTCTAGAATAATCATAAAAATATTTGTTATGAAAGAAATAACTTTAAATTTGAAATCTTTAAGAGAGAATATATTATAGTTTACATGTCTAGTCCGGTATCACTTCTTTAATATTAGAAATCCAAAAAGAAAAAAAGACTCAGATAAAGTTAAAAAAATATTTGGTAGATTCTATAAAATTATCAATAAAATAGTTAGAAATTTAATCTAATTTAGATATATATAAGTTTAAATAATAAATATAAATAAATAATTTACTATTTATTTAACTAATATATCAAGATATAATTAAATTTAAAATTAATTATTGTTGTACTTTAAGAAAAGCTAAAGTATAAATTCTTTATTCATTAAAGATCGTTAGTAAAGAAACTAACTTAAAAATTAAGGTAAAAAGCTATTCTACATTTGAAGAAAAATAAGTATATGAAATCTTTAAAAGTAAAATAAGATATATAAAGATATTTATGTTTTTGAAATATATTGATAAAAATAAATTATTAAGAATGAGTCAATTTGCCTATCAAATTAGCACAATCTAATTTAAAGATTTTATTTTAAATTAATCATAAAAGTTACAGCAAAAAAGAAAATATGAAGAAACACATATTTAAGTTATTAAAGTTTATATAGAAGATTGAAAATATTTATTAACTAAAGCTTCTAAAATTTTTAATATTATTTATATAGTTATATGATTTCCCTAAAGATTAAATAAACTAAGATATGACTTAGATTAAGGCAGTCACTATTTTTAAAAGAAATCATAAATTGATAATCCTCTTTTAATTAAGATTAAACTATGAAATTAATATAAATTGAAAGAAATATAATTTTAATAATATATAACAAAATTAAAATAATTTTACTAAAGCAACCTATTATAATTTTAAGTTAGACTCTTATCTTATTTTAAATTTATAATTACTAAAATAAAAAATACCTTCTAAATCTATTATTCATAATAAAATACTAGATATGATATCTTTATTTATGAATCTTTAAGTAAAAGGTGATTTTTTAGAAGCAAACAGAATTTTATTTAAACTAAAAGTAAAATACTTTAATCTTTTATAATGTTTAGCTTTATTAAGTTTTATTGTCTCAATAAATTCATCTTACTAAGCTTATTTTTACTCTTAGTAATAAAGAAATAAACTTTAATAAACATTTTGTATATTTATTATCTTTGAACTTTATAACTAGAGTCATTCTGAAGCATTGTTAATTTATATAATGGAGATTTTTCAAATACAAATTCGAAATATAAAAACTTAGTCTTTTAATAAGTGAAGTTATTTGAATAAGATTTGAAAAAGCTAGAATCAACAAAAGAGTTATAATCTTTTTTAAATTAAAAACAAATAATTGAACCTATATTTCAGTTTTATGAGTAATCCTTCTTTTTTTAGTTTCATTAGTCAACAAAATAAAACAAATCAAATTTTATTTAGAAACTAATTTATTAGAACATTTCGTTAAAGTCTTTGCTTCATTAATCAACTATAATTTATCTTAAGATCTAATATACAATTAAAACACTTAATTAAAAATACTAAATAAGAGTAATAAATATAGGAAATAAAGGAAATTAGTAAGATGATTATGAAAGTTATTTTTACATGAATGAAGATAATAGAGTTTTAAGATTATATCTATCTCTTTTATAATTCTAGTTCATTTAATTTTGTATATTAAAGGATGAAAATAGAAGTTATTGATTTATTATTTTTAAATTTTCATAATTCAAATAAATAACTATTTGATAAGCATTAGTTAGACTTTATTTAATCTAAGCAAATAATCCATAATTTATTTTATACAAGCATCTTATTATTTATCAGATTACTATCTTATAAAAAGCAATCATAAGTTCCTTTTTAGTTATTACCTAATATAATTTTGTCTTAAAGTCTTTATTTAAAAAATATCTTTAAATTAAAATAATTTGTCATCAATGATAAATGTACAAAAAGACTTAACCTTTCATTTAACATACGTTCTTCATCATACAAATAATAACTTTAATTCTCTACCTTAAACATGATTGTAGTAACTAATAATTAAAATAATATCCATTAAATGTAAAATATAACTATATACTTCTAAGATAATTTATAACTACATACATTTTATTTAAAATTATAATTCATAAGCTATCATTATTTTAGTTCATAAGTTAAGCCTAATTTAATAAAATATCTTCAAACTCCTTCATGCTATCATTCACTTATAAAAAGGTTAACAAGTGATTGTGCAAAGCTAAAAGTGCTATTATCTAAATTATTAGAGTATAATATTTTAATTTAGTAATTGAAATTAAATTTCCTTATATCTTAAAGTCTATCAAATAAAAGGAATGCTTAAATAAAATATTTTATGATATGTTTATTAAATAACTGGGAATAATTATAAACTTAAGAGTTATGATATAATTTTAGCTCTAGCAACTTAAATATTTATAAGTGTAAGTAAGAAAATAATGACTCTTAAAGATCTCTCAAGACTTAATTTAAAAATATATCATAGTTTATTAGTGATAAGTATATTTTACAATTAAGCTATCTTGGTTATTTAGGAAAATCTAAGATACTAAGCTGTGCTGGTATTAAATGAAAATAGAAAAACAAAAATTATTAAATTTCTTTAATAAAAACACTCTTTGGCTCACAACCTCATACCACTCTTCGCTTTCACTTGATAATACAAAGATAAATAGCACGTTTAGCATACTCCTTTTGCGTAATGTATCTTGTTCTTGTGCTCACAATTCCAAGCTAACTTCTTACTTCTTCTTCCTTTCTGATTCTAGCTCTTCATTCTTTTTAATTGGATGAATCGATAAATACTTAGGAAGAGGAAGTTGTTTATCGAGTGGCCAGTTCTAATCGAAAGGTATGATCTGAATTAAGAAGGGCATGGCCGTAATTACGTTGGTTTGTTTCATTTAAAATGATAGAAATAGAATTGATAGTAAATTAAAGTTGAAATATGTATATTAATTAACTAGAAGTTTAGTATTAACTCATAACTATATCAGATCTAAGTATTCTTAAAATTTCTTATATATATTTAAATATAAGCTTATTTTCCTTTTATATCTTTTAGGATAGAACTTTCTAAATAATCCTATCATGGCTAGATACTTTTTGTATTGCATAAACTTCTCTAATGTTTAATTTTGTTATTAAATAGTTTCAAATGCTTTTACTCGAGGATATCAGTAGAAAGAATATCTGTATGAGTAAAGATAAATAATAGTAAATGTAAAATATATTTGTTATCTACATACTTCGCTTTCTTTAAGCTTAAACTTAAAAAACAGATAAAAATGCTATTATTTTATTAGTAAAATGACTAAGAATATGATAAAGCTTTATATAATTTATTAAATGTCTATAGCAACTTTTTTATTTATAATCTTAAAAGACTTATATACCTATAATTTTTAGCTAACTTTCTAGACATTATATCACTAAATAAAGCTATATCTAAATAAAGTAAGCGATTCTTTAAAGAGACATCCAAATTTTTAGATACCGGTTTGAGAATTTAAGATATTAGATGTATTTTAAGTTTTAAATATACTCAATATCCCTATATTTTTTGGCGTGAAAAAGAAAGTTTATAAACTGAAAAGAAGAAGGATAAAAATCTAAAATTAGTTAATTTACTGCTTAGCATCTAATTCTTCATATGAATTAGCTAAATTCAAATATCTCGTTAGTACCTTAAATATTAATCTACATCTATTCATTAAGACATTAATGGAATATTTGGAATTGTTTAGGTAAAAATAAATAATAAGCAGAAATAAATGAAAATGAGATTTAGTAAATAAGTTAAATATAATAAAGTTTGCAGGTGAGATGAAATATCTAATAACTATGTTTGATTAAAGTTACTTAATTATATATAGAAATGAATATACATTAAATACTAAATAAAATTATTAAAGATTTAATTTGATTTATATTCATAGGATAGGCTTACACATTATGATTTAAAGAAAATGTATAATCAATATAATTTGTCTTTATATTTTTCTAATATAACTGAAAACAGTCCATATAAATATTTGAGAAACTATTAATGAAATTAAATCTTTGTTGCACATATTAACTCTCTATTTTGAATTAGGGATATATAGTAATTTTATTATTATTAAATAAAGATAGTTATAAAGATTTAAGATTGATGCTAAAATAGAAATATTTACATAATATAATGCTTTTAATTAATTATTTGAGTTTTGTTAAGTCTGTTATTTACAATTATTAATTAAAGTCTTTCAATCATAAAAGAAGCACAAATAAAGTAATCAAAATTCTATTTTTGTTGAAATTATTATTTTCTATAATAATGAAAGCTATAATCTAAAGCTTTCCTATTTATGGTCCAGAAATATGAGTGCTAAGAAAATAAATTCTAGCTTATAATTAAATGAAAACGTAAAGTTTTTAAGTGATTACAGGACTTAGGATAAAAAGAAAAGCTAATAATATGATAATTTTTCCTTTTAAAAATTTAATTTTTTAGACAAAGAAAAAATCTAAAAAATATCTTAATAGTAAATTAGATAAAAAGTCTTAAGAAAAAGGTGAAGAAAATAAGAATTTTTCTTGAAGTAAAAAGAGATATCTAAGTCAATAAATATAAAATAAAAGAAATAATTGTAATATCTAATTCTTTATATTCTACCAACTAAAAAATAAATGATTTAAAATGTATTTCCATTGTAAAAACTATTTTATCTTAATAAATCTTTATAATATCTTTTCTTAATTATTTATCATAAAATATTAATAGCAAAATATATATGAATGCGCTTATAAGCTAAGACAGCTATATAGCTATTAAAAGCTTTTTGAGGAAATTCTAATAATTCATAAAATCATTAAATAAGTAGAAGATCAAAAGCAGATGAACCTTTTTATTTTTTATTGAAAAATTGGAAATTATTATCCTTAATTAAGCTATAATCGTATGTATTTAGAAGGTATAAACTATTTATTAATAAAAAGAAAAATTTATCAAGATATATATAGAGTATTAAAGTTTATTTTTCACATTAGGATATCAAATCTTTATAGGCAGTCGTAGTTTATCAGGCAAGATTAACTAAAATTTTAAATAAATTTAAATAAAAATAAGTATAATTATTAGGTTAATATAGTTACTTTATAACTTATTTTAAATTAAGTCCACGGAATAAAATATTTCGTCATACAGATCCTAAAAAAGTAAAAAATAACTAAAAATTAGATTTATAATTATTTGTATGTTTAATTTATCTTTGATATAGTCTAAGATTCAATTTCCTTAAATTTAAACTAATACTTTAATTAACAAAATAAATTTACTAAATCAGATAATCTCTTTTCAAGTTAAAGGTTTAAATCTATTTTATTTATAAATTATTTTATATTTATATAATAATCGTTATGAGTGATTAAATAAAGGAGTTTAAACTTAGATATTAAATGTATAATGAAGATTCATTTAGATTGATAATTTAAGTGATTTTAGACTTTATGAATGTAAAAATTTATTTAAAAGGAATCAAATTAAAATTATAAAATATAAACACATTGAGATTAGATTCTATATTAATAACCACCCTTATTTTTAAATATTTAAAAAGATATAACAAATATTTGATTCAGAGAAGAACTAACAATTAAATTCTAAGTTAAAGGGTAAAGTAAATAAATTCTTTATTTTATTAGCTTTAATGTAAAAATAATCAATCATAATTTAAGGATAGCTTAAATTAAAACAGCCTCATATATTTTAATGTGATAAATAAATGTATTATAAAAACATTGGAGCATCTATAAATATTCCTAGTATAATAATAAGCATCTATATACCATTTCATTGTTTTTGAATAACTAAAAAATAAAAAATAACTTAAAAACTAAACAGCATCAAGCTTTACTCATACTCTCATACCTTCTTTTGCTTTCACTTGATAATACAAAGATAAATAACAGGTTTACCATACTCCTTTTGCATAATGCATCTTATTCTTGTGCTAACAATTCCAAGCTTACTTCTTATTTCTTTTTCCTTTCTGACTCTAGTTTGGTTTTTCATTCACTGAAACTTCTTAGATTGATAGTTGGAGTGGAACAGGAAGCTGTTTGATGATTGGCCAGCTTTAATCAAACATCAAGTTTTGGTTTGAGTTTAGGAGACTAGGCATGCCCGTAATTATTGTGTCTTAGACTTGTTTCATTTAAAATTATAATTGAAAGATATAAACTAGAATTTATACTAAATTAAATTAAACAAAGCTAAAGTTTAATATTTATAAACATTTATTAGTTTAACAACTTATGATATTTATAAAGCTAAATACTTCTATAAGTCATATCTAGAAATAAACTTTCTTTTATTATTTACCAACTAATTCAGAAAAAGATGTCAACTTTAAATTTCTTATATCCATATTTTAATTTAGATTTGAACTAAAAGCCTGTAATTATTTTCTTTTATATAAATTATTAAAGAGTTATTAAGCTTTTGCTAAAATCAAATAATGAAGAAGATTAAAAGCAAAAATCTAAAATTTAAATAAATAAATTTAAGATTTATTTTAAAATTATAATATGATAAATCACTAATATTTAAAAATAAAGCATAAAAGCTCTTAAATTGCAACTATTTTAAGAAAGAAAAATAAAGCATGCTATATAAAATTTAATTTACTCTTAAAATAAGAAAATAAAAATTCCTCTAATAGGATTTTAATATTTTCCTTACAATGCTTTACTTTATTTTATCTAATTTATGAATAATTTATGTAAACTAAAAGCATAAAAGCCATTTTATAGATTTTATATTTATTTAAATTAAAAACAAATAACTATTAAGCTCAATAGCTTCTTCATAATATAGTTATTGAATTAAATTTATTTCTAGTTAAAATACAAATAAATTATTAAGGATATTAACTAAATGTAAGTCTTTTTAAGTTAGAATGTTTTACTATAAAGCATTCCTTCGTTAAAATTTTCTATTTAATAAGAAATAATCTATATCTACTATTTTTAATGTTTCGATCAAATTTTACTAGGACAAAGTTTATATTATGATTCTAAATGAAGCTAGGAAAATATCTCTACTACTATCATAATGAGATAATAAAGTAACTTCAATAATAAAAGAGAAAAGACTAAAAGTACATAAATGAGTAGAAAAAAAGATGTGAGATGACAGTTGAGTGTGAGTAAGAAAAAATAATTAGTTAATATAAAATTGAAAGCTAATAATCTTATTATTATATAATTAATTTCTAAAATAAAAAGAGCTGCAAATTATTTTATTATTATTTATTAAATACTTATTCATGCTGAGTTTTTTATAAAAATATAATTATAAACGAAATAAATAAATCCTTCATTCTTAGTGATATAGAAGTCTTATATTTTATAATATTATTTAATGTTTATTGCATGGTTACTTGTTTACAGAATAACTAGAGAAAATTTATTTTTATTTAAATATAATTATAAATAAGATAATACTCAAGCAAGAATAATGATGTAATGAACCAAAAATTATTTATTATATTATCTGATTTGGCATATTAATATGAATAAGTGAAGCTTCTGGATATATTTATTAGCAGCAATAAATTTAATAAGACGATTAAGTTTATAAAAGTAAATTAAAAATTATGAATATCATATATTTATTCAAATATTCTATATTGTTAAATATTAAAATGGGTATCTTTACTTAATTTTAAACCATTCTAATCTTTCTGCTATTTAAGCTTATTCCTGTTATAGGCAAGCTTTATCAGGAAAATTTTGCTGAATTACCTAGAAATTTAGAAATTAAAATATGCTAATTTTATATATTAAAGTTAATAAAGAAATTACATATTAAATTTATTACCTAAAATTAGTTTTTTCCTAATAAAAACTTTAATGAAACAAATTATGAAAAATAAATACAAATATCTCATATTTTAGCTAAAGAATTTATTCTATGTAGAAAGAAACTTAAAATCTATTTGTATATTAACTGAGCGTTCTCTAGTGAAAATAAATCATGAGAATTTAAAAAGCTTAAGAAATATAAATATTTTTAACGTGGAAATAAAAATTTATAGCATAGTTAATCTAAATCTAGTAAGAGAAGCTAAGCTTTTCAAATTAATAGCAAGATACAGCATAGATTTAATTATGAAATTATATATAAAAGTTGCCTTTTAAATATTAGCAGAATGAATTAGATTTAGCACCCTAGAACTTTTTAATGTAAATGAGTATTAATTAAGCTTTTTGAAAAAATTAAAAAATTGTCTACAATATTTTAAAAATTTTTTGTACATTAATTAAAAGATTTTATTAGACATTGCTAAGTAAACTTTCTTTGTCAAAGTCTAATAAATCAAGAAACATTATAAACTCCTTTTAACTATATAGATTTTAAAATTTAAAATTTATAGTTAATATTTAATATATTGGGTAACTTGCACAATTTTAAGATTAGCACTATATTATTAACAAATTTTTAGACTGATAATCTTTATTTCTAAACTTTTCTCTCTAAGAATAAATACTTTTTCCATTTAATAAAAATAGGTAATTTATAAAAATTTACTAGGAAATTGATAGAAACATTTTAATAAATAAATTGAAATCAATATATAGATATCTAGATAAAGTCTAGCTTCGTATAACTATGTAAGTAAAATAATTTTTGCTAGTGAAAAATTTAAAATATATAATGATTGTTTAATATAAAAATAATCTCTAAATATGATTCTAATTCTTTAAATTATGAAAAATGTAAAAAGATATTAAACAAAAATTAAAAAAAGTCAAAAGTTTTAATTTTTTTTAAGTTATTAAAACTTTAGATTAAAACTATCTAGTAGTTTACTTATATAATTAAATAATTTAGCAAATTATTTTAAATTTTCTTTTAAATTCCCAATTAAAAATATTCTATAATTAATTAATTTAATTTAATTAGAGATCAAAGAATTATTTTATATATGCTAATATTTTTTTTAAATAAAAGATTTTAGTAATTTAGATATTAAATAATTAATAAAGTGTTATATTTATCAAATATAATATATAATCATTATTATATTTTTTAGAATATTAGAATAAATATAATTTCATGCTTCTAACTTCATGAAAAGGGACATCTTCGTTTTTCTCCTATATTTGGCATTAATGCTATATATAATAACTTATGTGATTTCCTTTCTCATAATGCTTCTTCTTATAAGCATATCTCCAAGCTTAACTGTTTATCTTCTCACTATAAATTCTATTTTTATCAATTATTTCTACCAATTTTTCACACCTAAATTATTAAAAAATAATTAAATTATTTATCTATTTTTCAGTTTATTGCAAATTTGAAGTGAATAGATTTGATATAGACATAGAAATAGAGTAAAATATTTACTTAAAAGTGTATGAAAAAACCAATTAAATAACTATTAATTTAAATATTTTTAAAACCTTCATTTAATATTTATTATGTATTAAACTAATATCATATACCACAAAGTTATTAGGATTATCCTTCTTTTATAATTAGAAATAAATTAATTTTCATATCATAATCTTAATCCTTTGCAAGTTACTAAAAACTTGATGATATAGTATCTTCAACTTATATTAAGAATTTCTCATTTGAATAATCTGAAAATAATTAAATATATTTGTTTTGATTTATTCGAATGTATCTATCTAATTTTATAAAGAATATGAAAATATATAAAGATGTAATTATTACTAAATATTTAATAAATGATAATAAAGGATTTCATATCATTATTATTTATCAATGCTATAGAATTACTATTCTACAACTTTTTAGTTACTATTTATTATTTGTTTCTTTAATTTAGTTACTTTTCAAATTTATTAAATTTAAGTATATCTTTTTTCTTATTAAGAGTTAAAAAGTAAAATGATTCAAGTTCTAGGGATATAAAATGATAAAAACTGAAAGATATTAGTCCTATTTTATTAATTAAATTTTATATAAATATAGTTATAGATAATTTTATACTTATTGGTGCTTTATAAATTATTTCTTATATTAATAACTTTTTGATAACTCTTATTTTGACTTGCCTTTCAAGTTTTTTAAGTCACTAACTTTTTAACATTTTAAGCTAAAATTAATAGTTATATTTCTTTAACATTAACAAATTAATAGCTCTAGAAATATTTACATAGATTTTTATATATAAAGGCAAATATACATATAACTTAGCTTTTTTAATTATAAATTTGATTTTAAAATGATATATTTGAAATTAATAGTTATAAGTATAATAGATATATTAAAGGCTATTGCTTAATCTAAATTAGTTAGTTAAAAGAAAGATATACTTCTATATATTTTATATTTAAACCATTGCTTAATTTATATATATTTGATTCATTAATACTTTCTATATATAAATTAAAAAACTAGAATATATAAATGCTTATTCTATCGAAAATTAGTAACACTACTTTATAGTTAATTAATTCTAAGGTTTAGTTTAAAGAAGGCTAGTAGAACTTCTTAATAGTGATAAATATAATTATAATAGAAATATTTATTTAGTATATTAAATAAGTTTATAAAAGTAGAATAGTTATTACTTTATCTTAAAATTTAAGCTTTTAATTTTAAGATATCCTAATTTTTATTTTATATACCTAATCATTATAAATGAGAGCATTTTACTAGCAATCAATTTAAAGAAAAAAGTTTTAAATAAAAGTAATAATTAACTTTGCTTGGTTTTTAAAGAATTAAGAGAAAGATGTATTTAAATAATTAAGAAACAAAAAATAAATCATTTTATTCGTATGGCAAAAGGTTATAAATATATTTATTCAAAATAATAATAATTTAATAATAAAAAAATATATAAAATTAAATAAAAATCATAGAAATAAGTAAATTTACTTCTTGGTAGAGATAGATCTTAATTAAAATTAAATAAATTAACAAAGTAATTAATTTGAAGTATGTAATGAAATAAATTCATAATGAAAAATATTATTTTTAGTAATATAGCAATGAAGAGTTATATTCATTAATAGTGATAAATATAATAATATTAAAAATAATTATAATTAAATATTTTTCTACTTCCTACAATTAAAATTGATCAAAAATATAAATGAGATAAAATTTAATTTGCAGAACTGTGTGTCATAGTGCTCAACAATTTTTATTTTAAATTTTTATATTCGAAAATATTAAAAATACTTGAAAAATTTTTCTATAGAAAGTAAATGTTTTCAAACAGTTCTTCTAGGATGCCATAAGCAAAATTTATTTAATTTTATTTTAATGCTAAACTCTAATGCTTTTAATTAAAATAAAACATCTAAATAGCTTGAATTCCTTTTGCTTCTATTCCTAATTTGTTATTATTTTTTTATAAAAGCTTTATGAAAACATAAGATACTTATTAGTGAAATAAAATATTAATTAAATGAACTAATTATTGTAAAGCTTTAATATATTTATAAATATAATAAATTATTTATTTTAAAACTATTGACAGTGAGTGATTCTTATGACTCATACTATAAATTTATTTTATTTTTTAAGTTTTCAAACTTCCTTCCACTAACAATATATATTGGATCTAAGTTTTTCATGTATTTATTTGCATTTAGTAATTATGTAAAATAGATGATTGCGAAACTAATTTTTTGATCTATTAATAAACTTTATCAATTAATTGTAGATATACGTAAAGATTTTCTTTATTCCATGAAATGTTTTATACATTTTTTAAATACTAATAAATATTTAATTTAATATCAATGTAAGTCAAATCTACTCTTATAACTTATTTAATTAATAGTTTATATAAGTTTTGGATATGTTAAAAAGTTATTATGGCTAAAAGTATGAAATTTTAAGAGTTCTTCATAAAAAACATTGAGAATCTACAATTATTTTTTTATTTACTAAATAATATTTAAGCTGATCAAATTAAAATAACTTAAAACTAAAAAACTATCTTCAATCTTATTCTCATTCTTTCGCTTTCTATGAGTAGTATACTGATAAATAACATGTTTAACATACTCCTTTCGCATAGTGCATTTTGTTTATGTGTTAACATTTCCAAGCTAACTTCTTATTTCTCTTTCCTTTCTTCGTCTAATTAGATTTCTTGTTCTTTTACAATTGAACTTCTTAGTTTTAAATCTAGAAAGGAACAGGAAGTTCTTTAGAGAGAGGCCAGTTAGAATCGAAAACTAAGTTAGAGTTAGTTTATAGAAGAGAGGGCATGCCTGTAATTACGTTGTTCATTAGTTTCATTTAAATTATAAATAAATTAAATAAAAATGAATTTAAAGTTAATTTTGGATTTGATAATGATGATCTAACGATAATCAGCTTAGTAGATATTTATATTATAATTTTATATAAAGTACTAATGATTTATATAAAGTTAAATATTTAATTTTGTGATAATAAAGAATTTAATTTAATTTAGAGTTTATTATCTTAATTTTAAATTAATTAAATTAAAAATAATTAATAAATATTGTTATTTTATACATATAACTTAATTTTTTCTTATTTTATTTAAATATATTAAAAACTATTTTCTTTTATAATATTTATTTATTGAAAATTCTTTAAATTTTCAATTTTTTCTTAAATTATCTTAATTTACTTTTTTACAAAAAAAATTAAATTTTCTCACAAATATTATATTATTAAGATATATAAGCAAAAGATTCTTTTAATTTATTAATTTATTTAAACATATTTCAATTAATTTTAGATTTAATTATATATACATTTTTTTAATTAAAATTAATATTTTATTATGGATCTAGCATATATAAGAAACAAGCTTGTTTTCTTTATTTATATTACTTTTTTATGAATTTAATATTTATTTTTTATATAATTAATTATTTTAACTCTTTCGCTTAATGTACTTATTTATTTTTTATTTCATAGCAATATATTTTTAAATTTTAATTAATTGAAATTTTAATTATGCAAAACTTTTAATTACTGTTTATTCTTTTGATCAATATTATAAATTATAATCTTAATTAAATTTTATGCAACTTAAAACTTATTATTAATTCTTTTTGGTTTAACAGGTCAAAATGTAAAATTTAAATTTTTTTTAAAATATAAAAATAATTAAAATAAAAGAAAAATCTTAATAAAATAACTTAAATTAATATTAAATTAATTAGTTATATAGATTAAACAAATTTAAGTTAGGTTTTAAAATAATTTAATCTATTTGATAGTTTTTATTCTAAATTTTTCAAAAAATATTAAAAATATAAAAATTATATAAACTTGTTACTATCTTTTTAGAAAAAACAAAATCTAATTTTTCACTTATTCTGAGTAAATATTATAAGTCAATTAAGCTAAGCTGTGCTTTTATACATAATTTTTTTAATAATAAAATATTTGCTTTTCTAAGATTGATATTGGTTATGCAACCTAAAAATAGCTCAAAACAAAAACTAAAAAGCTATCTTAAATCATATCTCATTCTTTCGCTTTCTATGAGTAGTATACTGATAAATAACATGTTTAACATACTCATTTCGCATAGTGCAATTTGTTTATATGTAAACATTTCTAAGCTTATTTCTTACATCTGTTTCTTTTTTTTGTCTAATTAGATTTCTTGTTCTTTTACAATTGAACTACTTAGTTTTATATCTAGATAGGAACAGGAAGTTCTTTAGAGAGAGGCCAGTTAGAATCGAAAACTAAGTTAGAGTTAGTTTATAGAAGAGAGGGCATGCCTGTAATTACGCTGTTTATTATTTTATTTATTTTTATAGATTAAATAAAACCTAATCTAAATTTAAAATTTAAATATAGCATACTTTTTATTCAATTTTAAAATTTTTTTGTATGGAACTTATAATTTAAAATAAAAAATTATTAAAGAACTTAGTTGGTAGAGAATTTTCAAATTTTTATATAAATCTTTAGATAAATCAATATTTTATTTTTTAATTTAAGATAGAAATGCTTTTTCTTTAGTTATGAGAGCTCTTAAATATTTAGAGAATTATGTGATAGTTAATAATGAATATAATCTTCAAAAATACATAATATTTTCTTTTTTAACTTAACAAAACTAATAATAATTGAAAAATTTAACATTGCTACAATAAATTATTGTAAATTGCAAATTTATCAAACAATTACTATTAATAAAGCTTTTTTAAATTTTTTATTTAATTTGTATATAACTTTTCACAGTCCAATTAATATAAATAAATTTTATTTATTTTATTTTAAAAATTTATTACTTTATTTTAAAATATTTCCTGGTCTAATTTAAATTTATGAAATATTTTATATTATTTTCTTAATTTTTCTTTTATAATAAACTTTTCAGATTTCTTATATTTATTTTATTTTGTTGGATGTTTTTAATTTCTCTTTTTCATATTTTTAATATCTGCTTAGCTTTTTTCCTTATTCTTTTTATTCGCAAAATATATTAATTAACGCTAATTCTAATTTTCTTTATTTCTGTTCTTTTTCTTATAGATTTAGATATTCATAGTTCGTTTTTTAATAATATTTGGATTTTCTTTATATTCTCTTAACCTTCTTGGTGTAATTAAAATTTAATAATCAATTGTTCTCTAAATTTAGAAATATAAATATATTATGTAAATACTAAGAACACAAATAAATAAAGCTTAGTAAAAATTAACTATTTTTAGATAAAAGTTTTTAAATAATTTGCTATATATTTAACTTTTTAAGAAAATAGATTATAGCAAATCAAAATTAATAGACTTTTATAAAAAAGTTAAGTTGCAATATATATCCTACTTTTATATTATACATGCATTTTTTAAGAAAAATAACCAGGATCCCTATAATCATTATTTTTTAGATAAATGACGTCAGAAACTGCTTTTATTAATTAAAGATTTAAATTTTTAAGATTAAAACCAATTAATAAAGAAAAAAGCAATTTAGTAATTTAATTTGATCTGTATCTCTAAATAGAATTGCTTTAAATCTCTTGGCCAGATTGTCTTATTTGTAAAATTTTTATATAAGGCTATATATATATGAACATTAATTTTTTATTAAACTAGAAATGAAAATTCACAATTTAAAAATTATTTCTCAAATTAATTTAAGAATATAATATGTATTTTCAAAAATCTAGAAATTAAGGAAATAAAAGATTAAAATTAAGCTAATTTTAACTTAAATAATAAATAAAATTTATTGTTTTTTGTAAAAGGCAAGTATTTATGAAAATAAAATAAAGATATTATAAATGAACTATAAAGCTACTATTAAATCAAAAGAGTCAAAGTTATATTAGATTACTAAGATTCAAATTAATAAGTTTATTTATCTTCTATAAATAATTTGACTAAAATAAAACTAACTTAAATCTCCATACCAAATTATTTCTTTAGAAATATTAAATTAAAGCAAAGCATAATATAAAGTAAATATATAAGTATAAACTTCTTAATTAACAATAAAATAAGTGCTAATTATCAAAATATAATATAGTAACTAAGTGAAGATAAGTATAAAATTAATCCTAAAATGTTGGAAGATAAATCAGGGAGGTTTGAATGAATAATAAGTGATTGAAGCTTCAAAATATTTTTTTTATAAATAATAATTCATTTGGAATAATAAATATATAATAAAGTCAATATTACGTTTTAAAGAATTATGAATAAACAGATTTATGACAGAAAAAACCTATCTAAAATTGATTAAATATTCTATATAGATAAAAACTAAAAATTGTTTCAAAACATGAATTTTATAATAATTAAGATAAAAAGTATAAGTCAATGCATATTCAAGGCTGTCTACAAATAATTTAAAAAATTATGAAAATTAAAAATTTTTAAATGAAGCAAACATTTCTTTTTTTCTATTAAAATTTTTTGTGCAAATTTTATAAAAAAATAAATTTTTTATAAAAGTAAGAAAATAATTTAATTTTTCAATTAAAATTTATTGATAAATTTAAAATTAATTGAAAAAATAGCTTTTTAATCTTATTCAAAAAATAGAATATAATTATAATCAAATCACTAATGTACATAATTAAAAATAAAGCAACGATAGCAAAAATTTATTATTTAAGAATAATATGATTATCTTTATCTAATTATTGAACTAAAATATTTAAAGTAAATAAATTTAAAAACAAGTAAAGCTTTTTGAGATATCAGTTAGTTAAAAATTTATTGATTTAAATTCTAAATTTAAATAAATAAAAATTTAGAATTTCTTTGGAAAAAATATTAAAATTTTATCTGAAGCTAAGTATGTTATCTTTTAGTTTTTTGAAAGAAAATTTAAAATTATATTAAATTATATTAAATTAAATATCTGCTATTATTAAGTTCTATATATGGATAAATTTTTCTTTTAATATATCATATACTTTGTGATAGTGATAAGTATTTATTAAATACAAGCCATATTTAAACTTTAACTTTAAATTAGGTTTTAATTTATTTATAATTTAAATGAAACTAATAAACAGCGTAATTACAGGCATGCCCTCTCTTCTATAAACTAACTCTAACTTAGTCTTCGATTCTAACTGGCCTCTCTCTAAAGAACTTCCTGTTCCTTTCTAGATATAAAACTAAGAAGTTCCATTGTAAAAGAACAAGAAATCTAATTAGACAAAAAAAAGAAACAGATGTAAGAAATAAGCTTAGAAATGTTTACATATAAACAAAATGCACTATGCAAAATGAGTATGCTAAACATGTTATTTATCAGTATACTACTCTGAGAAAGCTAAAGTATGAGAGTATGATTGAAGATAGCTTTTTAGTTTTTGTTAAGCTATTTTTAGGTTGCATAACCAATATCAATCTTAGAAAAACAAATATTTTATTATTAAATTCTATGTATAAAAGCACAGCTTAGCTTAATTGACTTATAATATTTACTCAGAATAAGTGAAAAATTAGATTTTGTTTTTTCTAAAAAGATAGTAACAAGTTTATATAATTTGTATATTTTAATATTTTTTGAAAAATTTAGAATAAAAACTATCAAATAGATTAAATTATTTTAAAACCTAACTTAAATTTGTTTAATCTATATAACTATACAATTAGTTAGTAATATATAGGATTATTTGATTTAGTAGTAAATTTAAATTAAATAATTTTATTTGGTTAATCATTTTCATTGAAATATTTTTAATATAAAGAGTTATAAGAAAAAGCTAAAATATTTAGAGAAATAGCAAAAGTAGTATGAATAAACAATTTTAAATAAGATATAAATTAAAAAAATTTAGGAAGAAGAATAAAATTAAAAGAATAAAGTTTAATAACTTTTATAGGATAAAAATATAGAAAATTCTTCAAAAAGGTATAGAGTAGACTGAAATAAAGTTGAAAGAAATTAATTAAAAGAACTAAATGTTTTAAGATGAAAACAAGAGAACTTATGCTTGCAATATATGCAACTAAGAATATATATATTTGGAGTGTGGTCATAAATTTCATGATGATTGTAATAAAATCAATTACTGCCCATCATGCAATATACAAACTTGAACTAAATATTTCAATAGATATTTAATTATAAATAATTCGGTCTCTTATATAATAAATTAAACGCAAATAAATTATTTTTATTATCATAAAAAATCTGCATTAACTACTTTTTACAATTTTATATATTTAAATTAAAATAAAAGAGGGTAAAGTGTCAAACCTTAAATCAGATTAATTGTAGTTTTATGTTATTCAAAGATATTTAAGATGATAATTAATAATTAAAAAATTTGATAAATTAAAACGTATTAAATAGCAAAATCTTTTAAATAATTTATGGTAAAATTAAAAATTTACCATGAGCTCCTAAATTATTTGATGTAAACAAAAGTAAACTGACCAAGATTAAAAAAAATATATTTTTTTTAATTATAACCAACTGAAGTATCAGTCTATATTATTAGTTTAAGAATTTTCATTTTTAGTACTAAATTATAGATACGTATAATATTTTAGTTTTAAAAGGTTTTATATAGTTTAGGATTGATTTTTTAATAAAAGGTTTCTTGATGTTTAGAAATTTTTTTTTTAACTTTCTTACGCTAAATATTTTATAACAAAAATATTAAACCTCATTGATACATAGAAGCAATTAATTTTTTTACTCGATTTAAATAATCAAAGGGTAAAATGTAAGCAAATTTAAATATTTATCTGATTATAAAGAGATTTCAAATAAAAAAATAATTTTTTCTTATATTAACATATAAATTTTTATTTTTTTTGAAATCCTCAAAATTAACTAGTTTTCTATATTAAAAAAATTTACGAAATATTTATTTTTTTATTTATTCCTAAAAAATATTAGCATGAAAAATGTTAGATATTATATTTAATAAAAAAGAAAACTTTAATCATTAAAAATATTTATTAAAACATATATATATATCCGTAATTTATTCTCAATTAGCTTTAGAATTATTCTTATTTTTCAAGATTTTGAAACTAATTTAAACTTTTAAATACAGCTAATTTTAATCTTTAAGTATCTATTTGTAAATATTTATATAGTTTTATAATTTATAAATACAATTCATTATTAAAAAATGGCTAAGAAAATCAAAACAATTATTTGGAGTATTTCTGCAAGATATTTTGAGATCCATATAAATGGATGTGACGGAAATTAAGTTATTAAAGGTTATTCATTCTTCTAAATTAATTTGGTAAATTTTTCCATTTCCTAAATTATAAAAGAATCTTGAAAAGAATATCTTCAAAATTATATAAATTTATTAGCAGATTAATTAAAAGCTTTGAAACAACTCAAAATGCCAGATTTTTAAATATGATATTCCATTTAAAATATTGTATAATGAATAGATAAAATTTGATTAGAAATATTGAATAGGTTTTATTTAATTAAATATACCTGTAGATAATTAAGTTAAATTTTAATATTATTTATCTAAATGTATTAATAAATCCAAATATTGGAATAATATAAATATATCAATTGTTGTTTTATATTTTTGCATATATATTTATAGAGATAAATTTTTAACATCATTTTATAACTAAAACTTTTATTTTTTTAATGAATTTAAGCATTATTAAGATTTGCGATTTTTTTTGATTTATTTAAAAAATTTAGGATTTAACAATATAAAAAATATTTATTTTATTATATATAAATAAATATGGAGGAGCAATCCTCCAACTGAAACCGACTTAAACTCTGGTACCAGGAAGTGAAACATAGGTGAAGAAGCAGCCAAGAAAAGAGAAGACAAAGATTGAAGAGGTATCAAATAGCATTAATGGTGAAAGATGCCAGATACTAAGGTCTCTTAAGAACATTGCGATCACATCCCTATAAAAGACAAGACTCACAAGGGAATGCTAGCACTGTGGAAGACTTCAACAAAGAATTTTGTTAACTTTAAAATCTTTATTAAAGATCTGCGCACTATTGAGGTGCTTCGCGCTATATAATCTCATTTATTGATCTATTTATTATATTATTGAGAATATAATTTAAGATTGATTTTTAAACTATTTTATATATTTTTATTTTTTTTAGTTTTATATAATTATAACAAGTAAATTAATTTTTTAAAGTAGTATTTTCTATATAAGCAGATAAATTTTTATTTATTCTTAAGTTATTTAGTAACTTTATATAAAAAGCTTTAGTATTTCATACCTTATATTTTTTTATTGATATAGAAACATAAGATACGCCTTTCTGATGAATTATCATAAATAGTTTTAATTGAAGTTAAAAATTAAGTATAGTGACTATAGAACATTCCATAAAATAAAAATTATTTTGCATTCTTTGAAGAAATTATTAATATTAAAAGTTCTTATAAATTACATATTTATATTTTAGTCAGACTTTAAAGGGAATTAATTAATAAATAAAATAAAATTAGTTTTTTCTTAATTTTGATATAATACTAAAAGTAAAATTTTAAATAAATTTAGAAAATTGTTACTTAATGATAGAAAAGCAGAAAAAATTTGTTTCTTTTCAAAAAGTAAAACTTTAAAAACTAGGTAATTAATTAAATAAATAAAAATGAAAATTTTTTGAGAATTTTAAGAATGATGAAAATGAGGAAGGAAAAGAAGAGCAAGAAGAAAAAGATGAACAAATAAGAGATTAGAATGAATAAACTGATGACGAAGACGATATAGCTGAAGAAGAAGATGAAGTAGAAAGTGTTTGAGTTGAAAATTTTTTAAAAAACATCATAACATCTTTAATTGGAGGAAGTAACTCCAACAATGAAAGATATCTCAAGACTCTTTTAGTTATTTTTAAATTTTTGTGAATTTTATAATTTATTTAAGTAATTTTTTCAACTAAAAATTAAAATATAAATTGTCAGCCTTATAATAACCAAAAATATTTATATTATAAAACTTTTTTATTGACAATCTTTATTTTTAATTCAATGAATCTAAAAATTTTTTATTTTTATTATTTGAAAAATAAACTATTTATTTTTATTTATTTATTATCTTAATAATTAAGCAACACATATAACTAATTTCGTTAAATTTGCAATAATAAAAATAAACTTACTTTTTATCCTTAAATTTTTAAAATAAGAAATATTTCTTCAAGAATTGAAAAATAATTAAAATTAAATAATATTCTCGAAAAAAATATTTAAAAATAAAAAATGATAGTTCTAAGAAAGTTAAAATAAATATATATTTAAACTTTATTAATTATCAGTTAAAATAACAAATTTTTACATTACATTACATAGATATTGATATAAATCAAAATAATAATCTGCCATTCGACCCTAGCTTACTACTAATCTCCTTATATCTCTACCTTCCCCATGTTTAATATTTCAAAGATTTCTCAATCATCTGAGAAATTCTTAACTTCTATTTATAGATATTTCCTTAATATGCTGGATAAATTGAGGTTATATCCATTCAGATATTGATTTTAGTTTCTTCTCTATTCTTTCTCTCTCCCAACAGCTTGCTAATAGTTTCCAATTTTATTGCATGTTCTACTTTTTTTTATATTAAACTCTTATTTTTTGTTGCTGCTTTATTTTTTTAAATAACTAATTTCCTTTTTATTTTCATTGTTTAATTTCATATACTATTAAATTAAAAATGTATTCAGAATCTTAATCTTAAAATATAATTCGTTTATTTATCTTTATAATTTCTATAAATTAATTAATAAATATAATTATAGAGCGCAAGTACCTCAATAGAGCAAAGATCTTTAATAAAGATTTTAAAGTTAACAAAATTCTTTGTTGAAGTCTTCCACAGTGCTAGCATTCCCTTGTGAGTCTTGTCTTTTATAAGGATGTGATCGCAATGTTCTTATGAGACCTTAGTATCTATCATCTTTCACCATTAATGCTACTTGATACCTCTTCAATCTTTGTCTTCTCTTTTCTTGGCTTTTACCAAGATTCTTGTTCGGTTCTTCGTCCGTGGGGTACTTCCTGGCGCCAGAATTAAATCAATTTCAGTTGGATGATTGCTTCTCCCTATTTAAAATATTAAATCATAAATAATTTAATTTAAATTTCAATAGTATGAAAGTTAAACATATTTTAATTTCGTAACAATATTTCCCCCTATTAACAAATTAATTTTTTAAAAACCTCAATTTCTTAATATTCTGATTTATATTCTTTCTTTATCTGAATTACAATTATTATAGCTTTTATTTATCTATATCTCATCTTCATAATTATAATGCTATTTATATGTATATCTTTAAGTATAATATTCATTCTTTTGCAGATAATAATACTAATAATTTATAAAATTTGTTTATCCTTAATTTACACCTCAATTAAATTGAATATTCGGTTTAAATATTTCTTAATGTATTGATTGCAAATATTTTTTATTATCGCAGCTATCTAAAAAAGTATATCCTTTTAAGATAAATTAGTCTTTACAATATCATCATTTAGCTTTATTTAGCTTTGATGTTGAAATGAGTTATAATGATGTTTTATGTTTACAAAAGTTAATTTTAAATTCATCGATTACAACGATGTGGTAACTACTAAATTAAGTTTTAATTTATTCTATTTACAATATTCAATTAAAATCTTTCAAGTCTTAACTCTATTTTTTTTCTATATTTTACTATATAAAAAAAAAACATACAAAAAATGGCTGGCTTCAAGAAAGGTTTTTTTACCACCTCCTCAGAGTAGGAGAAAAACCTGAAGCATCATCTCTAACCACGTCTTAGCTTTAACTAACCCACTCTTCTTCCTAAGATTTATTAGATCCTCAGAAAATAATTTTTGAAAACCTCTAAAAAATGCAAAATGATAATAACGAACTTTCCATACAACTTAATTCACTGAAAGAATAAATCTAATGCCTGATCAATAACGTGAACACGCTAAGATAAGAAAATAGTAACTACAAGACTGAACTCAGCAATCATCCTTAGTTATTAGAATTTAACTAGAGAATCAAGCAGACAGAAGAAAAATTAAACTAATTCGCTGAGATTACTGAGAGTCTGTTTCTAAAAAATCTCTCTCACAACGATCCTATGGATAGAGAGCCAGCAATTCAACCAGCAAAAAGAAATAGAATGAAGGAAAAACCTAAATGCTGGTTCTACAGAAAACCTGGTCATTTTGTAAGGCAATGCTGGAAATATTAAAATAAACAAAATGAAGAGAATAAAAGAATTTAAAAAACACTTAATAAATTAAGCAGACTGTATGTTACTCAAGAGGGTAAAATTTATAGACTTAAGATAGCAAACGTAAAAAATTAGTAAATCGGTCCTGAAGAAAATATATGATTTAGACCCTAGTAAATAATTGGAAAAGAACTAGATTTTAACCAAATCCCTATAATAAAACCTGGAGAAAAAAGTAATAGTCGATATGTAATAATGAAACATAAGACAGAAGAAGACTATGAAGAATATATCCAGCATACTTTTTTTAACATTTATAAACATTATATCAGTGATGATCCTTATGAAAGGTGGTATCACTTTAATTAATTATTATTATTATTATTATATCAAACTAAGAAATATTCAATCATATAAGTATAGGCCAAATATTTAAAAATAAATTAAGCAATAACTTAGTGATAATCAATCAATAAGTATAGATTTTTTATGAGATACTAAAGACTAAAATTGATAGCTATATGACTACAAAATAGATTTAAATCTATAAGAGTAATTACTTCTAAAATGTTTACAAAATAAACATATCTATGAACAAACTCTTTTTTTAAACATGTTTGATATATTAAATTTTAACTGCTTATCAACATACAATTATTTACAGTAAGATTACTAGAAGAAGGTTAATAACAATATTAGAATAGAAGAGTATTTAATCTTCTTTTTTTAATTCTAGACTTACTTAAATAAATAAATGAGTTTAACCTAAAATTTAAATTTATTAGGAATATGAATAGTTCATTCTTTAAAGCGGAATTTCAAAAATTCTGAAGTGATATTAAGAAATATTAAAATAAATTGATAAAATCTAAAATTAAAATAATTGTTTCCATTATAGAAAATTAAGAGTATATGTTTATATTCAAGCTTATTCAGTAGTTACGCATTCTAAGTAATTTCGAAGATAAAATTTAGAATGTGAAAATTAACCTAAAACAATTTAATACATTAGTAGAAAAAGTTTTTTGCATTTTTTTTACTTGTTTATTATGCTTCAACTTTAAGTATCAAAGAATAAAGAATAAGCTCATTAATTGAAGATTTAACAAATCATTAATAATATAAATAAAATTGAAGGTGTTCAATGTAAAGTGGAAAATGAGTTGTAAAGAAACGCAGAAAAATAATATTTCAAGCAAAATTAAAAATTTTGCTTGAAACGACTCAGTTGATTGATTTTACAAGATTCACACATAAATTTGGCCTAGATAAAAAATAAATTAAAGACTTCCTTAAAAATTAAAAATAAAAATAGTCAAATATAGTTCAAACCTTTTCAAAGCAAACATAAATAAAAGATAACTTTTTTCTGTTAATGTAGGTAATTTTAAATAAAAAAGAAATTTTCTAGCCAATTTCAGAGAAACTTTATAACTGAATAATTAAAAGCTTTGTTTAAATAAATTAGAAGGATTAATGATGGAGAATAAGTATATAAAATAAATTTTAGAAGTTATCTTATTAATAAAAAAATATATTAGACAAGCAAACTTTAATATGAAACCTATGGCTAAATATTTAATTTAATTATATATGTTTCATGTTTAGTTATACTTAATTATAATTAATAAAATTAAATTTTCTCGTTCTTCAAATATATTTAGATTCTCCATTTAAATCTATCTCTTTTCTTATATCAAAGTCTATGACATTGGTTTCTTTATTTATTCCTATATTTTCTATTTTTTCATTTTATATTTTCAATCTTTTAAATTATCTTTTCAAACTTAATAATTAACTTTCACTTATTTAAGTTACATTTTCAAGACCTAGATAAGTTAAAACTTTATAAATAGGATATATACAGCCTTATTCATCAAAAATTGGAAAAGCCTAATCTGTTATTTACTTATTTTATTTTATATTTAAACTATATAATTTTTTTCCACTTACTATTATCTATCTTATATCATTATCTGTAAGAGTATTACACTTTACAAGATTTAAATCTTTGAGGTTTTGCATTTTTATTATTTCTTCCATCCAATTTTTTCCATTAACTACCGAGATATTAAAATATAATCTGTTAACTTAATCACAATACTGATTAATTATTTTTAAAGTTTAGCTTTGAATTTAGTTTATATTTATTAATGATATAATTTTAAGTTTCCTACAATTAGTAAAAATGAAGTTTAAAGTTTCTTCTGTTATATTATTCTAGTTTATTAGAAGTTCTTAGTAATTTTATCCATATTCTCCTATTTTTCTAAAACCTTTTTCTGATACACCATTAACTCCCAAACTTAAAGTTTTTAGATTAGGTAAATTTTTTAATAGTAGAATTAGATTTTCATCATTAAAATTTGGGTATCCTAAGATTTCTATTGTTTCTATTTAAGTTTAATTAGATGATAAGAAATTATTAAAAGTAACTATAGAGAAATTTTAAGAATTTATTCTTAAATCTGTCATTTTAAAAAGTTTTCATTTTAATAAAATTTAATCATTTAACTATTTTTATTCAGGTAATTAGATTTATTTATTTAAATTAGGACATAAATCTATAAAATCTTCTATTTCTTCATTATTTCCAATCTATATCTATTCTATAAAATTTCCTTTTTATTCTAAGTATTTTCTTACTATAGAATAATTCATATTTTTACTTATAAACTTTATTTATCTTAGTTTTAAACTCAAACAGAAGGCATTTAAGAAACTGCCTTTTAATTTACTATTATCTTATATGTTTAATTGTTCTAGTTAGTTTAGATATTAAAGAAAATGCAAATCATTATCATTTATTTAAAAATTATATAAACTTAATTTTTTTAATCTAGAGCAAAGAGATAATTCCCTTAAAGGTTTTCCATATAATATGGATAATTCTTAATATTATTCTTAATTTTGCTTTTTTTGTTTCACTATTTCTTTAAGTTTTATAATTTAGTTAAAGGAATCTAAAATCTACTAGCAGACATTTTTAGATAAGTATTGTCCATTGATTATCAAGGAGGTAAAATCAGAACAAATGATTTATTTAAAAGTTCATTCTAATTTATTTTTAATATAAGGTATTTCGCCTCCATAAAATTTTCATACTTATAGATCTCTTTCGTAATAATATCTAAAGTTATAAAAATATCTACTAGTACACTGTAAATGACTAATATCTCAATTATCAAGATACTAAGATATTTTATTTATTAAATTATGATTTCTTTAAAGTATTATTCCAGTACTACTTGAAAAGTTTTGATTAGGATATTATTATTATTCACTTTGCTGTTTATCTATGCTTATATGCTTTTTTTAAAGACTAAAATCTTATTATATTCCTTTTTCTCAGTTTTGTACCATTTAGATATTAGTTTATTGGATTTCTTCTAAACTTTTGTAAATTTTTTAGCACTAAGAGCATTCAAAAAAAAATTTGTTTTAAAGTTGATCGCGTAAACAAGACAAGCAAACGGTATGGCTGCAAGGTAAAGTAAGAGACATACTATCTTAACAGTTAAAATTTCGCCAACAAATTTGACAAGAAAAAGTTTAGGATTACATTATAAATAAAAAAAAGTTTGATGATAAAGTTTAAAAATGATAGTGAAATAATAAATAAAAAATTATAATTATTAATAAAAAATGATAATTTATATTAAAAAGTAATATATAGCTATTTAGTAGTAAATTTAAAATTAAAGACATATTTTATTAGTTTTAATAGTTTCTACATTTTTAATAGTTAAATACTTATAAGCTTAAAAACTTTAATTTTGCCAAACATTTTTGCTAGTTTTATATAAATTTGGTTTAACAAAAATATAAATTATGGATCGAAAATTTAATTTTAGTGAAAAGTATTTAAACATTAAATATTATAAAAATAAACTAAAATTACATTCTTTATTAATTATATTTTAGTTAAAAATTGAGGAAGCATATTTAGACTTTACTCATAACTTTCGAACTTTCAGAGTGAATTTGCTACCAAATTTAGCTGGAAATGAATGAAATCCCAGCCCCTTGAAGTTCTTCCCTGACATAAAGAAGTTTAGCTCCTGTAGCAATTGTAAGTAGAAATTACGACTTCACCTTTTCGCAGTTATTCTTTTACTCTGAGATAGATTCTACTTTAAGGATAGGCTACTAAATTAAGAGCTGAAACAATGAACGTGAAAGGTATTTTCTTCGATAATATGAATTACGCATTCTTCTTATTTAGCAAAATTATCTAAACAATATTTTTAGTTTGGGAATATAGAGACATTTTTAGAAGTCTATAAAAATTCTTGATTACTCGAAAGTAAAAATTTAAAAAAGATAGAAAGAACTAGACACATTCAAAAAGCTTATACTGAAAAACCTTAAGTTAGAAACAAGAAAGATTATACTGTTATAAAACTGAGAAAACTTCAGAGTAAAAGAATATTATTTATGGGAAATAGTTAGAAAAAAAACGACGAAAAATATTTGTATCTAATAAAGATAATTAAGTTTTTTATGAAAATTAGAGTAAAATAAAAGTAAAGGCTAATATCTATAAAGTATGAAATATAAAAAATGCTAAGTATAATTTATCCATTAGTAACTTTCAATTACTGATTTACACTAAAAAACATATTATATATGTTTATATATAAAAAATGATAACTTAAGAAATAGCAGGTTTCTCCAACAAAACCTAATAATTAACCAATTTTTCTAACGATTTTTATTTGATATAAACGGATTATTAGAAACTAACAAAAGAAGTTTAAAACCTTAAATAAGTAACTTAATCTTTTATGATAAAAGATATAAATTATAAAAGATAGAAACTCTTAGCAAAAGCTTAACTGATAGTCTATTATTTGAGAGATGGGAAGGTAGATATGTCTTATTAAAAGGAATTTAAGATAAAATTTTGATAGAGAGTCAATTAAATGGAGCATAGCTAGCTCTACTAATGATCTATTCCAAATTCAAAAGAAAAATAGAATCTATCTTTTAGCTTAACCTCTATATAAATTATATGTAGAAATTGCAAAAAGTATTTACATAAGGTAAAATATGCTAAATGTTAAGATAAAAATAAAATTAAGAAACAGAAAGAAGAATTTAAAACTTTTTATAAATTTATTGCTTGTTGAGTTGAAAATTATATTAAAAAATATTTAGCCATATTTAGAAGCTACAAAAAATATGGATGCATTGAGAAGATTTGAAAAATTGATAATATGATATTGAATCCAAGTGTTATAAGGAGGAGAAAGCAAGCAAGTTATAAGAATTAACGACCCAGAAAACTAGAGGAATCTGGCATCAAAATATGCTAATGACGAAAGACTTCTTCAAACTCTAACTTATGGTAAGCCAAATAAAGGTGACGAAACGTTAATATATTATTATTATAATATATAAAGCATATATTATTATTAAAACAAAAGTCACGATCTTTTCCAAAAACCTAATTTAATTAAATCTTATAATATAATTTATGATTTAAATTTTTATTATACAATTTTATTGACTTTTTTATTACTTAGATTATATCATTAATCATTAAAATAACTGTTCGCCTTCCGGCTTAATTGAAGTTTTAAATGTATTTTATCTTCGTTCCTGCATGTTCGTTCCTTGCATTGCTCTTTTTCTTTGACTTCTCTCTTTTGAATAGTCTGAGTTGAGAATTTATTTTTCCAGATTTTCCCATTTTCCGATGGGAAGAATTCTGTCGCTCGCTACTTCAGTGACTATTAGTTAAAATTTCTCAAGATATTCATTCTTATTTTTTTCTATTGAGAGCATTTCCTCCATAAATGTCAAGTTCTGTTGCAAATATAGCATCTTTTTCTTGTTCTCGGAAATATTTTTTCTTGTTTCTCTATTTCCATTGGAGTTCCTTATGAAGGCTTCTACAGGTTTTCTTCTATTAATTTGAGTCTTGAATCTAATTTTACTCAGTTTTTCTCGTCTTGCTCTTGCATTATCAAATATCATTCTCTAAACTTGCCATTTGCTCATAAACTCCGATTTTAGCTCTTCGGTCTACCATATGGACTTCATCATCATCTTCATGATTTACAAATCCTGACTTAATACAAAGATCTCTTCCTTCTGGTTTAATTCCACTTCTAGTTTTTTTATGTTTCTAAAAAGTTGATGAATCAGATATTTCATCTACTTAGAGTCCATTTGTTGGTATTGTCTAAATAAAAGGTAATAGGATCTATATTGAATTATCGTACTTTACCTCCTTCGTTTATTTTTTATTTTTTTTAATTATTTTAGTTGATTCAGTTGAGTGGTCTCTTTTTTCAGTTTTCAATGGAGGTGTTGAGAGCTGTGTTAACTTTTCTGTCCTGAATTTTTATCTCAGTTCTTACTTGTCTTTTGATGGAAGAGACCCGCTTTATTTTAATTGTATGAGTTAGTACTTTTTGTAAGTTCTTCTAATCTATTAGGTAGTTCTGGTTTTTTTTATTAAGAAGAGGGTTAAGTTGAAGAAGAAGTGGTGAGAATATGTACTTCTGGCTTTCTCTCCTGTCCAGAGGAGGTGGTAAAAAAACCTTCTTGAAGCCAGCCATTTTATATTATATACTTATGTTATATAAACCTTTTTATAATGATAAATTACTTAAAGTCATTATTTTCAACTATTAAAACTAAAAAAAGTAAGTAAAATTTGTTATATTTTTTGAATATTTTAAAATATCTACTAATTTATAGTATTAAATATAAGAAAGATATAGTCTATTAATTGTAGAAAAGTTTCAATTTATTATTATTGTTATCATTAAGAATAGAATAGTTTGGCCTTCTTGTAGGTATTTCTAGCCTGCTTCTGATTTTCCTGAGGCTAAAATTAAATATTCAAACTCCATCTCCATCCACTGTCCTGTTTTGCTTGTTCTTGAAATCTTCAGTTTCTCTTCCATTACTAATTGCATTTTTTCTTGTATATATTCCCAAGAGCGTTTATCCATAACTGTTCTCTATTCCTTCTTACTTTAAGCTGTTGTAACCTCTTCCTTTTTCCTATTATTATCTTTGCTTTTGCAGTAACTCTGTTTGAAATTTAGGAATTTCTTACACTTCCTTCACAAGCGTTCTCTTGAGTTACAGTAATAGTAAGATTTCATTTCTTGCTTTTATAAAGGCTTGTCAACTTTAATTTTTTCGATTTCCATCTTGTCTTATTTCTAATCTCTTGATTCAATTTACTTTTGCAATGCTTGCTGATTTTCTACTAGCTGTGCTAATTTTCTATCGATTTCTCTTTATTTTTAATCTTGATTCTGGGACTAGTTGTTCTGACTCTGAGATATGCTCCAGAAAGCGCTTAAATCTCTCTCCTTAGACATGAGTCTTAATTCGATTTCCTCTTGCTTGTTCAGATTCTCCATTAATTTGTCATTGTCCTTTTGCAGGTTCCTGACCTACTTTTATCAGATTAAAATTGATTAATCAATTACAAAAAATATAAAAAAATTATAACTTAACATAATACATTAATGTAGAGTAATTTTATTGCTTTGAAACATATCAAAGAGTTCTATGCTAGTTAAAGGTATTCTTTTTAAACTTCACTCAAGAGTTTTGATGATTTTAAGCTTATTTTTCTTGATTTTTCCGATTGGTAAATTCTAATTACTTTCTATTGATTAATTCACAAGCCAGCATATAATTATTTTTCGATAGGGAATCTTTATGTTGGAAGTTATTATTTGAATCCATTAGGTAATTGAGTTATTAGGGTTGTTCTAACTTAAATTTTCTGGAATTTTAAATTTCCTTTACGATTTATTCTGTCTATGAGATTCTTCCTTAAATTTCTTATAAAGACGATTTTAAAGCTAATTCTTATCTAGTATAGAATTTTCAGATTTCAAAAATTCCATAATATTGTTTAGATCTTAAGTTCTTTGCTTGAGCTCATTAATAGCCTTTGATAAATTATGATTCTTCATCTAAAGAAGGTAGAGAAAGTTGTCAATTTCTTTTAAAGGTTATTTGGCTTTGTTGGAGAGATATTTTATTTCCCAGGTACCATTTTTTATAAATATAAAATAAAATAAAAATATATAATTTAAATTTAAACAAAATGTACAGAAGCTCCTGCTTGCTGCATAAAAAAATTTTAATTCTATTTCCAATCCACTTGCTTCAATTCTTGTCTTCTTTTCCATCCAGGTCTTATTAAAATCCGTCTCAGTAATTCTCAAGTTCCTTTTCTCTTGTATACATCTCCTTTAGGATTACAGTAGAGCTTTTCTCATTTTTTTCTATAAAATTAATATTATTTTTTATAGCTCCAAATTTTAAGCAATTCTTGAATAGACGCTATTAAATTTTGGCGTTGTTTTGTTTTTCCATTTGAGGCTAATATATTCCAGTTTACTCTAATTTCATTTTGTTATTCCAGATATTTCCTTGATTTCAACTTTCCTGTTTCTGGCTTTTTAATTGGTTTTCAATCTATTAGTTTTAAATTTGAATTTCTTATAGCTGAGAGTTTGTCTGGCTGAACTACTATTATTAGTAATTCCATAAGGTGTCAATTTCTCACTCCTACTGAGCTTCTTAACCTCTTTCTAGAGTTTAGTATTTTTGATGAATTGTTCTATGCTCATTTGTTAGGAAGGATTGAATTCTGAGACCTCCTAGTGTAGGACAGATTTCGCTTTTTCCTCGGTTTCTCCCATGAAGTTGGTGTTATAGCAACATGAATTGTTTTCTGTTACTTCTTGACCTCCTCGCACTACTGTTAATTTTTTAATCCCTACTCTATCAGAGCCGCAAAGAATCTATCCTTTATTCCAACATTCTTTTAAATTAAATAAATGCTTTAATAATAAGCAAATGATTGAAATAAAAATGGTAGATTATTATTCCATTTAATTTTGTTAAAAAGATTATTTTATTTTTATAGAGATATTAATCTTAAAAAATTAGAAAAGCAATCTTTATATAAAAACTAAGAAGAAAATAAATAATTAAGCAAAAATGAAATGAGATAATCTAATGAAAATTGATCAAATTTATTAATATAAATTTAATTATATTTATTTTATAATAAATAATGCTTATTTTTAAATTATAAAGATTAGTTTTTCTCTTTTCAGGTGTTTTTAGCTTCTAAACTTGAATATTTCTCTATTCTTATATCAAAATCTATCTCATTGGTTTATTTATTTATTCCTATATTTTCTATTTTTTCATTTTATACTAGCAATCTTTTAAATTATCTTTTCAAACTTACTAATTTCTGTTCACTTATTTAAGGTACATCTTCAAGATCTAAATCAGTTAGAACTTAATAAATAGGATAAATACTACCTTATTCATCAAAAATAGGTAAAGCCTAGTCTGTTATTTACTAATTTTATTTTATATTTAAGCTATATAGTTTTTTTCCACTTACTATTAATTATCTTATATCGTTATCTGTAAGAGTTTTACACTTAATAAGACTTAAATCTTTGAGATCTTTTATTTTAATAATTTATTGAATCCATTCTTATTCATCTTTTCCAAAGTTATTAAAGTATAATCTGTTAATTTGGTTACAGTACTAATTGATAATTTATAAAGTTTAGCTTCTTAACTATATTATATTATATAAATATATAGTTTTAAGTTTCCTACAGTTAGTAAATATGAAGTTTAAAGTTTCTTCTGTTATATACTTTGATTTAATAGAAGTTCTTAGTATTTCTATCCATATTCTCCTATTTTTCTAAGTGTTTTATCTGATATATCTAATTATCCTAGACTTAAAGTCTTTAAATTAGGTAAGTTTTTTAATAAAAGAAATAGGCTTTCATCATTAAAATTTGAGCATTCTTAAATTTCTATTATTTCTATTTTGATATTCATTGAAGATAAGAATTTATTATAAGTTACATTAGTGAAATTCTACGATTGAATTCTTAAATCTGTCATATTATATCGATTCAATTTTATTAAAGTTTAATCATTATAATTTTTATTTCAAAATAATTAGATTTATTTATTTAAGTTAGGACATAAGTCTATAAAATTTTCTATTTCTTCATTATTGTCTAGTTATATCTATTCTAATATAGTTCCTTTTTATTCTAAGTATTTTCTTACTAATTAATAATTTATATGTTTACTTATAAATTTTATTTATTTTAGTTTCAATCTCAAGCAAAAATCATTTAAGAAACTACCTGTTAATTAGTCATTGTTTTATAAGTTTAATTATTCTAGTTAATTCAATTATTATAGAAAATGTAAATCATTATCCTTTATTTAAAAATTATATAAGCTTAATATTTATAGTCTAGAGCAAAGAGAGAGTTCATTTAAAGATTTTCCATTTAATTAGGTTAACTCTTTACTATTTCCACTGTTTGAGGTTTTATGCTTAAGTATTTCCTTAAGTTTCAAAATTTAGTTAAATTAGATTAAAATTTAGTTACAAGCTTTTTAAGAAAGCATTTTTCCATTTAATATTAATGAAGTAACGTCAGAACAGATTATTTATTTAAAAGTTCATTCTATTTTATTTTTAATATAAGGTATTTCTCCTCCATAAAATTTAACGATTCATAAATCTCTTTCGTAATAATATCTAAAATTGTAAAAGTACTTGCTAATACATTATAATTGACAAATATCTCAATCATCAAGATACTAAACTATATTATTCATTAAATTATGATTTCTTAAGCATTATTTTACAATATTAACTGAATAAGATTAGTTGGCTTCTATTTGAAAAATGCTTGATTAATTGCTTGAGCTAAGTGGTTTATTTCTTTGTTAGATTTCTTATTATTTTTCTTTTTTAATATTATGGACTATTTCACTACTAGTTTAAAGAATTTATTCTAAGCTGTTGTAAACGTTTTAACATTTTGAGCATTTAAAGAAATTTTTGTCTTTAATTTGATCGCGTATACAAGATAAGCAAAAAGTATGGCCACAAGGTAAAGTAAGAGATTTCCTATCTTAACTATTAAAATTTTGTTAACAAAGGTCGCAAGAAAGGAGTATTTAAGGTTACATTATAAATAAAAAAAGTTTAGATGATAAAGAAAAAAAATTATAGTGAAATAATAAATAAAAAATAATTATTATTAATAAAAAATATATATGCTATTAGTTAGTAATATATATCATTATTTTATTAGTAGTAAAATTAAATACTTGTTTAATTGGTTTTAATATTCAACATTTATGATAGTTAAATATTTATCAATTAAGAAATTTTTTTTAATATGATTCTTAGGTTTAACAAAAGTGATTTAATAAAAATAAAACTAATCTAATTATAAATTTAATTTAGAGAAATATTTGAACACTTAATATTCATTAAATAAACAGAAATTTCTATTTTACTAACTATCTTAATTTCATTAAGCATTAGCACTTTTCTACTTCATCTTTTATTTTGATATTATAACTATAAATAATATTTAATTTTGCATTCTAAATATTAAAGATTATAAAATATTATCCCATTTTAAAAGAGAATATTTTAGTAAATATTAAAATAGTAATCAATAATTAAAATTGGAAATATAATTATAAATTTTAAAATATCAATTTTATTTTAAAGTCCAAACTTAAAACGAATACTTGTATTTTACTATTATAGAAGCTTAAATTTTATATTTGGAACTTCTTTTAAATTGATTAATATAAAGTGCTCTCATATTTTTTTTAATTAAGATGATTTATAAAATAATAAAACGAATAGTTTTATATTTTAGTTAAATAAATATAAATATTTTTGCCAAATTTTATTAATTAAATATAAACTCAAATTGATAAATGTATTTAATGAGTTAATATTTTTGTTGATATATTATATTTTTTTATTAATTGAAATTTATTTTTTTACAGTTTGGTTAAAAAAATAAAGATAAATAAATAAGTAAATGAAAATATAGAGTTCATAGTACCTCAATGGTGTGCAGCACTTTAGTAAAGATTTTTAAAGTTAAAAAAATTTCTTGCTCAAATCTTCCACAGTGTTAGCATTCCCTTGTGAGTTTAGTCTTCTATAGGGCCGGGATTGGAATGCTACTCTAAGAGACCTTAATATCCGGCACCTTTCATCATTAATGTTACTTGATGCCTCTTCAATCTTGTCTTCTCTTCTCTTGGCTCATACCAAGATTTTTGTTTGGTTCTTCATCTATGGGGTACTTCCTGACACCGTAGTTCAAGTCAATTTTTAGTTGGAGAATTGTTCCTCCCTATTTATTTATTATTATAAAAAAAAAAGATGGAGCAGAACATTAGACTAAATAAAAATCAAATAAGAAATGCTCGGAAAAAGGTTGCTTAAGTACTTCGATAAAAAGAAAAACAATAAGAAGAATCAAGTTCCGACTCATAAGGTAAAATAATGATCAGAACTTTGCAAGCTGAGGAATTTAAATCAGATATTTCAGAGGAACTACGACAAAAGATCGAACAAATGTAAAAAATTATATCCCGATACGAAGAAACAATATATAATTAAGACTTATTAATACGGGAACTTACAACAAACATTGACGTGCAAAATAATGAAATGGAAATCCTTAAGAATCAGCTAATAGAAAACAAGGTAATAACGGAAGAACAACTTTGAATGTAATCGCAATAAAAATCTTAACGTACATCAAAGATGGAAATTGAAAAAACTTTCACTCCATTATAAAGTGTTTAAGAACAGAAATAAATTAGATATGATAATAACTTAATTAAAAGACTAGAAAATATTGAAAATAAGCTATTTAAAAAACATATTAGTCAAAAGAAGATTAAAAAATAATGTTGATATTGCCAATCCAATTACCACTTATTAAGAAGATGCTGAGAATGAAAGAAATTAAATGAAAAGGTATAATAAAGAACATGAAGAGCATTGAATTTTCTATGGATAACTCCAACAGGAATATACAAATAAAAACTGCCTATGCGCTCTTTTGAAAGCAATCAGTGGTAACCATCCACATAAAAAAAATGGTCGCGGTATCCATCCGAGTCAAAAAAATGGCGGCAGGAACTGGTTGAAAGTCCAGAATATGCCAAAACATTTTTTTAACATATAGTTTACTATTATTATTATTATTATTTATTATTATAATATTTCATTTGAATAAAAATGTTAAGTTAAAATAAGTTTATTTTACAATAAAAAATATATAAGCTCTAATTTTAATTGATATTAATTGTTAAATATTAAATTAAATAATCAAAATTTAGAATTTATCTCAGTTATTAATATTTTTAGTTTTAATTTTTTAAGGTAATTTAATTTAAAAATTCAATGTATACTTAATTTCAACTATGTTAGGACATTTATTAATCATATTAAAACTAAATTTATATTTGCTAAACTTAAATTGTATGATTAGATTTATTAAATTTAAATGAATTAAAATATAAAATTGTAAAAAAGATAAAATATAATGCTTTGCAATATGCCTTTACCAAGATTTACTTATTTTTAATATTTATAATTTCCCTATAATACTCAAAATTTATATCTTTTATAAATTCCTTTAATAATAGCATTTTTTTATTTTTCTCATAGTTTTAAGATATTTATCTTAAAATTGACTAATAAAGTTACTCAATTTAATTGAAAATAAGTAAAAATAATTACTTCAATTATAATTTTTTTTATAGTATAAGCAAAAGTTAAATTTTTAATTCGTATCGCAGACTCAATTAATGATAAAATAAAAATAAGGGAGTAAAAATATAAAAATATTGCTGGAAAAAAGGAATATTTATGCAGATATCACAAAGACATTTTCAGAAAATATTTAAAATTCGACTGTTAAAAATCAAATTTGAATAAAAACTAAAAAGTTTTATATAAAAATAAAATCTTATACTGAAAAATTTTAAGGAAGAAACAAAAAAAATGTTACTGCAACGAGGCTGAACAGAGTAGAAGTTTATTAATTACGATAAAAAAAATAATTAAAAAGAGAGTACTTAAAACTTTTTATTTAGAGAAAATTAATAAATTAAATATTTATAATTTTATTAAATTGCTTTAAATATAAAATTTTAACTTCTAAGTTATAAAGAACATTTATAACTTTTAAACTTTAGCTTCTAAATAATGATTTTCTAAAATATATGAATGTATTTAGATTTTAATTATTTAATAGCAATTTAATTAATTATCTAATCAATTATGCTTTTAATAGTATTTTTAAAATTTAATATTTCTATATTAAAATAGATATTAAGGATAGTTATATATAATATAATAAATGGTATAAAACTAGAAATTAGTTATAATGCTTAATGATATTTAAAATAATTAATAATAAATAGAAATTTTACTTTACCTTAATTAATATTCAATTATTAAATCATTTCCTAAATTACATTATTAGATTACTTATATTTTTGCTAACCCAAATTTATAAACTACCAATCATATTCAAAATAAACCTTTTCAACTGATAAATATTTAACTATTATATATGTACAAATTATTAAAGCCAATTAAATAATTATTTAAGTTTAAATTTACTACTAAATATAATAATCCTTTATATTACTAACTAATTACATTTTTATTTATTATTATTATTTTTATATTTCACTATTATTTTATTTCTTTATCATCTTACTTTCTTTATAATGTAACAATCATCCTTTCCTTATCCTACCCAAATTTCAATGCTTAAGATAGAAAGTCTCTTACTTTATCTTCTAGCCATATCTTTTCCTTATCTTGAGTTAACAATCATTTTAAAGATAAAAAACTCTTTAAATGCTCTTAATGCTAAAGTGTTTACAACATTTTAGAAGAAATTCATTAAAATAATAGTGAATTAATATAAAGAAGAGAAAAAGGAAAAGAGCAAAATTTTAGGTTAAAAAAGAAGCATATTAACTTAGATAAGCAACAATAGCAAACTTTAAAATATCCTAAATAGAATTTTACAATTAATATTGGATAGAATTGCTTATAAAATCATAATATAATAAATAAGATAATTTAGTATCTAGATAATTGAGATATTTGTAGATTATAATGTTCAAGCAAATACTTTAATAAATTTAAGTATTATTACGAAAGAGATCTAAGAATTGAAACATTTTATGGAGGTGAAATACCTTATATTAAAAATAAAATAGAATGAACGCTTAAGTAAATTATATTTTCTGATGCTATTTACTTGATAATAAATGGCCATTAGCTATTCTAAAATATCTAAGAGCAAATTTTAAATAAATTTAGTTAAATTATTTAACTCAAAGTAATAGTGAAGCAAAAATAGCTTAATTAAAAAATATTAAGAGCTACCATAATTATATGGAAAATCTTTAAGTGAACTCTCTCTTTGTTCTAGATTAAAAGAATTTGACTTATTTAATTTATTAATAGAGGATAGTAATTTACATTTTCTTTAAGATTTAAACTAACTAGAACATCTAAACATAAAAGATAATAACTAATTAACAGGTAGCTTCTTAAATGATTTTTGCATAAACTTAAAATTAAAATAATTAGGATTTGCAAGTAAAAATATGAATTATGGATTAGTAAGAAAATATTTAGAAATAAAAGGAAATTTTATATAATAGATATTGATTGGTAATAATGAAGAAATAGAAGATTTTATAGATTTATGCCCTAATTTAAATAAAGAAATCTATTTATTTGGAAATAAATAATTAAATAGTTAAGTTTTATTAAATTTAAAGAATTATAATATGACAGACTTAAGAATTTAATAATAAAATTTCACTCAATTAACTTTTAATATGTTCTTATCTTCTAATAAAAGCCATATAGAAATGATAGAAATCTTTGGATGCTCTAATTTTAATGACAAAGCCTATTTCTTTTTTTAAAAAACTTACTTAATTTAAAAGCTTTAAGTCTAGGATAATTATATATATCAGATAAAACACTTAAAAAAATAGGAGAATATGGATAAAATTACTAAGAACTTCTAATAAACTAGAATAATATAACAGAAGAAACTTTAAACTTCATTTTTACTAACTGTAGGAAACTTAAAATTATATATTTAAATAATATAGTTTAATTAAGAAGTTAAACTTTATAAATTATTAATTAGTATTGTGATTAAATTAACTAATTGCTCTTTAAAGGCTTTGGAATAGTTGGATAAGAATGGATTTAAGAAATAATAAAAATGAAAGATCTCAAAGATTTAAGTCTTATTAAGTGTATAACTCTTACAGATAATGATATTAATTAATTAATAGTAAGTGAAAAAAACTATATAGTTTAAATATAAATTAAAATAACCAAATAACAGACTAGGCTTTACCAATTTTTTATGAATAAGGTAGTATATATCCTATATATTAAGATTTAGAATATCTAGGGCATTAAGACGTATCTTAAATAAGTAAACAGAAATTACTAAGTTTGAACAGTTAATTTTAAAGGTTGAAAATATAAAATTAAAAAATAGAAAAAATAGGGATAAATAAAGAAACAAATGAAGTAGATTTTGATTTAAGTAAATTAACCGATTTAAATAGGGAAACTAAAAATAGTGAGATGAACTTTCTTTAAAACTTCCAATTAATTTTCCAATAATGAAATAATAAATTATTAAATTTGATATTATTATTAAATTGATAAATTCTTTTAGAAAATTTCACTTTATTTTTACTTAATTTATAAAGTTTCATATAAAATATTAATAATTTATATTAGATTCTTGAATGTTCCGTTTTTAATTAAATGACTTCTTTAATTTTAATATTTTATTTGTTATTTATCTATAACTTGTATATTCTTCTTAAGTATGTAAGTTATGAATCATAAATTTAAGCGATGTTTCTAAATATTGATAAGATTCTTTATAATATAATATTTTTACTACAGTATTATTTTATTTTATGCTCTCTTAATTTTTTAAAGAGATTTATTCTTATAATTTAAATGCTAATCCAGCTTTTAATCAATTTTATTTAATAAGTTTTCTAATTTTAAGAACTTTTATTTACTCTTGATATTTTCTCTATAGCTTTACAAATTATGACATCCTTTATCATTTCTAAAGATATCTATAACACTCTCGAATCTTTACATTATTCTTATAATAAATTTCGAAATATTTAATGTTATTGTACTTCGATGTGATTTAAGAAAGACATATGTTTTACAAAAAAGTGACTAAGATGATGATATTAATATTAATGAAATAGAATTATTTTCAAATTTGATATTGATATAGTATTAAAAACTTAAATTACTCTTAAATATTATTACCAGATTCTTTTTATCTTTCTTCTAGGCAAGATGAGATTTATATAGTTTAATCATTTTCTAATATTGAATAGCTTGTATCATATTTTTTAGTTTTATTTAATTAATTTATATAATATAAAATGGCTAGCTTCAAGAAGAATTTATTACCCCCTCCCCAGAGCAGGAGAGAAAACTAGAAGCACTTTCTCTAACATCCTAACTTTAAGAAGTCCAACCTTCTTCAAATCAACGCATAACTAGTTAAGAAATCTAAAGAAAAAATTCAGAACAGGAAAACTACATAACTCTCAATATCTCCATTGAAAAGAAAAAAAGAGACAACTCAACTGAATCACTAAAGGTAGGAATTAAGAAATAAAAAATAAAAGAAGAATGGTCAAGTACGGTAATTCAATATAGGCATTGATACTTTTTATATAGATAACATTGAAGTAAAATAATTAAATTCTTAAGAGATGAAATATATAATTTATAAACTAATCACTAGGAAATTAGAAGAGGACTTAAACTCATAGAAGCAAGAAATATTCGAAATAAGAATGGATTTAATAATTCATAAAGATGATAAAGTCTATATTATAGATCAAAGAGCTGAGCCAAGTCTATAAACGAATGACAGTATTAGAGAATGATATTTGAATAATGAGAGAGCTAGGCTAGAAAAATTGAGTTTATTTAAGACTCCAATTTATCGATGAAAATATTTAGAAGAATTTAAAAGAAACCCCTATGGAAATAGAAAGAAAAGAAAGAAAACTTCAAAGACCAAGAAAAAGATGTTATAATCAATATGTGATACTTGTAACAGAAATACCCAAAATAAAAAAGAATAAAAAGTAACATCTGACGAAATATTAACTTTTAGAAATTGAAGAAAGAGCACCTAAATTTTAACTTTCATGAACTGGAAAAATCTGGAGAAAGAAATAAGATTTGAGATTAAATGCAAAACAGGAAGAAGTTAGGAGAAGAGCCTATTTATACTAAGAACCAAAATTTTTATTTATAAGCCGAAAGGCAACTTATTTTAATGATTAAGGATTGAATTACTTTAGTACTTAATTAAATTTATAAATCTAACCAAATTAAAAAAAATATAATTTTTCCATTGAATTATTAAATTAATTAGTAGCTTATTTAGTATTAAATAATATTTAAATGCTCCCTAAGTATAGGTTGAGTAATTTTCATTAAATATAAATAAAATTATTTTGATTAAAGAAAAATAAATTTATTAAAATTGACAAAGTAAATTTTGCCAGTTTAAGTGCCCAAAAAGATTTAAGATGGAATTAGATTAAATTAATAGTATTTGTATTTTTCTTGAATTTTCAATTTAAAGAATGAAAACGAAAATTAAAAATTATTTTTATTTAATAAAATCAAAAGGTCTCTTGATAAAATTTAAAAATTAATCCTAAAGCAATTATTTGGACTAATTTAATATCAAATCTATGAATTTTTCTATTTATTGCTTTAAAAATAAAAATAATAATTTTATAAAAAAAAAAAGAAAAAAGTTACATTGAAATTTTAAAAGCCAAAGTCTCAACTAAAATTAGAATTTTTCAATTTACTTTAAGATTTTATAAATTTACTCTTTCTAAAATTAATTAAATATATCTTTCTTATATTTAACACTATAAACTAGTAGATATTTTTTAAATATTCAAAAAATATACCAAATTTTGCCTACATTTTTTAATTTTAATAGTTAAAAATAATTATTTTAAGTAATTTATCACCCCAAAATAATTTATATAATCTAAGTAATAAAAAATATATAAAATTTTATATAAAAATTTAAATTAAAAATTATTATATGAATTAAATTAAATGATTTGCTGGAATATATTATGATTTATGTTTTAATAATAGTATATGTTTTATATATTATAATAGAAATTATATATTAACGAGTAATCACCTTTATTTAGTTTACTACAAGAATGAGTTTGAAGAAGTCTTTCATCATTAGAATGCTTCTATGTCATATTCGTCTTTCTGTGTCGAAATTTCTTATAATTTACTTGCTTTCCCCTCATATTACGCTTGGAAAACAATGTCATATTATTATTTTTTTAATTTTCTCAGTATAGTATTTCTTTTTTCTAATTTAAGCTTTTTCATTATAAGCTTTTTGAATGCGTCTAATTCTTTCTATCTTTTCAAATTTTTACTTTTGAAAAATTATGAATTTTTATATCCTTCTAAAAATATATCTATGATTTACAAACAAAAAATATTATTTTTTAAATATAAATATGTCAATAGAGCGCGTAACACCTCATTGGCAACAGCTCTTTCAATATTAATATTTAATATCAAAAAGTGTTCTCATGTTTCTTGCTAAAATTCTAGAGGTCCATTTAGTCACGTTAGCTTCTCCAAATGGGGAATTTACTTATTAAAAATTATTCATAAGTCTTCAATCGAATGTTCCAGTCTTCTTGAATAAGATTCAAATAAGAATTAGTTATTAAATCATTATTTAGAAGGCCTATCAATCAGTCAAACTTTCGTACTGCTAGAGAGAACCCTCGGGATAAGTTAGGTTTGTTTCGACTGGTCTTATGCACCCTTCCCCGTAAGGACATCTAGTGCGAGATTATTCGAATGCGGTATACACTGCACCAGATTACATACTAGTCCTGACCGCAGCTGACATCTATTTTTTTTAATAAATATTTTTTTAATTAACTCTTCTTCGATATGCTTACTTTAATATGTTTAAGTTTAAGATACGTTTTAAGATTTTAGCTCTTGTTGTAAATATAATTTTGATTCTATCAATATTCTTAAATTTTTTGGTTTTTCTAGAAAGCTTAGCAGTTTTATGATTATTATATTAGAAAAAAAGCTCTAAAAATAATAGAAAAAGTAAATATTATTATTAAGATATTTTGCTGAATAAGAAGAATGCGTAATTCATATTATGGAAGAAAATTAAAAGCAATAATTGTATAACTATAATTATCCACTAGGGAATTCAGAATTAAAGAAGCTGTAATTGCTAATTAATTCTGTGCTTTTACAAAGTAGCAAAAAATAAGAGGCTAAGGAACTATTTTTTTTATGGTTAAAGCGGAAGAACTAGAAAAAATTATAGCAACTCTCCTTAAAAAAATGATCTTCTATTAAGATGTAAAATTAATTGGAATAGAGGATTATTTAAAGACAATAATAACTACAAATTATGCCCTTTCTTTTAATATAATAAAACAGTAATAATATACATAAAAATTGTAAATTATAATGAAATATAGGTGTAAAATAATAATTAAATATAAATTTAATATAAATAATTCTAAATAATATAACTGGAATATAATATTAATAGCCATAAGAAAAATCTAATGTATAATTTGCCATTATTACACCATTTGTAATACATGAAACAAAAAAATAACGTTTTAAATTGTTTAGAGGATGGGGTTATTAACGAAGAGATACAATACCTTTCAACATTAATTGTTTCGGCTCGGAATATGGTGACCTTTCCTTAAAGTAGGATCCGATTTAGAGCAAAAGAATAACTGCGAAAAGGTGAAGTTGTAACTTCATAAATACATTAACTACAGGAGCTAACTTCTAGATGACAGGGAAGAACTTCTATTTATCTAAGGGGCTGGAATTTCATTCATTTCAAGCTAAATTTGGTTCCAAATTCACTCTGAAAGTTCGAAAGTTACGAGTATAGTTTAAATATACTTCCTCAATTTTTAACTAAAATATATTTAATAAAGAATGAAATTTTAGCTTATTTTTATAATATCTAATGTTTAAATACTTTTTGCTAAAATTAAATTTTTATTTTATAATTTATATTTTTGTTAAACAAAATTTATTTAAAACTAGCAAAAATATTTAACAAAAATAAAGCCTTTTAACTGATTAATGTTTAAGAAAAATGTAGAAACTATTAAAATCAATTAAATATGGCTTAAATTTTATTTTACTACTAAATAAATAAAAATGATTATAGAGCGCGTAGCACCTTATCGGCGCGCAGCTCTTTCAATATTAATATTTAATATTAAAAAATGTTCTCATGTTTCTTGTTAAATTCAAGAGGTCCGATGAGTCATGTCAGCTTCTCCAAATGGGGAATCTTCTTATTAAAAATTATTCTAAAATCTTGAGTCAAATACTTCAGTCCTCTTGAATAAGGTCCAAATAAGAGATAGTTATTAAGTCGGTAATTAGAAGGCCCGTCAGTCAAATTTTCATACTGCTAGAGAGAACCCTTGGGGTAAGTTAGGTACGTCTCAACAGAGCTTATCCAACCCTTCCCCGTGGTGGTATCTAGTGCGAAATTACTCGCAATGCAGTATACACTACACCAGATTACCTACTAGTTTGGCTGACGCTGCCGACATCCATTTTATATAATAAATAAAATAATGATATATATTACTAACTAATAGCATATATATTTTTTATTAATAATTATTATTTTTTATTTATTATTTCACTATAATTTTTTTTCTTTATCTTCTGTAATTTTTTTTATTTATAATGTAACCTTAAAATATCCTTTCTTGTCAGCTTTGTTACCAAAATTATGATTATCAAGATAGAAAGTCTCTTACTTTACCTTGCAGCCATACTTTTTGCTTGTTTTGCTTACGCGATCAACTTTAAGACAAAAAATTGTTTGAATGCTCTTAGTGTTAAAACGTTTACAACAGTTTAGAAGAAATGTTATAAATTAGTAGTGAATTAGAATAAAGAAGAGAAAAAGGAATAGAATAAGATTTAGGTCTTATAAAAAGGCATATAAACATAAATAAGTTGCAAATCGAATAATAATAATATCCTAATTAAAACTTTACAAGTAGTATGTAAATAAAACTTTAAAACAATCATAATTTAATAAATAAAATATCTTAGTATCTTGATAATTGAGATATTAGTCATTTATGTTGTACAAGTACATACTTTTATAACTTTAGGTATTATTACGAAAGAGATCTATAAATATGAAAATATTATGGAGGCGAAATACCTTATATTAAAAATAAATTAGAATGAACTTTTAAATAAATCATTTGTTCTGATTTTACCTCCTTGATAATCAATGGACAATACTTATCTAAAAATGTCTGCTAGTAGATTTTAGATTCCTTTAACTAAATTATAAAACTTAAAGAAATAGTGAAACAAAAAAAGCAAAATTAAGAATAATATTAAGAATTATCCATATTATATGGAAAACCTTTAAGGGAATTATCTCTTTGCTCTAGATTAAAAAAATTAAGTTTATATAATTTTTAAATAAATGATAATGATTTATATTTCCTTTAATAACTAAATCAGCTACAATAATTAAACTTATGAGATAATCATTAATTAACAGGTAGTTGCTTTAATGATTTCTGCTTGAGTTTAAAAATAAAATAAATTTAATTTATAAGTTAAAATATTAATTATTCTATAGTAAGAAAATACTTAGAATAAAAAGGAAATCTTATATAATAGATACTGATTGGTAATAATGAAGAAATAGAAGATTTTATAGATTTATGTCCTAACTTAAATAAATAAATCAAGATATTTGGCAAAAAACGGCTAAACGATTAACTTTTGTTATAATTGATGCAATTTAATGTGACAGACTTAAGAATAAATTCTTAGAATTTCTCTACATTAACTTTTAATAAATTCTTATCTTCTAATTAAAACCAAATAGAACTCATAGAAATCTTAGGATGCCCAAATTTTAACGATGAAAATCTAACTCTTTTATTAAAAAATTTACCTAATCTAAAAACTTTAAGTTTTGGTGCTAACGGTGTATCAGAAAAAGGATTTAGAAAAATAGGAGAATATGGATAAAATTACTAAGAGCTTCTAATAAATTAGAATAATATAACTGAAGAAACTTTAAACTTCATTTATTCTAATTGTAGGAATCTTAAAATTATATATTTATGTAATATATCCTAGATAAAAAGTTAAACTTTATAGATAATTAACTAATATTGTGAAAAAGTTGAAAAATTATATTTTAGAAACTTAGTAATTGATGGTTAAAATTGAATTGAAGAAATAATAAAAATGAAAAATCTTAAAGATTTAAGTCTTGTTAAGTGTAATACTCTTACAGATAAAGATATTAGATAATAAATAGTAAGTAAAAAAAAAACTATATAGTTTAAATATTAATTAAAATAACCAAATAACAGATTAGGTTTTTCCAATTTTAGATGAATAAGATAGTATATATCCTATATTTTAAGATTTAGAATATCTAGGGCTTTAAGATGTATCTTAAATAAGTGAATAGAAATTATTAAGTTTGAAAAGATAATTTAAAAAGTTATAAATATAAAATGAAAAAATAGAAAAAATAGGAATCAATAAATAAGCAAATGAGGTATATTTTGATTTAACTATATTGCTAGATTTAAGAGAAGATCTAAAAATATTAGGGAAAGTAGAATGAATTAAATTTAAAACTTTAAATTAAATTTTTAATAACAAATTAAGTATAATAAAACTATATATTATAAACAAAATTAATTAAAATTTTTAGAATAATTCAACTTATTTTCAATAAATCCAAAATTTACAAATAAAAAGACTTAAATTTGATTATTTTAAAATTAATTGTCTATTATAAAATAATTACAGAAAAATAAAAATTGCTTAAATTGATAAAATAAAATTAAAATTTATATATCTTCCTACTTATTTAATTATTTTTTCAATTATTTCTAAGTTTTCTTTTTAATTTCCTTAAAAACCTATTTTAAAAACACAAAATTACTTTCACTATCTTTAAAATTTCTTTATTATGTAGACTTTTTTCTTTTTTATTATTTTTTAGATTATTTTTTCTTTATCCATCATATTTGCATTTATATTTAATACATTCTTTAGTTTTTTTCTAATAAGCTATATATAAATATGTTTTATATATTCTGTTTAGTTATATGTTTAGCTAAAAAGTATTTTAAAGCCTTTTCTAAATACACTAAGACTATTTATTTTTCTTTTTTATGCTTAAATATTTCTTTAATTTTAAAGTTTCAAAATATAGTAAATATTTTTAGGATTTTAAATTAAAAACTTATTAAATGTTTATCAAAAATGATTTTAAGATTTAAATTTTAAGATACTATAATAATTTATATATTAAATAGGCATTTACAAATTTATTGTATATAATTTAAATAGGGTGGAAAGCCTTTTCCTTCGGATGCTGCTTGGAGGCTCAGCAAGGTAACTAAAAAATGAGCGCGAACGGAGGATAAATCGGAGGAAGAGAAATTAATTTCGAGAGAAAGAAGATGTGACAAGCTGGAGAACTCTAAATGCCAAGAGGAAACTTTCTTCATCATATGTCGGGGAAATGTACCCGTAATCACATATAGTATCCTATGCTTTGGAAGGAAAAATTACAGGGACGTGCTGCAGGAAGAGAAAACAAGGATAGAGAGACCTATAAAAAAATTTCGACATTAAATATAATTAATTTAAAGAGCTGCGCATCAACAAGAACTATGCGCTCTATAATCCAATTTATTTATTTATATCAATAAATAAAATAATCATAATAATAAAAACTCCTAACGAATTTCTTAAAAATAAGAATAATAAAGCATTCGGACAGAATAAAACCCTAATAATAAGAATAAATTAATCTTAAGAGTCTTTTGCCCAATCGACGTAATAAAGGATATAAACTCCATAAAAAAACCAAAGGTTAAAGATTGAAAAATATGAATAAATACTAGATAATTTAGCAAAGAGTTAAACATTCATTTTCCATCTATAGAGAAGGCTATCAAAAAGATCAATTCTCGAATGAGAAAAACTAGAAGTTGTAGATTAATAATTTAGCCATATTTGTCAATTTTTAATTTTATTTTTAGATTTTCTATTATTAAATAAATAATTCAAGGAAAAATAGACATTATAATAGGAATTAATTTAATTACGTATAGATAATTAGGATGTAACCTATGAACATAAAACAAAACGATTTTTAATAAGATATAAGAAGAAAAATATATTGATATATATGTAAAAAATAACACCTATATAAGAGATGCTGTGAAGAAACTAAAAATACGGAGTGAATAAGAAAAACAAAATGAATATTATATTTTAAATATAACCAACTTAATCAGGTTTAATATATTAAAAAAAATTATAGTAGAAAATTTGGCAATTTTAAAATAAACTTAAAATATAGAACGAGTACCTCAATGGCGCTCAGCTATTTTAGTAATATTAATTCTAACTTTATAAATATTTCTTAATTGAAATCTTCTCTAGGGCTAATATTCTCTTGAAAATTTTGTTTTATAGAGATACGATTGAAGTGTTACCCCAAGAAATCTTAATATCCGGTATTTTTAACATAAAAAATGCTCGATGCCTTAAGTTCTTGCCAAGATTCTTGATCGGTTCTTCACGCACAGATATTTTCTGGTACCAAAATTTATTCAGTCTCAATATGAATAATGTTCCTCCTATTTAAATTTATAAATATAATAAATTTTATTTAATTTATATATAATTAAATAAAAAAATTAATAATATATATTATTTCTTAAAGTCTATTTATCAGAAATAAATAAAATTAATGTTTATTTTTTCTACTAATCTAAACCCATAAAATAAATTTTAATCTTTATATTCTTTAATTAATAAAAAATATTTCTTTGCTCAAAAATAAAACTATATGTAAGATTGCTAAATTACATTCTTTAGGCTTTTTAATAGCTAAATATTTATAAAATGAGATATGCTTTAAAAAAGAGTTAAAAATCTTAAATAAATTTGAACAAAATTTAATCTAAATAAAAGTTTGTTTTAAACAATATAAAAATTAGTTTAAAAGCAAATAAACTAAATATTTAAAATAAGTTTAATATTTTTATTTTGAGACTTAAAAATTAAAATGTAATTTTAACTATTTTATTTAAATTTTTGTAAAATTAGCCAAATTTAATATATTATTTTATAGAATTGAATATACAAATTCATAGTTATATAAATATATTTTACGATTTTAAATTTAAAATTTGATATTTATCTTTTGATTAAATACTAATTAATCAGAATAATTAAGCATAATATTATCATATTATAAAAATTAATTTTACATAAATAATATAAGAGAAATATATTTTATTAGTTTTTATAATTTCTATTAAAATAATTTTATTTAATTAAGAAATAAGAAACATAAAGATTATTTTAATAATAAAGGTTATTAATTTAATAATTATATAAGCTAGAAAGCATTTTACTTAAAACTAATTTACAATATTTAATAAAATGGATTAATTTTGAAATAATTATATATTAAATTAATATTATAAAAGAGCATTAAAAAGTAAAATATTTAATATATAAATATAAAATAATTAAATCTTTTTTATAGCATATGATAGTTCTTTTAGAATCTGAAAGGTTCAGATAAAATTTATGATACGTTAAATCCAGATAAATATTAATTTTCTTAAATTACTAATAAGACAAATTATTAAAGTAGGAAAATATCATCGAAGCAATATTTTAAAAAGAATAACTTAATATCATCAAATAAATTTTATGTTAAAACTTTAATAATTACTTAAATAAATGAAATTGTAAAATATCTGATTTATAAAATTCTAAATATGAAAAATTCAAAATTATAAAATGTTGGTAATAAAAAAAGTATAAAGTAAGTAATTTATATTAAATTCCATAAAATGAAAATTATAATATCTTTATAATTTATTAACTATAATTTTAAATTTACCAATAGTAATATTTTTTAGATTTAAATAATCATTTATTTATTTATAGGAAAAAATGCCAAAAGATTTGTTTTTTACTTAGATTTTCTACTATTTTAAACTTAAAACATAGATTGATATCTTTAATTTTCAGAATTGCTTCTTTTAATTAAAAGCTTTTATATTTTCTAGAATTATTTTATTGATAATTTTACGAAATCTCAAATAAAACAAATATTTTATGTTATAAATAATTTGCCTACTACATTTGAAGAAATCTTAAGACGTCAGAATTATTGAATATTCGTTAATAGTCTGAAATTCAACTAAAGACCTAAAATAAAGACAGGAAAAGTAAATTTAAATACGAAATATCGTAACAAAAAAACGAAAAAAGGTAAATCTTTTTGTTAGGGAAATTATTTTCTAACATTAAACATTCATCCAGTAATGAATCTAACTAAAGATAGTATTACTATAATTCTTTTTATTATTATATAAAAAATTTAAAATAAGGTGGACTTTGACCTTAAAGGTGACTGAGAAGTTTCTCCCAATGACGAAACTGATAGAGGTGCACTAATTCTATATCATTATAGGTTGGTATATGAGCTTGTAATCGTCTGTAAGCTTTCTGTACCTTGGAAACTAATAGATGCTACCTTGCTCGTAAATAGAAGAGGGATCTTCATGAGAATATGTGATTTAGAGAGACTTTAATAATTGATTTCTAATTAGTGTTGATTGCCATTGAAGTGCTACGCCCATTTTAATCAAAATTATTTTTCTTATACAAATTTAATCTGGATAAATAGAACCTAAATTTTATTTAATATAGCTTACAAATAAAATAAATAGTTTATCTTCTAAGGTTTTAGATTCTTATTATTTCTTAATTAAAAATAAATATGAATATTATTAGACTATTTTTATAATTTTCTAGTTTAAAATAAATTTAAACAGTCTTTATTCTTATTTATAATTTTTATGTAGTAAATAGAAAATATTTCAAAATATATTTTAGGTTTAGTTGAAATTTTCTGCAATAATGATAATCTTTTTTATATATGGATCTGAAAAAAATATTTCTAATTAATTTATAATTTTTTGTGATATTAATTATGGAAAGGAAAATTTACTTTCTTTCTTATCAAAACATTCAATCGAATTTTCCTAAATTTAAAATAATACAAATCTATAAAAATTCCAAAATATTTTTATTGAATCTTTAAATATTTTAAATGTTTTATTAATTTTAATAAGTTTTTAATGATATTTTAATATAATGACATTAATTGATGTAGAAAAAAGTAAATTATTAAAAATATTTATAATAATAAATAATAAATAAAAAATAGAAATTTTAGTTAGTTTTAATTACTATTTAATAATTAAAGCTGTTTCTAAATTTTATTTTTAATTAGATATCTTTTATTTTTTTAATCGTTTTTATAATAAATAGCTAGCATGCTTGATGAAAGCAGAATTTATAAATGATAAATATTTTTCTATTATAACGACGAAATTATTTAAAGCAATTAAATTATTAAAGTCTTTAATTTTAATTTTACTACTAAATAAAATAATGATATATATTACTAACTAATAGCATATATATTTTTTATTAATAATTATTATTTTTTATTTATTATTTCACTATAATTTTTTTTCTTTATCTTCTATAATTTTTTTATTTATAATGTAACCTTAAAATATCCTTTCTTGTCCGCTTTGTTACCAAAATTATGATTATCAGGATAGAAAGTCTCTTACTTTACCTTGTAGCCATACTTTTTGCTTGTCTTGCGTTAGTAATCATTTTAAAGATCAAAATCTCATTAAATGCTCTTAATGCTAAAATGTTTACACCAATTTAGAAGAAATTCTTTAAACTAATATTGAGGAGGTATAAAATAAAGAAAGAGGATTAGAATAAGAAATTAAGTAAAGAAATATCCAAGATAACTCAAACAATTAGATAAGCATTTCTTAAGTAGATTCAAACAAATATTTTCAAAATAGTATTAAATAAAGATTTTTAAGAAATCATAATCTAATAAATAAGACAATTTAGTATCTTGATTACTGAGATATAATTAATTTATAATAAACTAATAAATAATTTTATAATTTTAGGTATTATTACTAAAGAGATTTATGAATAGGAAAATTTTATGGAGGTGAAATACCTTACATTAAAAATAAAATAGAATGGACTTTTAAATAAATCATTTAATCTGATGCTACTTCCTTAGAAATAAATAGATAGTATCTGTCTTAGAATATTAGTAACTAGATTTTAAGTGCATTTAATTAAATTATCAAACTTAAAGATATTGCTAAGTAAAATAAATTAAATAAATAAAAGATTTAAGAATTTCCTCAATTATATGGAAAACCTTTAAGTGAGCTCTCTCTTTGTTCTAGGATAAAGAAATTGAGTTTATTCAATTGATTAGAAGAGGATAATAATTTATATTTCCTTTAATATTTAAATAATTTAGAATAATTAAACTTATAAGGCAATGATAAACTAACAGGTAGCTTCTTTAATGATTTTTGTACAAACTTAAAGTTATAATAAATAGTATTTATAAGTAAAAATATAAATTATAGCTAAGTAAGAAAATACTTAGAATAAAAAGGAAATATTATATAATAGATACGGATTGGTAATAATGAAGAAATAGAAAATTTTATAGATTTATGTCCTAATTTAAATAAATAAATCTAGATATTTGGAAATAAACAGTTAAATGATTAAATTTTTATAAAGTTGTAGTAAAATAGTATAACTGATTTAAGAATATGATAATAGAATTTAACTTCATTAGGTTTTAATAATTTCTTATCAACTAAAAATATCAAAATATAAACTGTAGAAATTTTACAATGCCCTAACTTTAACGATGAAAATTTGATTCTTTTATTATAAAATTTACCTAGTTTAAAAACTTTAAGTTTGGGAGATTTAAATATATCAGATAGTGGCTTTAGAAAAATAGGAGAATTTGGATAAAATTACTAAGAACTTCTAATTAACTAGAATAATATAACTGAAGAAACTTTAACCTTCATATTTACTAACTGTAGGAATCTTAAAATTATATGACTAATAAATTTAAACACATTAAAAATTTAAACTTTAAGAATAATAAACCAGAATTGCGAATAAATTATGAGATTATATTTGAATAACATAGTAATTGATGGTGAAAATTGGATTGAAGAAATAATAAAAATGAAAAATCTTAAAAATTTAAGTCTTATTTAAATTAATAATTTTACAGACAGTGATATTAGAGCATTGATAATAAGTGGGAAAAAATTACACAGCTTGAATATAAAATAAAATTAGTAAATAACAGATTAAGCTTTTCCAGTATTTGATGAAAAAGATTGTTTATATCCTATTTATAAAGATTTAACATATCTAAACCTTGAAGAAATACCTTAGATAAGCGAGTAGGTAATATTAAGTTTGAAAAGATAGTTTAAAAGATTATGTATAGAAAATGAAAAAATATAATAAATTGGAATAAATAAAGAAACAAATGAAGTAGATTTTGATATAAAACTAGAGATAAATTTCTAAGGAGAAACTAAAAATAATTGAAAAGAGAAACACTAAATTTTAAAAAATTTTAAATTAAGCTTATTTAATAGTATAAATATATTTAATTTTATTTTTATTAAAAAATTTAAGGCTTTCTTAGATAATCTCTACTAATTTCACTCAATCATTGATTTCTCGAAATTAATTAAATATTTTTATTTTCTTAATTTTTTTAATATAAAATATTACAAGTAGAATTTAATCTTATAATACCCTAATTACTGTATATAAAAATATTACTTAAAGATAATTTAATTATAGTTTTTTAATAAATGAATAGTATTTTTCTTATTATTAATATATAGATTATTACTAAAATATAAAATACTTATAATTTCTAAAATAGTATTAATTTACTTAATTTTAGTTTATTTAAAAAATGTGTGTAATGTATAATAAATTCCTTAAATTGTAAAACTTTTAATTTTTTATTTATTTTATATCTATTATTAAACTTGGTCTGAAATACTATAGATACATATTTATCTCTACTAACTTTAATTAACACATTATTTATATAGGTAAATTAAAAAAATGGGAAAATGGAGAAAAAAAAAATCGAAAATTTAGCAAATAAAGGTTAGGAAATAAGCCAAATTAGAATAGAAAAAGCAAAGGTCATTGTAATTTTCGTCTTTGATTTCAAGGAAAATGATTATAAATTAGGAAAGCTCTTTGAAAACAGAACAGGAAAATGACTACGCATATGATTAATATGAGAAAATGAAGAAACTCTCAACAAGCAGGATAATATAATTTAATCTTTCAAATAGAAAGGATAACTGATGACGCATATTTAACAATTGTTCTTATAAACGATATACTTACGGAAATAACTTGCTCAAAATAAAGTTTTAACAGAAATAGAAGAAAAAAAGATGTTGATATTGCAATTTTTCTCAACATCTTATAAAATACTGCTCTGGCTACAAAATACTCTAAAGACAAGAGAATTAAAGAACTTAAAGAGAACTAGCAAGACTTTTTATAAATAACAGTAAAGTTTACAAAATAGATTGGATACAAATAAACCTTAATCAAATGGAGGCATAGTGGAAATCATCCACATAAAAATAATCGAAAAAAAGCATTGATAAAGATGGATAGCTGAAACTAGTGGAAAATCTAAGAAAAGAAAGTTTCTTAAATTTGAGGTGATGTTAGTAGTTTTTATTAAACAAAATTAAGTATCTTATACACTAATTCTTTATCTTAAGCTTAACTCTTATTATTTTTAATTTTATTTTTTTCAAAGCTTTTATTTGTTTTATAAATGATCAGAAAATTTTATCGTGTAATTTGAATAAAAAATTATTTTATAAATTTTTTTAGATTCTTTCAATAATTTTAACATTTTACTAATATTATAATTTGCTAAATAGCTCTAAAATTTATCTTATCAAAATATAACTTTTTCTGAAATTTGATTTTTGGGTTTTATTATCTAAATATTTATAAACAATTTTTTAATAAATAGAATTATTTTAAATATTATTATAATAAATATATATAAAATGGCTTCTAAGAAATAACAGAACTTTGAACAAAACATTTAAACAGGAAAATTCTCTAAAAAATAAAAAAGCGAAATAATTACAATGAGTGAAAGTGAGAAATATGATTGATATGACGAACATTAACCACTTGGAAATCCAGAATTAAAAAAACTTCCGACACAAACTCAAATAGAAATATTATCTAAGTCATTAAAGAGTTTATGTTCAAAAATAGATACCTCACTGATAAAGTAGAAAAATTAGAAAAACAAATAACGTCTTTACTTGAGAAACAATATTAATCATTATAAGAAATAGAAAACAAACTGGAACAAAGAATTCTTTAAATTTAATAATAAATTCAGGTAACGCCATTTTCGATTTAACAGAATTAATCAGATCCTATGGAAATAGAAAATGAAGCCTCAAATTAAAATAAACAGTAAACGTTTATTTAAAATAAGTAGTAAATTTAAATTAAATAAGTGTTACAGGAATAATAGTTTAAAAGAAGAATAAAATGCTACGTGTGCAATAAATAACACCAATGAAAATACTGCTACTAACTAAGCGAAATTTAAAGAAAGAATAAATAAGATATTTTTAGAAAACTATTTAGGATATATCCAACATAAAGCGGAAAAATTTATAGAAATAAATTCTTTAATTCAAATCTTAATCCTTGGAGAAATAATTAGGAACGCTACATGCAAGATGAAAACTATTCAGAATATTAAAGGATGGTGCGCTAATGAAGTGCTACACCGCTTAACTAAGCCTAGTAGAAATTCAAGACAAACTAATGGAGACAAGCTGATAGAATAGGTCAGATGGCTGACTACTAAGGCTTTAGCAAAACTTTTTAACTTTTTTTTTAATATAAAATAAAATGGATATCAGTTGAGGTCGGGAGAACTAATAGGCAATTTGGTTCTGTGAATACTGCATTGCGTGTAATCTCGCATTAAATAACTCCACGGGAAGGATTGACAAGCTTGGAAGAGACAAGCCTAACTTACCCAAAGTTTTTCGCTAGTAGTATGAAAGTTTGGTTTACGCGCTGCTAATGACTTAGTTACTAATTCCTATTTGGACCTTATTTAAGAATACTGGAACATTTGATTCAAGATTCAAGAATAATTTTTACTAAATAGATTTCTCATTTGGAGAAGATCACTTGATGCATTGGATTACTAGAATTTTAAAAAGAAGTATGGGAACATTTTTTTAATATTAATAGTGAAAGAGGTGCGTGCCATTGAGATGCGACGCGCTCTATAATCATCTTTATTTATTATTATTTATTTATATAAATAAATAAGATTATAGAACGCGTAAAGCCTCAATAATGCGCAGCTCTTAAATAAAGTTTTTTAAAGTAAAAAAATTTTTGGCCGAAGTCTTTAAAAGTGCTAGCATTCTCTAATGAGTCTTCTTCAGGGCCGTGATTGGAATGCTCCCTAAAAAACCTTAGTATCTGGCATCTTTCATCATTAACGTTATTTGAGGCCTTTTCTGACTTGTATTCTCTTGGCTTTTATCAAGATTCCAGTTCGAATCTTCACTCATGGGGTACTTCCTGGTACCAGATTTTAAGTCAGTCTCTGTTATAGGATTGTTCCTCCCTATTTAAAATATATTATATAATAAAATAATTTTGGATCCCTTTAATTTTAATTTTCTGATATATTTAGTATAAGAAAAGAATGCATATAAGAAGAAACTCCCTAGAATTTGATTATTTTAATTCTAGATCAAGAATAGATTCTATTTTACTTCATTCATAATAAAAACTTTTTATTATTATACTTATTTATTTACCTCTTAATTTTCATTTTAAGTATAAAATACTGATTTAAAATATTTAAGCATAATTTTAAGCTAATCAATGATTTATTTTAAAATGGGATAAGTAACACATAGTTCTATTTGTTCGTGAAATAAACTTATAAAATATATAGTATTTTCATAATTATTTTTATTTAGCTTTATTTTAATTTTAATTAATGCTTTTGAGATAAATAATCTAAATATTTTGATTCTTTTATATTTAAAATTATTTTTATCTTAATTTTGATAAGAAGATAATAAAGTTATTATAATTTATTTAACAAAGTTATAGTTTAAATTTTAACTGCATAATTAATAATTTTTATCTTTTAGATAAATCTATTAACTTTATTTTTAGGTGAAAGTAATTAAAAGTTAATTTTATAGTAAAGGTTTTAATTTAAAGCATATATCCTAAGAAATTTATGTTTATTTAGATGAACAAATAAATGTAATACCTTATTAATTAATTTTTTGAAATTGAATATATATTAACTTACTCTTATTAGATTTTTAAGTTTATCTTGATCTAAATATATAAATTAAACTATATATATAGATATCTAATATTTGCTATATTGAAATGTTATCATAATTATTTATTTTAGTATTTAATTTTATATTTGCTTATATTAATTTTTTGGTTATAAAACTTTCTTTTTTATATATTTTTAATGAAAAAACTAAGATAAGCTACTATATTTAAAATAATTTTCTATATAAATACATTTATCAATTTTTTAATTAATAAAATTTATTTAAAAGGCATATTTCAAAAAAATTATGCAAATATTTTATTTATGTATGTATAAATTTCAATATGATGGAAATAATTTATACATCCTAACTTATTATAAATTAAATCCAAAGGAAAATGAGTTTATTATTTAATATTAAGATATTTGTTTACTATGGAAGTAAAATGAATAGAAATTAAGAAAAAATGAGAAATATCCACTTTTTATAGTTATATTTATTAAAGTTTTATATTCGTAATTATATATCAAACTGTAAAATAAATTTATATAAAAGCAATAATATTTTATAACAGATTAATATAAATTTTAGATATTTTTAAATAGCACTAAATATTTTACTTTTAAATATGTTATATATTTAACATCATTTTATAATAAATAGATAAAGCTGATAACCAAGTTTTAATATACTTTATTATATTATAAATGCCATTATGTAATATTCTCGTAGAATTACAAATTTCCCATTTGCTTCGATTATTTTTTGTTGAGTTAAATCTTGTTGCCTATTGAAAATTAAATTCTCCCATGACTTAATAAACAATTTTATTTCGGTATTTAAATTTATTAATGAGACATCAAAATAAGGAGAATTCAAAAACTCTCGAACTCTATTTTTATTTGAAAGCTTTAAGATAGGATTTTACTAGCTTTCTTTTTAGCTTTCAGAAGTACAGTGAGATACAAAATTCTTCTATATCAATATACTTTATTTCAATATAATCTTGATAGTGCTCTTTAATATTCTAGGTCCTTTCCCTCTTTGATTTCCAGAACATCTTATTATTTTTGAAAAAATGAAAGGTTAAACTACATAGATAACATTTCTTTTAATGCATTTTTAGCATTTAAAAATCCAGTTGCTTTTCTTCTTATTACATCCCTATTTTTGACTCATTTTATTACTATTTTTAATGTTTTTTTAATATTCATTTAATTATATCTCTTATTCTACTATTGCATTAAAATTTCTTTAGGAACACTCTATAATCATTAATTACTGAGGCTAATTCTCTCTTTTTACTCATTTCAACTGATCTAGCATCCAATCTGATTATATCAATTAATTTGAAAATCATTTCGTTAACTCATCAGTCTTCTTTGTGTTTTTTGACAGATCTCTTAAAATCTTTATTTCTCTATTTTTAATTGACAAATTCTTTCTTAAATTCTCATACAATGAGGCTAAATCAGTCTTCAGATTTTTGTAATTCTAAATTTTAAAATACTGGAAAGTTTTCTTTTAAAGGAATAGATAATCTTATATTTTTACTTTTTATTTTTACATTTTTTCATCTTCTTTCTTGTACGATAAAAAATTTGGATTCATTTTTTTATATTGTGTTAATATCCATTTATTTTCTTATTCTTGGATTAATAGCTTTCTTGCTTATTAAATTAAAGCCTTTAAATTTTCATTCAAAAGAAGAACGTTCTTTTATCTCTTATCTACTTAATTAAATTTTTATTAATCTATAAAAAAAGCTAATTAAATAGGATAAAGTAATTATAAAATATATAAAAGTATATGATGCTATTATAATTTATACTTATAATTAACTTTAATTAAATGCTATAATTTTTACATTATTTTTTGTTTGTAGTGCTCAAACTTTCTTCTCTCTGTCATACAAATTTTTTATATATCCTCTTAAAATTTATTTTCAAATATCTCTTCTTCATTTTTTCCTTCATCTTTTACAGTGAATAATTTTTAATGATTCAGTTCTTCGAGTACTTCCTTAATTTTATTTTCATACCTGTTAAAGAAGTGCTACAGCCAAAATTTTCACTTGGTGTTTTCATTTTTTATTAACTTTCTTCTATTTTTGACTGATACGTGATTTGCTCTTATTTAGGTCTATAAATTTTATAGGATATGCAGTATAATCTACTTGAGGCTTTTAAATATCGTCTATATATCTTTATAAATTTTTGAATTTAAAGTATTATTTGAACCTGTTTTGGTAACTTGACCAGCAACAGCATCATCTTGTTCATCTTTTAATCTGCTATTTTATAAGCTTCTTATTCTTTTTTTCTTCAATTTTCATATTAATTTTTCCTTTATTCTTATGTTCCGCTTTTATTTCAATCATTTATCTTATTCAGTAGGATTCTTTAGTTCCTAAATTTACTTGGTCTTTCGTCGTTTATTTATTTCAAGTTTTTGATTTAATCAAAAGCTTTTGTTAGGTATCTCTCATTTTTTGTAAATTTATATCTTGCTCCTTATTATTTTTCTATTTTTAGAAAATTATTAAAATATAAGATTTAATATAGCTATTTTATTTCCTTTTTTATCCTATCTTAATCTCTTATTTGGGTGTTATGAAAAATTGTTCTTAATTATAATGTATTAATAATCTATTAAATAGCTTATAAATAAATTTAGTGGAAAATAATAAATGTTATGCTTAGATAACTGCCTCAAATGTATATTTTATATTAAATATACAAATTAAATAAAAATCAGAATGGGAATTATTTAAGATGTCACTATTTGATATTACTTTTCATTTATTATTATTAGTATTACAATAAAATTTTAATTCCAAATATATAAGGATCAAAGGATTTCTATTATTTTACTTTATTCATCAATCTTAGCTTAAAAAAATTAATTTATAGTAAGTTCGATTATGAAATATAAAATAATGGGCTCAATGTATTATGACTAAATATACTTGAGTCAACTATTTACTTATGAGCAATAATCATAATTATATTTGTTTATCAAAAATCTTTACTGGAATTTACAAAGTAAAAGACAGTTTATATTTGGAAAAAGTCAATAAAGATACTTAAGACATAGGAAGAACAAAAAAATATTATAATCGATAATAAGATAGAAGAAGGTAAGTAGCAAGGTGTAAAAGCTGGAAATTACATTTCTAAACATATATAAAATGAAGTATCTGATTTAAATCAGAATCTTCGAACAATAACTTTATATTAAAGTTAATTAAAGATACAATTTGATGAAATTAAAAAATCAATAATATTTAACATTTTTTCAAATGCTTAAAATAATAAAAACAATTACGAATTTTATAATAAAAATAAGATTCTTTATTTAAAAAACAATATCTATTTTGAAAGAAATGATTAAGATTATAAATAATATCTAAATATATTTTTATTTATATTATTCTGTTATTATTTTTATTTTATAAATATTATAAAAGATATTTATCTTCCTTCGACTTTCAGAAAATTTTAAAGAAAATTTAGGATTCTAAGTTATACTAAATTATTTACTTTGCTTTCTTATTTTTTCTCCATTCAAAAGAAGTTATAGAATTAATTAAAATAATTTTTTTATTTTAGTTTAAAAACTTTATATTTTCTTTTGTTTATCAATATTTTAAATTCTAAAATAAAAATAATTTACAGCCTTTTTTAAAATTGAGTTAAAACTTATTACACTATTGATTATCTTTTCTATCTTTAAAAATTTAGTAAATAATTAGCATAGCAAATAAAAATATCATAATTTTATTTAAGTTTATTTATTGATAATAATTCAAAACTTGCAAACTTATTTACTTTCTTGCCAGATACTAAAAATAATGTTTCTAAAATTCGAACTTTAAAAAATTCTAAAAATAACATATTATCAAATATTTAAAATAGTTTTAATTTTAGTAAAATATTAATAATACTTATAATATAGATATGCATAAATGATATGCAAAAATGATAACATAACATAATTTATTAAAGTGGCTTCACCTTTTTTTTGTTAATCACAAAATTAGAATTTGTAAAAGTTTTTCTTATCAGACATCTTCGATATCATATTCATCTGATTTTTCTGGATCGTAAATTCTTATAAATTGCCTATTTTTTCCTCTTGCTACTGCTTGGAAATAAAATCCTACTTATTAACTCTCAAATTGTCTCAGTGTATGTGTAATCTTTGGAGTTTCTACGTAAGGTTAAAATATTTTTTTAAATATATTCTTCCGTTTCGTGCACAATAGATCTTAAATAGATTTTTGATTCCTCTTTTTGTTTCATAAAATTATTTTCTTTTGAATCTATAGCATTGGTTTACCTTATGTCCGTGTTTTTTAAAGTATCAGCATCTTTTTTCTATTTTCTAATGGGAGAGGGACGAATTCTGCATTCCTCTTGATTCTGGATCCGATTGTTAATTAAGTTGGATCTGCTCAAGTTAATATATTTTCGGGTAAAATTTTTGTCTTAAATTCAATTCTATTTTATTAGTTTGCCTTTCTATCTCTTAAGAAGATATCTGCAATTTTTATTATTTCTAAGGATTTTATTCATTCAACAAATTGTTAATTTATAGCATTAGAGATTATGTTAATTATTTAAGGTCTTAAACTTCTTTTATTAACTTCTAATTGTCCAATGTACCAATCATTTTTATTTTCTTATTTCACTGCAATTTTTATTATTTCTAAGGATTTTATTCATTCAACAAATTGTTAATTTATAGCATTAGAGATTATGTTAATTATTTAAGGTCTTAAACTTCTTTTATTAACTTCTAATTGTCCAATGTACCAATCATTTTTATTTTCTTATTTCACTGCAATTTTTATTATTTCTAAGGATTTTATTCATTCAACAAATTGTTAATTTATAGCATTAGAGATTATGTTAATTATTTAAGGTCTTAAACTTCTTTTATTAACTTCTAATTGTCCAATGTACCAATCATTTTTATTTTCTTATTTCACTGCAATTTTTTTCTTTTTCATCTTACTTTTTTATATTTATAATGTAAATCTAAGCTACCCTTTCATGTCAACTTTGTTAAAAAAATTTCGATTATCAAGATAGAAAGTCTGTTACTTTATCTTGTAGTCATATTTTTTGTCTTTCTTGTGTTAGCGAACGATTTTAAGATAAAAATCTTATTGAATGCTTAAAATGTTAAAACACTTACAACAACATAAATGAAATACAATAAAATAATAGTGAAGTAGTATAAAACAAAGATAAAGGATGAGAAAAAGAAAAATAGTAAAAAAATATTAAAATTAGCTCAAATAATTAGATAAATTCACCTTAAGTAGAGTCTAACTAATCTTTTTAAAGAGGTTCGGAAAAAATTGTTTAAGAAATCACAATTTATTAAATAAGATAATTTAGTATCTAGATAATTGAAATATTTGTCATTTATAGTGTACTAGTAAATACTATTATAACTTTAGGTATTATTACGAAAGAGATTAATGACTATGGAAGTTTTATGGAGGTGAAATACTTTATATTAAAAATAAAATAGAATGAACTTTCATACAAATCATTTGTTCTGATGTTACTTCCTTGATAATTGATGGCTAATATCTATCTAAAAATGTTTGCAACTAAATTTTAAGTTCCTTTAATTAATCTCTCAAACTAAAAAATATAGTTAAGGAAAACACTCAAAAAAGTAAAAATAATGAAGATTTACCCTAATTATATGGAAAATCTTTAAGTGAACTCTCTCTTTGTTCTAGATTAAAAGAATTGGACTTATTTAATTTATTAATAGAGGATAATGATTTACATTTTCTTTAATAATTAAACTAACTAGAACAATTAAACATATAAGATAATAACTAATTAACAGGTAGCTTCTTAAATGATTTTTGTATAAAATTAAAACTAAAATAATTAATTTTTATAAGTGAAAACATCAAATATACATTATTAAGAAAATACTTAGAAATAAAAGGAAGTTTTCTATAATAGGTATAGATAAGTAGAAACTAAGAAATAGAAGATTTTATAGATTTATGTCCTAATATAAATAAAGAAATATAATTATTTGGAAATAAACAGTTAAATAGTTAAGCTTTACTGAAATTGAAGTATCATAATATGACAGAGTTAAGAATTTGATAATAAAATTTCACTCAATTAACTTTTAATAATTTCTTATCAAATAAGTATGCTAAAATAGAAATTATTGAAATTTTACAATGCCCTAATTTTAACGATGAAAATCTAACTCTTTTATTATAAAATTTACCTAATTTAAAAACTTTAAGTTTGGGAGATTTAAATATATCAGATAATGGCTTTAAAAAAATAGGAGAATTTGGATAAAATTACTAAGAACTTCTAATTAACTAGAATAATATTACAGATGAAACTTTAAGCTTCATATTTACTAACTGTATGAAACTTAAAAATATATGACTAATAAATTTAAACTCACTAAAAAGTTAAAATTTATAAATAATTAATTAGTATTGTGAATAAGTTAACAGACTATACTTTAAAAACTTTGGAATTGATGGATAAGAGTGGATTGAAGAAATAATAAAAATGAAAAATCTTAAAAATTTAAGTCTTATTAAATGTAAAAATCTTAAAAATTTAAGTCTTATTAAATGTAAAAATCTTACAGATAATGATATTAGATAAATAATAATAAGTGGAAAAAAATTATACAGTTTGAATATAAATTAAAATTAATAAATAACAGATTAAGCTTTTCCAATTTTAGATGAAAAAGGTTGTATATATCCTATTTATTAAGTTTTAACATTTTTAGATCTTGACGATGTGCCTTAGATCAGTGAAGAGAAAGTAGTTAAAATGTTCAAATAATTTAAAAGATTGTTTGTATAAAACGACAAAGTAGAAAAAATAGGGTTAAATGAAGAAACAAACGAGGTAGATTTTGATTTAGAAATAAAACTAGACTTAAATGAAGAAGCTAAAATGCTTAAAATCTGAGATGAACAAAAAAAAGACTAAAAATTAATCTTTTAAATATGTAATAAATATATTAATTTTATATTATTGATAAAAATTTCGGATTTTTTTTTAATTACTTTGATTATCATCATTAAAACTCCAAATTTTCAATTTAAAATGGCTAAAATTTGATTTTCTATATCTTAAATGTTTTATGTTTGTAATATTCAGAAAAACTTAAACCTATTTTTATAAGCTATCTCAAATTATATATAAATCTTTCAATTTATTTAAATATATATTTTTCTTTCAAGATCAACAAATCTCTATTTTATTTTTCTTTAAAGATTTATTTAAAGCTTAAAACTTTTTTTACAATTTTTAAAGTAATTTTACTTTAGAAATAATAATTTTTTCTTTGTTTTTTTTGTTCTAAATTTTTTTCTATTTTTCCTTCCATTCTCATTTTCATCTTTAACTAGATACGCTCTTTTTTTTTGAATGATCCAATTACCTATTCATGATTTTTATATTCTACTAAAGTCTGTATATAAAAAGCCTAATCTTAAAAGATATTTCTAAATATAATTAAATTTCTTTTTTATTTTTTTTTAAATATTTCTTTTAATTTTAATTTTCATAAAGGGATATCCTTCTTTTTGAGTAGACATAAAATTAATTAGTAGCTTAGAGAATTTTATATTGTTTAAAAGACTTTAAAAAATATTTAATCTTAAAAATCTTAAAAAAGTTTTAAAATTGTTCGAATTAAAAATAAGGCAATTCTAGAAATTCCTTTTTATTATATCTAATTTTTATATTTCTTTTCTAACTTTAATAAACTTTATTTTTAATTTTTTAATTATGTGATATTTAATATTTCTTTATGCAAAATATGGAAAAAATTAAATTATTTAAATTTTTCAAATTATTTTATGTTTTCCTATTTCGGAAATTTAAAATTAATTTTTTTAATAGTTTAGATTTTTATTTCTTTATTTACATTTCTTATTGGGTGGTAAAGCCTTTATTTTAAATAAAAATTGAAGAAATTAATTATATTATTCCTAAATGAAAAATTTATCGAACCTAATATAAAACTTTTAGAATTGCTTTATTAAAATTAATTTAAAATGTTTGAATACAGTTAAATTCTCACGTGCTTCTTTCTCTGAGCAACCTCTAAATGGATATAAGTTTTATTTTCTACTTACTTGCTTTTACAAGCAAGCACTACTCCTTAATTAAAGACCACAAGTTTTTATTAAGACTCAATAACCTTTCCTTATGTGTTCTCTTCAAGACCTTGATCTCAATTAATTATCTTTCTAAGTTAAAAGTATACTTAAACAATTAAAAAATTTTCCTCCTCCTTTTTGATTATTATATTATGTATTTTAGTTCTCTTTCTTGTTTAAAATAGTTTAAATAAGGATAAATAAACTATATTTCTTATTATAGAATTTTTAAGAAAATTAGTTGATGGACCCTAGTCAACCAAGTAGATAATCAGAGTCAGTGCAGTCTCTTTAATAATGCTCTAGAAATAAATGTGTGATAAGACAAGCTTATTAGAGGGTTTGCTCAGCAATATAAGAAGCTGATTAATATCTCGGAGACAAAGTTTGAATAACGAGCACCTAAGTCCAGTTTAGAGTTTTCTTCAGTCTCCATATTTCCTAATATAAACAAAAGCTGGAAAATATCGTAAATTATGACTGAGATTAATTAAAACTTTTATGTAAAAAATTTTAATTCGGTTGTGATATTTAGCCAAATATTTTGAATTTCCTCAGATTCATTTTAACTCCATCCTTCGGAAAGAATTGAGAGAAATGAGGTAATCAATTTAGATTTAAAAAACAGATAAAAAATGGCAGATTGCTTCAAGAAAAGTTTGTAACCTTCTATAAGAGAAGAGAAAACAAGAATTGCCATATCATAAGTCTATGCATACTTTAATAGACTTGATCTTCTTCTAAAGCACTTGAAAACTTCGTTGAAGAAGTTAAATAAAGTAAATATCCCAAATTAGTAATAAGAATGATATGTTAAAAAGAAAAAAGAAAACTTACAAAATATCACACACCGGGAATATCAACAACTGAAGAAAAAACCATGTAAACGACATGAAATTATTATGTACCATAAATGCGATTTCGATTTTGGAATTGAGAAGTTAATATTACTCATCTTGCCCAAATGATCTTAAATCTCCAGAGAAAAATACAGAAGTTCGAGCATCTTAACCATTATCTCGCAGAGAAGTTGAAGGAGAAATTAATTGAATTGAGAATTACGAAAGCCAAATGAATGAACTCTTTAATATTTAGAACGACCAAAGAAGATTCTTAATTAGCTGGATGGAGAGTTACGATCTAGCAGGAAGAAGAGCTAAATCTATGAAACCAAAGACTAAAGCAAATTAACAATGGAGCAGTGTCGATTTATATGGAACCTAAAGGTCAACTCTAGAAAAGAGAAAATGATAAATATTAGGAAGATATCCTTTTGCTGTGGAAGTTCATAACTCCTATAATGCAAATTTTTTTAATTCCAACAGAAACAAATGAATTACTGGACTCAAGAATAATATAAGAAGAACAAGAGAAAGTAGGCTGAATAGAATTTATTGCAGCTCAAGTAGCACAATATATAAAAATTAGAAAGATATAACTAATCTAATTTTTAGTTAAATCTAAAGGAAACGTGGAAAAACCTTAGATCTTTATTTCGCTAAAATTGGAAGTTAAAAATTTTAATTGAGCAGTGGGAGCATGAACAGCTGCCTTCCGATATTCCCCATAATGGAGTACATTTTTAATAATATCTTATATAATAATAGCAAATATTTTTATTCTAGTATAAAAATAAATAAGATTTAGTTTTTTTATTGAATAATTTAATAATTTAATCTTAAAATTGAAAAAATTTTGTTTTTATAATTTTGTTAAAAAAGTTATTGTTTAACTTCAAAAAATCTAAATTAAATATTAGTGATTTAAACTAAAATAATATAAATATAAATTAAAATAATAGTTATAAATATTTAAATAAAAATTTAATTTCATGATTATTATTATTCTTAATTTAATTTTATAAAATATTGCAGATAAATAAATAAGAGAGAACGTAGCACCTCAATGGTGTGTAGCTCTTTAATAAAGATTTTTAAATTAAAAAAATTATTTACCGAAGTCTTCACAATGTTAACATTCTTTTGTGAGTCTTGTCTTTTATAGGGTCGTGATCGGTATGCTTCATAAGAGAACTTAGTATCTGGTATCTTTCGTCATGAATGTTACTTGATGCCTCTTCAGTCTTGTCTTTTCTTGGCTGCTACCAAGAGTCTTGTTGTGTTCTTCGTACATGGACATTTGTTAGTACCAGATCTTAAGTAAATCTCAATTGGAGGATTGATCCTCACTATTTATTTAAATATATTTTTTGAATCTTTTATGAATTTTTTTAATATTAGCATTTATTTATCATTATTTATTTATTTTTTTAATTTAAAACTGGATAGTGAACTTACTGTGTTTAACTACGGAAAATTAAAAGTAAAAAAAATTTTTAAATATTAAAAATATGAAAATTCAAAAGAAGGAATTAGAAAATAAAAATCATTACTGTTTTAAATTAAATATTTGGAAAAAAATAGGAATATCAAACAAAAAATAAAAGGTAAATTGAAAAATAATATGTAATAAATAAGAAAAAATATTGTAATAACATTGGGGGGCTTGCTGATTTAAATAATACTATTTGAGGCAATAAAATATTTCAAAAGATAGTTAATTACGATTTTAAATATGAGAATAAAGAAATTTAGTAATTTAAACTATTTTATTTAAACTATGAATAACGCTATTCTAAAGGTAGGATTTCTTTAATATATTATTATTATATAATATTTTTTATTATTATTATATAATATTTTTAACTTTAAATTCTATTTTTAATAAATTGAAATGCTAATTTTTAAATAAACAAATTTTAATTTTATTTATTTAAATCTTAGAACTATTAAAAAAGAAAAATAATTAGTTATTTTCTAAAATAATTAAATAAAAGATTTATTCTATTTATTTATTTTAAAAAGTTTTTTAAAAAATTAATGAAAAATAAATGTTAAAATTAAGGTTTTTGGCCAGAAAAATTTGTATATTTATTTAAATAAAAAATAATAATTTTAATTTAATGTATATACTATAATAATTTAAAGCACCCCCATTAAATAAAGAAAAAACTAAAAAAATACATTGGCTTTAATCATTTAATTTTAACATATGTTCATTAAAATTTTAACATATAATATTAATTTCAAAATATTTTAAACTTAGCTGCAACTTTCTATTATGATTATAATTTTTTATCTATAATAAATCTGAAAGTAATGTTATCTAACTATTAAAAATATCATTATTTATTTTTTATTTATATTAATTAATTTTTTGCAAACTTTTTTTTCTTATTGAGATAATACAAATAATTCTCTCTTAAACTCGAAATAATATAACTTTAGAATAATTCAAAAAGGAAATATTTTTAAAATTTGTAAATATTTAAAATATTTTACTACTTAGGGCGGGGATTAAGAATAGTGATAATTTAATGACGTTTAAATGATATATAAGAGTGATAATGTTTGATGATATTTAATGATAAAATTTAAATTAGATTAAGTTAATCATGAAGAGCTAATTTAAAAATCATTTTATGTTTATTTCTACGTTGGTAAGTTTTACTTATGTCGTTTTACTTCTGACGCAGCAGGCTTTAGTCTGTTAGTTGTAAATAACTATTCCTAAAGCATTAAAATAAAAGGCCAAATTTAACCTGTTGATGGATTCAACAACATTGAGTACGAATTTTTTTAACTCCTATTCATATCAAATGAAATATAATAGGTTCACATGACTCAGAATTAAGTACCGATTATTTCTCATTAAAGGTATTGCTTTCTCTATCTATTGTAGTTGAAAGTTTGTTCAAAGTAAGAAGAGATTAGGAAGAGAGTGATGTAAAAGAAGTAAACCATTAAATAAACCTTATCCTAAGTAAATCCAGATAATCTTAGTAGGTAAATGGTTGAAAAAATTATCTATGCACCAGCACAAATACAATACTTGCTTCTCTTCCACCCAATTTCACTCTACATTCTTTAGTTTTTTTTCTAATAAATCACATCTTTGTAATTCTTGCTAATTAATTATTAAGCCTTAACATTAAATGTCAGTGAATAAAGAATATGTTAAACAGTTGAAAAATCAAGAAAATATTAATGTTAAGATAAATAATTTTGAAGTTTAGAAATGGATAGTAGAAATTGATGCTGTAAAGAGTTTATATAAAATAAATATCTCAAGAGGAATACTTTTAATTTATTTCAATTATCTCATTAACAAAATTTAATTTATACATATTAGTAGAATTAACAAGATTATATCATGCAACTAAATTAAATTATAAAAAATAAATTTAGAGACTATATTAACAAATATTTATGCTTGTAAATTTAATTAATTTTGAACTAATTAAAAAAAGAGAAAAATAAATAAAACAGCTTTTCTGTTATTGTAATCATTATATAATAACGTAAATAATTTTAATTAAAAAGAAATTTCTTATTCATTTTTTTAAAATATAATAATTCAACAAAAATAAGTGTTAATGAGTTTGAAGAAAGAATATTTTAAGCTAAACAAAATAAAATAAAATTTTCTGTATGTCATTAAAATTAAAAAATAAATATTAAGATCAAAATAAATACAAAACTTGAAATCAGGAAGACAAATTAGATAAGTAAAGACATTCTTAAAGGTTTGATTATTTTTATTGATAGAAAAATTTAATAAAATTTATTGTAAAATTAAAACTTAATTTGAAGTTCTAAATTTAGTTTATTCACTCTTCAAGTGTTTTAAAATTCTTCACTTAAAGCTAGCTTCATTGTTAAAATAAAATCTGTCTCTTTTGCTTCTATATTTAATCCTAACTTTTCTACTTTTTCATTCTATACTAGCATTCTTTTGAATTATCTTGCCAAACTTAACACTTTTTATTCGCTTATTTAAGGTAAATCTTCAAGATCTAGATCAGTTAAAACTTTATAAATAGGATAAATACTACCTTATTCATCATAAATTGGTAAAGCTTAATCCGTTATTTAGTTGTTTTGTATTAAATTTAACCTATATAATTTTTTCCCACTTACTATTAATGTTCTTATATCATTATCTGTAAGAGTATTAATCTAAATAAGACTTAAATCTTTGAGATTTTTAATTTTAATTATTTCTTGTATTCAATCTTATCCATCAATTATAAAGTTATTAAAATATAATTAGTAAACTTAATCACAATATTGGTTAATTATTTTTAAAGTTTAACTTTTAAGTTAGTTTATGTTTATTAATGTTATAATTTTAAGTTTCCTACAATTAGTATAAATGAAGTTTAAAGTTTCCTCTTCTATATAATTCTAGTTTATTAGAAGTTCTTAGTAATTTTACCCATATTCTCCTATTTTTCTAAAACCTTTTTCTGATACACTGTTAACTCCCAAACTTAAAGTTTTTAGATTAGGTAAATTTTTTAATAAAAGAGTTAGATTTTCATCGTTAAAATTTGGGCATCCTAAGATTTCTATTAGTTCTAGTTTAGTTTAATTGGTGGATAAGAATTTATTAAAAGTAGCTGTAGAGAAAATCTATGAATTTATTTTTAATTCTTTCATATTATAATGCTATAATTTTATTAAAACCTAATTTCTATAATCTTTACTTCAAAATAATTCTATTTATTTATTTAAGTTAGGACATAAATCTATAAAATCTTCTATTTCTTCATTATTACCAATCTATATCTGTTATATATGATTTCCTTTTTATTCTAAGTATTTTCTTACTAAAGAATAATTAATATTTTTACTTATAAATTTTATTTATTTTAGTTTTAAACTCAAACAAAAATCATTAAAGAAACTACCTGTTAGTTTATCATTGCCTTATAAGTTTAATTATTCTAAATTATTTAAATATTAAAGGAAATATAAATCATTATCCTCTATTTTAAAATTTTAAAAATTTAATTCTTTTATCCTAGAACAAAGAGATAGTTCGCTTAAAGATTTTCCATACAATAAAGGTAACTCTTAATATTTTTCTTAATTTAGCGTTTTTTGCTTCACCTTATCTTTGAGTTTGATAATTTAACTAAATGTATTTAAAATTTGCTCTTAGATATTTTATGATAGTTAATGTCCATTTATTATCAAGGAAGTAACATCAGATCATATGATTTGTTTAAAAGTTCATTCTATTTTATTTTTAATATAAGGTATTTCACCTCCATAGAATTTTCCAAGTCATAAATATCTTTCGTAATAATACCTAAATCTATAAAAGTATTTGCTTGAACACTATAATCTGCTAATATCTCAGTTATCAAGATACTAAATTATCTTATTTAATATATTGTGATTTCTTAAAAATGTTTATTTAAAGCTATTTGAAATAGGTAAATATAAATCTACTTAAGGAGTACTTTACTAATTATTAGAGTTATTTTTAAAATTATTTTATTATATTTCTTTTTCTTATTATTTTTCTCTTCTTTATACTAATTCACTACTAGTTTAAACAATTTCTTATCAACTGTTGTAACCATTTTAACATTATGAGCATTCAAACAAATCTTTATCTTTAAATCGATCGGCTACACAAGATAAGCAAAAGATATGATTACAAGGTAAAATAAGAGATTTTCTATCTTGACAGTTGTAATTTTGATAGCAAAGAGGACAAAAAAGGATGACCTAGGGTTACATTATAGTGATAAAAAAGTTAGATAATAAAGAAAAAAAATTATAGTGAAATAATAAATAATAATAATAATAAATAAAAATATATATGTTATTAACTAGTATTATTTCATATTATAAATTAAATAGTAAATAAACTATAAAATTAAAACTTAAGGATAAGAAAATATATTGTGCAAATTAAGAAATAAATTAAATAAATAGTTTTATTTAATTTAAAAAATAATAAAAATGCTTGCTTTTTAGAAATAACAGATAATTTTAATTTATCTTTTTTAAGTAAGCATATTATTGAATTAAAAATAATAGATTAAAATTATTTATTTTAGTATAAAAAATAAACTATAATTTTTTATTTATTAAAGTATTAAATTTTTTAAAAGCTTTAAATTTTTTAAAAGCTTTAAATTTATTTATTTTATTTAAAACTTAAATATTTAGTACTTTTTTATAATTATGATATAAAAAATAATATCTCTTCATAATAAAATATAAATTATAAATATATGTATTTTAAAATGATATTGTATAAACTTAAGTTTATTTTAATATGAAACTAAGTTAATGTAATAAAAGATGTTTATAAGATATAAATAATAATTTAATACATATAATATAAGCCTAAGTAGCTCATTAGGCTAGAACGTTTGGCTGTTAACCAAAAGGTTGGTGGACTGTATCTTTTTCAATTTAATAGTTGTGTAAAATTTCTATTTCTAGTTATTTACTTATTAAAATAAATTTTTATCTTGTTTATACTATTATTTAATTCTAAAGTTTCTTTTGATTTCTTTTTTTCTTGTATTTCATACATCTTAAAAGATTATAGAAATAGCCTTGTTTTATCCTCTTATTTTCTATAGTTTTAATAATTTTCGGTATTTTTGTATCATTTCCAATCATAAATATATGAAAATTTCAATATCTACATTATTCTCATTTCTTTACTGAGATTTTCATTTTATTTAATTCTATAGTATCCACAACTATTAAAATAGAAAAATAAATATTTTTATATGATTTGGCTTAATTTTAAAGATAATTTTGCTTTTTTTATATCTCTTTGTTTTAATAATGAGAAATTTTTAAAAATACTTAAAACAACTTTCTAACTTGAAGTTTATGAATAACTTAAAAAAATTAATAATATTTTATATAATTTAAATATTTTAATAGTTATTTAATTATTTTTATCTTTTATATATTAATTTTTATATACAAGTTATTAAGAATTTTAAGTTAAATTTTAAAGTAGTTTCTTGAGAATACTCATTTCCTAGTAATTAATTGTAAAATAATAGAAACTTATTTAAATTTATTTTACTATTTTTTTATTAGGTTTTGAATTGGAATGATTTTTCTTCTTTATTAGACTTATTCATAAAACAGTTATCGAAATAAAATATTCAGTTAAAGGAGAAAATAAATAGAAAATAGCTAGAATTTAAATTAATAATTTATAAAATATTTAAATTTATTGTTATAGATTATAAAATTTGTTTTAATTATTTAGTTTACATTTAGTTAAGATATGCATTCTAAAATAAATATAAGTTATTAATTTTATTTAGCTATAATAATAATTTAAATAAGTTTTAAAAAAATAAAATTTTCAAGAATTAGAAAGGAAATTATTTAATTTAGATAAATAAGTAAATTAATACATTTTATTATAGAACACGTAACATATCTTTGGCACGCAATTCTCTAAATTTTAATATTAGTATTAATATTATAAAAATTGTTCTCATAGTTATGATGCCATTCTACCCATCCAATTAGTCATTTAGCTTCATCGAATGGATAATCTACTTATTAAAAAATATTTTTGATGCAAATGTTCCAATCTTCTTAAATAAAATTCAAATAAGAATTAATAATTAAGGAATTAGATAGTCCGTCAGTCAAATAATTATATTGCTAGCAAGAATCCTCAGCCAAGCTAGGTGAATTTCTTCCGAGCTTGTCCACACTTTTCCGTGGGGGCCGATATCCATATTTTATATTATATAGAAAATTAAGATAAAAAATTAAAAAAATAATAAACTATCACTAAAAATTATTAAACAAAGACAATTTTAATAGCAAAAAATACTAATAAGGAAGGATTTAAAATAATAATATTATAATATAAGGTAAATTTGATTATAGAGCGCGTAGCACCTCGTTGGTGCGCGGCTCTTTAATAAATGTTTCAATACATGTCTATTTCTTCAAGTAAGCCTTCAGGTAATAAAAATTCTTCTCTTATTAGTTCCATATCTTCATCATTTTCTTATTCAATATCTCTTGTTCTTCTGTCTTATATCTATCTACGTTTTATTGATTCTTTGTTACAAGCGTCCATTATTTTTTTTTACATACTTTGCTAATTTTCGTTTCTAATTATTTTCTTCTTAATCAAGCTTTTATAAACTCATAAAAACTATCCTTTTCCTGCTCTATAATATTTTCCTATTTCTTTTTTTCATTCAATTTTCTTTTCTAAATATCCTTTTTTTCTTTTTTCTAATATGTTTTTGATATAATCTTTTATTATCAAGTCAGTTTTAGCTCTTTTTTACTCTTCTTAGGTTCTAATGAATTTTTCGAATTTTGCCGTACCTCATATTATATCAAATAGTTCCATTCCTTGTCTTTCTACTCCTATTGTTCTTAACTTTCTAATACATATTTATCTACTTTCTTTGTATTCTGAGCATTTTTCTATGATATGCCTTTAGTTTTCTCTTGGATCATTACAGAAAGGGCATTTGCTTGTCGCAACTAGGTATCTTTCTTTTAAACAATCCTGGCTCCCATTACATCTCGTTCTTATTCTAAATATGTAGCATATTTCTTCTCTTCTATTTTTATTGTATCTCAGGTAGTTGGGTGGTCCTACTACATATTCATCAAATCATGTTTTTCTATACTGTAGAGTTGTTATCATTTACTCCATTCTTTCTCTATCTTCTATAATAATATTATAATATAAGGTAAATAATCTAATTATTATTTATATGTAAAATCTAATTTTTTGTTAGAGTTATAGTGATTATTTGTAAGTTTAAATATAGAAAAATATCTAAAAAGTTTGATTGTACATATTTATTATGAATTAGATAAGATTTAATTAATTTTATCTTATTTAATTAAACTTTAATAATATAACTTTAAATCATATTATTAATTCTAAAAAAAGGGAAAAAATCTAAAATAATATCAATATAAATTATCATTAGAAACTAATTTAAAATATTAAGTAAAATATCTATTTAAATTAAAAGAACTTTTAATTCTGCTAATTTTATTTCATTAATGCTCTATCTTATTCTTTTTAGTAATTAAAATAACTATAATTTTTTATTAAATAATTAAATATTTTTTTAATCTCAGATTTAAAAATTAAAATTAATAGAAGTTTATCTAAATATTAACCTAAATGATTATTAATTTTTAGGGAAAATAGTTTTTAATTTAGAAGAGCTTTAGTGTAAAATATTAAAAAAATTATAGTAAATAAAAAATTATCCTATAAATTATTTTATCTCAAATAATAAATTAAATATTTACCCATAGAATTTTAGATAATACTAAAATCATAAATATATTATTAAAAGAAAATCAAGAAAATATTTATAGAGGCTAATATTTTATCTATGCAAAATAGTTTAATAAAAAGATTGATAAATAAACTTAAATATCTTTATTTAAATGCTAGATAGCATTTTATTATTTATAAAAATTAATAATTATATTCTTTATCTTTTTAAAGAGATTTTAAATTATTTTTTTAAGTAAATCATAAGATTATATATTACCAAATATTTTAATTATATATTAATATTTATTATGGACAACATATTTTTAGATTAAATGCAAAAAATTATTTATATAAAGGATTTTTGCTAGCTCTATTAATGACATATTTCCAAAATCCTATAAAATATTTAATATTTTTAATTTAATAAATTAATAAAATTTAATTTAATCAAAATTTGCTAAATTATGCTATTAGCAAAGATTAAAAATATTGTTTTTATAGCAATAATATATTTAATATATCATGTGAAAAATAAAATATTTTTAGTAATTAAATCTAATTTCATCATTTTAAATATCAAAAATAATGTTAAAAATTTTATATTATTAATTTATCATTTTTTTATACAAATTGAATAAAGTAAATTTAAAGTATATATTTATTTTTGTATATTTTTATAATGTAAACAATTAAAATTATCATATATTTAAAAAATAAGTTCTAAAAAATCAACAAGATAACTTTTCCGAAATTTAAAAATTGACATAATTATATTTTTTATCTGCTGTTATATTTTTTTTAATTAGTTGCTGAAATAAAGTAATATTCTATCTTGTCTACATATGTTTAAAGATATTTTTATCTTTTTATTTATTTATAAATAATATATATAATTAGTTTATAATCATAATTAATTATTGTTTTATTTAAATTAAATAGTTAAGTAGATTTACTTTTATCTAGAAATTTACTTTTTAAATATTTAACATATTATAATTTTTTATGCTTTATTATATTATTTTCTAAACTTAAATGCTTAGATATCCTTTATTTTAAACTATAATATTCAAAAATTATTCAATAAAAAATTAGATTTAAGGTATCTTTATTTCTATATTTATGCAACTGATTAATATATAAATAAATCGAAAAAATTATCTTAAAATGTCTTACAGACAAAAGGCAAAGCATAGTCAGAATAATATTAATAAATTATTCTCTAAAAGTTCTTAAGTATACATTAAGAAAACTAATAAATTACTTCGCCATCGCAATCAACTAAGGAAACAATTTCATGATTAATCTCTAGTAGATTTAATAAAACAAGAAAACTGACATCTTAATCTTGAATAAAGCAAGTTATCTTATATTAAAGAAATCAGGATGTTATAAGAATAAGCATAATAAAAAATAAGTTAGTTTGCAGAAATCATAGAAAGTTTATTTTTAAAAAACTTATCTCATAATAATGTCATGGATGCTGAGCAAGAATTACAACCAATGTAGACAGAAAGGAAGAAAGAAGATCTAAATGCAGGTTTTTTAAATATTGAACATTTGATTAAATTTCAAAATAAGAGGAAAGCTGAAAATTAGAAAATCTGAAATAAAATAATTAATTTTTATGTTACTGAATGGAAAATATTTTATAAATGAATTTTAAGAAATCTAAAGTCTTCAGTATTATTAAATATTCATCAATGATCTGAACTCTAACTAAAAACCTTAAATAAAGACAGGAAGAGTAAATGTAGATAAGTAATATCATAGCAAAGACGAAAAAAGAAAAACTTATCTAGTGAAATTATTTTTAATTACTTTAAAAATCAACAGTAATGAACTTAATTGAAGATAATATTACTATAACTCTTTTTTATTATTTAATTTAATTTAAATAGGGTGGAAAGCCCTCTCCTTAGGATGTTGCTTGGAGGCCCAGCAAGGCAACAAAAAAATAAGCGTGGACGGAGGATAAATCGGAAGAAGATAAACCAATAACAAGAGAAGGAAGATGTGACAAGCTGGAGAACTCTGAATACCAGGAAGAAACTTTTTCATCTTTGGCCGGGGAAATGCACCTGTAATCGTATATTGCATCCTATACTTTGGAAGGAAAAATTACAAGGATGTACTGCAGGAAGAGGAAATAAGGAAAGAGAGAAAAGAGAAACCTATAAAAAAATTTTCGACATTAAATAAAATTAATTTAAAGAGCTACTCACCAACGAGAGTGCTACGCGCTCTATAATAGAATTTATTTATTTATAAAAATATGGATTTCGGTCGCGTTCGGGAGAACTAGTAGGTAATCTGGTGCAGTTTATATTGAATTGCAAGTAATCTCGCACTAGATGCCACCACGGGGAAGGTTAGACAATCTCGAAGAAGCAAACCTAACTTTCCTTAGGGTTCTCGCTAGTTTTATGAACATTTAATTGAAGCACTGTTAATGATTAACTACTTTTTCTTTTGATCTTTCTTAAGAAGGCTGGAATCTTTGGTTCAAACCTTAAGAATAATTTTTAATAAGCAGATTCCCCATTTGGAGAAGCTTATGAAATTTATTAGACGAATAGAATGACAACTAGAAGTATGAGAACACTTATTAATATTAAATATTAATATTGAAATGTTGCACCCTAATGAGGTGCTACTTGCTCTATAATTATATTTATTTATAAATAAATAAATAGGATGGACCATTACCTTAAAGGAAATTTAGAAAAACCTCCCAATGAAAATCCTGACAGAGGAATACTGATTATAAATGTTGGACCGAACTAGTCACCTGATCATATGTTGGCATATAAGTCTGTAATCACCAATAGGTGTCCTGTTCTTTAGAGATTAAGAGATGCAACCATGCCCATAATTAGAAGAGGAACCTTCATCGGAATAAATAAGATCTTGATAGACTTTAATAATTGTCTTTTAAACAGTGATGGCCGCTATTGAGGTGAAACATGCACTTTAATCAAAAATTTTTTTCTTATTCAAATTTAATTTGGATAAAAAAGAACCTAAAAATTTATTTAAGATAACTTGTAAATAAAATTTATAATTTATCTTCTTAGGCTTTACTTTCTTATTATTTCTTAATTAAAATAACTATGAATATTATTAGCTATTTTTAAAATTTTCTAATTTAAAATAATTTTAATTTTTTTATTCTTATTTATATTTTTAATAAAATAAGTAAACAAATATTTCAAAAAATATTAAATCTTAGTTAAAACTTTCTGCAATATTTATAATCTTTTATATCTATAAAAATCTTAAATAGAACAATACAACAGAAAAATATTATTAATTTATATTTCTTAATATATATTAATTATTGTATGGACATTTACTTTCTTTCTTATCAAAATATTTTAACATAATTTTTCCTAAATTCAAAATCATAAAAATCTAAAAAAATTCAAAAATGTTTTTTTAATATTTAAATATTTAAATATTTAATTATTTTTAATATAATGGCATTAATTGATGTATAAAAGTGTTAATTATTAAAATATTTAAGATAGTAAATAAAAAATAGAAATTTTAGTTTATTTTAATTACTATTAAATACTTAAAGCTATTTTCTAAATTTAATTTCTAATTAGATATCTTTTATTTTTTTAATCATTTTTATAATAAATAGCTAGCATGTTTGATAAAAGCAGAGCTTCTAAACTGATAAATAGTTAACTATTAAAATGATTAAATTATTTAAAGCATTAAAATTATTAAAGTATTTAATTTTAAATTACTACTAAATAATAATAATATACTAAATTAAGTGTTTATGGCTTTGAGGAATCTCAAATCATTTTCAGTGCCGGCCAGTGATAACTCCTTGAGGCTTAAAATAAAAGTTCGAGTCACCCAGTTTTTTTGGAGTTCTGGATTCGATTGGATAATTTTCTTTCTGTAAATTCTTCCGCCCACGTCACATAAATTCTTCTTAATTCTCTTCATACTTCTTCGCTGTTCTCTTCATCTGCTCCTTGTATATCTTGCATCTCTTGTAATTATGGAATTTTGATTAGTACAGTTAACATCTCTTGAGTATCCTTCTAATATTAGTTGTTTCTATTTGCCTATCGTCTTCTACTTCCATTTTTATTTCTTAGATTAAATTTTCTTTTCTTTTTGTCCAATTTACTTTACTTTGATTTCTTATTTGACTAATATTTCTTCAGTATTTAAATTTTTTCTAATATTTTTTGTTTTCCTACCTTAATATTTTGACTTCTTCTTACAGAACTCAAACAGATTTCAAAAGAGTTTCAATTAGTCCTTATTCTTCATTTTTCTGTTTTTGCATTATCGGATAGAATATAGTTACTTGGTCTTGATTTAGGAAGAAATTCAATATTTTTATTTGTTTTATTATGTTTCTGTTTATTTAAGTTCTTATTTTATTTAAGATTGACTTTAATTTTCTACTGTTGGAGGTTATTGGGATTAAGAAAATTATTATTTTACTAAAGAAGACGTGGTGGATGAAGAATTAGAAGTCTCTAGTTTTTTTCCTTTATCTATGGTGCCTGCAAAAAACCCTTCTTGAGTTCTTCTGTCATTTTTTTATTATTTACTACTAAATAAAATAATGTTATATATTACTAGTTAATAAAATATATTTTTTATTAATAATAATTATTTTTTATTTATTATTTCACTATAATTTTTTTTCTTTATCATCTATAATTTTTTTATTTATAATGTAACCTTAAAATATCCTTTCTTGTCAGCTTTGCTACCAAAATTATAATTTTCAAGGTAGAAAGTCTCTTACTCTATCTTGTAGCCATATTTTTTGTTTGTCTTGTGTATAAAATCAACTTTAAGATCAAAATCGCTTTTAATGTTCAAAATGTTAGAAAATCTACAAAAACTTAGAAGAAATTCTATAAACTAATATTGAGGAAGTATAAAATAAAGAAAAAGGATTAGAATAAGAAATCGAGTATAGAAATATTAAAGATAACTCAAACAATTAGACAAGCATTTCTTAAGTAGATTCAAGCAAATATTTTCAAAATAGTATTAAATAAAGATTTTTAAGAAATCATAATCTAATAAATAAGACAATTTAGTATCTTGATTACTGAGATATAAGTAATTTGTAATAAACTAGTAAATAATTTTATAACTTTAGGTATTATTACTAAAGAGATTTATGAATAGGAAAATTTTATGGAGGAGAAATACCTTACATTAAAAATAAAATAGAATGAACTTTTAAATAAATCATTTAATCTGATGCTACTTCCTTAGAAATAAATAGATAGTATCTGTCTTAGAATATTAGTAACTAGATTTTAAGTGCATTTAATTAAATTATCAAACTTAAAGATGTTGCTAAGTAAAATAAATTAAATAAATAAAAGATTTAAGAATTTCATCAATTATATGGAAAACCTTTAAGTGAGCTCTCTCTTTGTTCTAGGATAAAGAAATTGACTTTATAAAATTGATTAGAAGAGGATAATAATTTATATTTCCTTTAATATTTAAATAATTTAGAATAATTAAACTTATAAGGCAATGATAAACTAACAGGTAGCTTCTTTAATGATTTTTGTTTGAGCTTAGAACTAAAATAAATAAAATTTATAAGTAAAAATATAAATTATAGTTAAGTAAGAAAATACTTAGAATAAAAAGGAAATCATATATAACAGATATAGATTGGTAATAATGAAGAAATAGAAGATTTTATAGATTTATGTCCTAATTTAAATAAATAAATCTAGATATTTGGAAATAAACAGTTAAATGATTAAATTTTTATAAAACTGTAGTAAAATAGTATAACTGATTTAAGAATATGATAATAGAATTTAACTTCCTTAGTTTTTAATAATTTCTTATCAGCTAAGAATATCAAAATATAAATTATTGAAATTTTAGAATGCCCTAATTTTAACGATGAAAATCTAACTCTTTTATTATAAAATTTACCTAGTTTAAAAACTTTAAGTTTAGGAGATTTAAATATATCAGATAATGGCTTTAGAAAAATAGGAGAATATGGATAAAATTATTAAGAACTTCTAATAAACTAGAATAATATTACAGAAGAAACTTTAAACTTCATATTTACTAACTGTAGGAAACTTAAAATTATATCATTAATAAACATAAACTAACTTAAAAGTTAAGCTTTAAAAATAATTAACCAGAACTGTGATTAAGTTAGCTAATTATATTTTAATAACTTTATAATTGATGGATAAGATTGAATACAAGAAATAATTAAAATTAAAAATCTTAAATATTTAAGTCTTATTTAGATTAATACTCTTACAGACAGTGATATTAGATAATTAATAGTAAGTGGAAAAAAACTATATAGTTTAAATATAAATTAAAATTAGTAAATAACAGATTAAGCTTTACCAATTTATGATGAATAAGGTAGTATTTATCCTATTTATAAAAATTTAATTTATTTAGACCTTGGAAAATTATCTTAGATAAGTGAACAGGTAATATTAAGCTTGAAAAGATAATTTAAAAGATTATGTATAGAAAATGAAAAAATATAATAAATTGGAATAAATAAAGAAACAAATGAAGTAGACTTTGATATAAAACTAGAGATAAACTTCTAAGGAGAAACTAAAAATTATTGAAAAGAGAAACACTAAATTTTAAAAATTTTAAAGTAAGCTTATTTAATAGTATAAATATATTTTATTTAATTTTAATTAAAAAAGTTAAAGGCTTTCTTAGATAATCTCTGCTAACTTCACTCAATCATTGACTTCTCGAAATTAACTTAATATTTGTATTTGCTTAATTTGTTTTTCAATATAAAATATTACAAGTAGAATTTAATCTTGTAATACCCTAATTACTGTATATAAAAATATTACTTAAAGATAATTTAATTATAGTTTTTTAATAAATTAATAGTATTTTTCTTATTATTAATATATAGATTATTACTAAAATATAAAATACTTATAATTTCTAAAATAGTATTAATTTACTTAATTTTAGTTTATTTAAAAAATGTGTGTAATGTATAATAAATTCCTTAAATTGTAAAACTTTTCATTTTTTATTTATTTTATATCTATTATTAAACTTGGTCTGAAATACTATAGATACATATTTATCTCTACTAACTTTAATTAACACATTATTTATATAGGTAAATTAAAAAAAATGGGAAAATGGAGAAAAAAAAAGTCGAAAATTTAGCAAAGAAAGGTTAGGAGATAAGCCAAATTAGAATAGAAAAAGCAAAGGTCATTGTAGTTTTCGTCTTTGATTTCAAGGAAAATGATTATAAATTAGGAGAGCTCTTTAATAACAGAACAGGAAAATGTCTACGCATATGATTAATATGAGAAAATGAAGAAACTCTCAGCAAGCAGGATAATATAATTTAATTTTTTCAGTTAGCATAGGAGAAGTGATGATGCATATTGAGTAACTGTCTTAGAAACGACGTTCTTACGGAAATAACTTGTTCAAAATAACATCTTAACAGAATAATAGATAACATTTATTCTAAAGACAATTAACTGGAAATAGTTCCAATTATTACTGAAGATACTAAAACTGATATTGTAAAAAATTAAATAAATTATTAAAAAGAATTCGGAAGAAATGAATAAAAAGAAGATTGGAAAAATTTGTAAACTTTATTCTTCTCAAATAGAAAAAGAATTAGAAGATAAAGAGATGCCGATATTGTAGTTATTTCCAACATCTAAAAACATTGTACTGATTATAGAAGACTTTAAAAAAAAATTGACTGAAGAACTTGAAGAGAATTAACAAGAATTTTTATAAATAACAGTAAAATCTACTAAAAGATTGGATACAGAGTAAACCTTAATCGGATGTTGTAATCGAATAAAAAATGGATAGCTGGAATTGGCTGAAAATCCAAGAAAAGCAAACATTTCTTAATCTTTTAGTTTATAATAATAATAATTTTTTTATTAAACAAGATTAAGTATCTTATGCTGCAGATCTATATTTAAAGTTTGACTAATATTATTTATTATTTTAACTATTTTTTATTTTTAAATATTTTATTTATTTTGTAAATAATTTAAAATTTTTGTCGTTAAATATTTATAAAAATGATTTAATTAATTTTTGAGATTCCTTCAAGAGTTTTATCATTTTGCTAATAATATCATAATTTATTTAACAAAACTATATGTTTAATTTAAATAGCATAAATAATAATTTTAAATGCTAGATAAATAAATTAATTTTAATTATTTTAGGTAAAACTAACTAAAAGTTAGGTTCTTAATAAAATTTTAAGTTTGGAGTATATATCCTAAGAAATATATATTTATTTAGATAATAAAATATGTGTAATATCTTATAAATTAATTTATTGAAATAGAATATAAATTAACTTAATCATATTAGTTGCTTAATTATTTCTAATCTAAATATATAAAATTAAACTAAATATTATGCTATCTAATATTTAATATATTAAGATATTATAATTATTATTTATTCTACTATTTTATATTTTATAATATTCATTTTTTGCTAATCAAACTATATTTTACTATATTTTTAAATATAAAAACTAAGATAACCTATTTATTTATATAAATATATCTATGTTTAAATTTATAGAATTCCTTTAAAAGTCATATTTCTAAACATTTATGGTTAAATAGATCTTTACATATAGAAACTTTAATATTAATTAAAATTATTAGGCATCTCAGTTCAGTATAAATTAAATTTAATTTAGTTTAATGTTCTTTATGGTAACCTACATGTCACCACTTAAAGTATGTTTTTAAATTTTATTTTCCATATTTTTTACGAGCTCTAATACTTTCGAATTTTTATCTTCATACCCCCTTCTCAGTCTGTTATTTATTCTAGTTATGTCACCTAGCTCTCCAAATTCAAGATTTCTCTTTGGCCTATAGATAGATCCATTTTAACTACATTAGACCTCATTTTTTCTTTTCCTTATTTATTAGTCTAATTACCATCTTCATGATTATTATTTAAGTCTACTAAATGTTTAACAATTCTTCCAAATATAGTATTAGCTCTAGCAGTAGTAGCACAATTTCTTTATTACAGGCATTTTCTATTTTCCATGGCGCTATAAGAATCTTCTGGATCTCCAATTCACCAGTGTTCCTATTTTGCTCTAGCATAATCTGCTAACTTTGTAGACTCTTCTAGTTATAATAAGCTCAAGATTAAAACCAACATATTGAAAACTAATTACAGAGCTAGAAAGAAAGTTGAAATCAAGGAAATTTCTGGATCAGCAAAATGAAATTAGAGTAAGTTGGAATAAACTAACCTCAAATGAAAAAATAAAACAACGCACAACAGAAACAAAAATAAAATATAAGAATTAGGAAAAGACGCTACTTTTGCAATAGCTAATAGAATCTATTCAATAATTACTTTAAATTATGGAACTTTAAAATATTATTGACGTTGGGAGAAAAAGAGAGAAAAAAAACTCTAATGTAATCTTAAACGTATACAAGAGAAAAGGAACTTGAGAACTACTGAGACTAATTTTAGTAAAACTAAGATGCAAAAGAAGATAAGAATTGAAGCAAGTGGATTGAAAATAGGATTTAAAACTTATTTATGCAGCAAACATAAGCTAATATACATTTTTATTAAATTTAAATGTAAAGTATATATTTTTATTTTTTTATATATTTATAAAAAACGGCACCTAAGCAATAAAAAATCTCTCCAAAGAAACTAAATAACATGTGGAAGAAAGTTGCCAACGATCTCTACCTTCTTTAGATGAAGAATCATAATTTATCAAAGGCTATTAATGAGCTCAATCAAAGAACTTAAGATCTAAAAAATATTATGGAATTTTTTAAATATGAAAATTCTATACTAGATAAGAATTAGATTTAAAATCTTCCTTATAAGAAATTTAAGGAAGAATCTCATAGACAGAATATGAAGAAGACTGAGATTAAGATTATGGAAATAGTATTAATTAGTTATTTACGTATTTAGCAATCTCTCACTATCATATAAAAAATATTCTAATTTATTTGAAATAATTATTAATACCATTAACTTATTCACGTTTTTATTTAGTAATATCAATATTAATTTGTGTTTTGCGTTTTAGGGATTTTCAACCCCGTCAGGAAGACAGCAGCTCATGCTCCCTGTTGTTAAATATAAAAGTTCTGGTCGCCCAATTTTAGCGAGATTGGGAACTCGGATTTTTCCAGGTTTTCCCTCCTTTAACTTGCCTTGGTTCCCTCTTAATCTTGTATATTGAACCATCCGGGTTACAATACATTCTTTTCATTTTTGCTTCTTCTTTTTTCTTCTTTTTTTGCTCTTTTATCCAATAGTTTCTTTATTTCTATTAAAATTTCCAACACTTCCGATAAAGATATCATACGCTTCCACAGCAGAAGCATTTCTTTTAGATTTTTAATTATCTTTCTTGATGGATTTGCTCTTTTTAGGCTTCAATTTCCATTTGTATAGCTCCAGTTTCGCTTTGATCTTTCTTTAATGTTTACAATTTCTATTCTATTTTTATGAGTCTGTTATCCAGTTCAGTCTGTTTCTGAAGCTAATTTTAGGATTCGTTAGTCTGACTTTGTGAGATATTCCAAAAGGTGCTTAGTTCTCTTTCCTAGGACATGAATCTTGACTCTATTCCTTCTGCTAGGTTAAGTTAATGCATTAGCTTCTCATTGTCCTTCCTAAGCTTTTTGACCTCTTCCTGGAGGTTGTTTTGTACTTAGTCAATCGTTTTCCAACATCATATCATTGCAACATTAAATATTTGAAATTCTTATATATAATGTAAATATTAGGGAGTTTAAAGGAGATATATTTAGAAATAAAAAGGATATAAAATATTTGTAAAGCTATAGAGGAAATTTATCATATAATAGAAATCTTAAGATCAGCAAAGGTGATATATTCATAAAAGTAACTTGTAAATAGAATTTAATTAAAATAAACTAAGTTGATATATTATGAAAGGTAAAATAAAATAAATGCTTAAACATAAAAAAATTAATTCCCTAATTAAATAAATATAGTTAGAAATATCTTATTTTTAAGTTAGTCAAACTTATAGCCTAAACAAAATGTAAAAGAAAATGGAAAAAATTAAAGATAATAATATAAAGATAAATATGATGGATATAGACGAAATTGAATTAAAGAAACAAAAAAGATAAAAAGGCTATTAGGTCTAATCTGAAAAGTTTTAGCAAGATAGTTAAGCATAATTATCGATAAATATGTTAGAAAAGAAGAAAGTTCCTACTAGAAATTGGAAGATTTGAGACTTAATTTGCAAAGAATTCAAATCAGAAACAAATTCCCACCATCAGTAGTGATTTTTTCAGACATTTTTGGATGAGTTGTAATAATATGTGAGACAATTTAGAAGCTGCGGTTTCTTCTCGCTTTTTGCGCAAGCTCCACTCAGACTGGAGTCTTTTGGTTTTAGAAATGTTACTATGTCCTGAGAACAATGTTGTGAAGCTTGGAGATGATGAGTTACGAACTTGCGTTAAGATAGATTATGACAGCAAAATAACTGGAAAGTCCACTATGGAAAAAGCTAGATTTTTTTGTCTTAACATTCATGTAATTGTCAAGGATTCTTTGAAAAGGATGTGCTGACATGCGTGGGCGGACCTATCTCAATTAGATTACGAGGAACTTGAGTTTATGTTGGATTTATGGGTAAAATTAAGCTCAATCTTGTGCAAAAAACAGCTTTTTAGTAATTCTCACATACATTTCTTGTTAAATTTTATTGCACCACCTCTCCTTATTTATACCCCTCCTCAGAACCAAAACACATTCCTATTTGCTGGAATATTGGACATCATCTATTAAGTTTTTTGTATTTTATTGGAAAGGTAAATAGAAGGCTGATGGTTATATATTGAGCTATATCGGATCCTAGGAATGTGGGCATGACAAACATGGAAATAATCTTTTCCTGAATTTAATCCGAGGAGGGAATAAATTGCTCACAAAGATATAAAAACCGACTTTAAGAAGAAACTAGACTCTTAGAGGATAAATTAAACTTGAACTTTCGTGACATGCTGATATCTCAGATTGTCATAGTGGAAGGAAAATACGGTAAAAAATCAAACTAGTAGTAGACCAGATGCAAAATAGCTTTTAAGCTAAAATTAAATTTTAATTAAATTAAATTAAATTTAATTTAATTTAATTAATAAAGATAATTAATCTTTTTCAAATAAAAAAAACAGCTTAAGGGATACAAAGAGAAATTTGAAAATATCGATAGAAAGCTTCTTTAAATAAATTGGAATAAGTATAAATTAAATTTTATTCATTTTATAAAATTTTGAGAGATAGTAAAATTAATTGAAAATCTAAGAAAATATAATCAATTTCATTTATAATTATAACTATAGCAATATTTAATTTAGTAATTAAAATTTAATTTGAAGTTTTAAATGTCATTTGATCCACTCTTCAAGCATTTACAGCTCCTTCATTAAAATTTATCTTTCTTCTTAAATCAAAATCTACCTCATTAGTTTCTTAATTTAATCCGACTCTTTCTATTCTTTCGTTTTGTATATATAATCTTTTGAATTGTCTTTTCAAACTTAATAATTTCTATTCACTTATCTAAGGAAATTCTTCAATATTTAGATATGTTAAAACTTTATAAATAGGATATATACAACCTTATTCATCATAAATAGGAAAAGCCTAATCTGTTATTTACTTATTTTTATTTATATCCAAGCTATATAATTTTTTCCCAGTAATTATTAATTATCTAATATCATTATCTTATAGTGTATTACAGTTAATAAGATTTAAATCTTTAAGATTTTTCATTTTTATTATTTCTTCAATCCAATTTTCCCCAACAATTCCAAAGTTTTTAAAGTATAATCTGTTAACTTATTCACAATACTAATTAATTATTTATAAAATTTAGCTACTTAGTTATTTTATATGTATTAATCATATAATTTTAAGTTTCCTACAGTTAGTAAATATGAAGTTTAAAGTTTCTCCTGTTATATTATTCTAATCAATAAGAAGTTCTTAGTAATTTTATCCATATTCTCCTATTTTTCTAAAACCATTATCTGATATATTTAAATCTCCAAAACTTAAAATTTTTAAGTTAGGTAAATTTGTTAATAAAAGAATTAGATTTTCATCATTAAAATTATCGCATTATATTATTTCTATAATTTCTATTTTAATATATGTAAAAGATAAGAAACTATTAAATGCTAGTGAAGTGAATTTCTATTATTAAATTCTTAAGTCTGTTATATTATAATGCTTCAGTTTTAATAAAATTTAATCATTTAACTGTTTATTTCCAAACAAATAGATTTCTTTATTTAAGTTAGGACATAAATCTATAAAATCTTCTATTTCTTCATTTCGTCCTATTTATATCTATTCCAAAAGAGTTCCTTTTAATTCTAAGTATTTTCTTACTTACCCATAATCTAGATTTTCACTTATAAATTCTAGTTATTTTAATCTTAAGCTTATACAAAAGTCGGTTAAGAAACTACCTATTAGATTGTTATTGCTTTCTGATTTTAATTATTCTAGTTGATTTAATTATTATAGAAAATGTAAGTCACTATCTTTTATTTTTAAATTGAATAAACTTAATTTCTTTAGTCTTGAACCAAGCGAGAGTTTACTTAAAGATTTTCCATATAAAGCATCAAATTCTTAATTTAGTTTATTTTACCTCACCATTTCTTTGAGTTTGATAATTTAGCTAAACGTATTTAAAATTTAGTTACAAACATTTATAGATAGATACTGTCCATCGATTATCAAGAAAGTAACGTCAGAACAAATAATCTATTTAAACTTTCATTCTATTTAATTTTAAACATAAGGCAATTCACCTCCATAAAATTTTTCATATTTTTTATTAGTTTTCGTAAAAATATCTAAAACTATAAAAGTATTTATTAGTACATTACAAATGACTAATATCTCAATTATCAAGATACTCACATATTTTATTTAGTATATTACGATTACTTTAAAATTTAAATCCAATATTACTTTAAAAATCGTTATTAGGGTAATTTTATGATTTGCTTTGCTGTTTTTCTAGGTTAATATGCTTTTTTATAAGTCAAAAATCTTTTTCAATTCCTTTTTCTCTGCTTTTCACTATTTCACTATTAGTTTATTGGATTTCTTCTAAACTGTCATAAGCATTTTAACATTTAGGACATTCGAATAAATTTCGATCTTTAAATTGATTGTGAACACAAGTTAAGCAAAAATTATGGCAGCAAGGTAAAATAAGAGGCTTTCTATCTTGATAATTGTAATTTTGGAAGCAAAGTTGACATGCAAGGATAACTTCGGGTTACATTATAAAGAAAAAAAATCTAAATGATAAAGAAAAAAAATTATAGTGAAATAATAAATAAAAAATGATAATTATTAATAAAAAATATATATGCTATTAATTAGTAATATATAGCATTATTTTATTTAGTAATAAATTTAAAACTAAAGACAATATTAAATTGGTTTTAATTAATTCATTTCAACTAAAAAAGCTTTTCGACCTGAAACTCCTTTCCGATTGCACGACCCGACGCTCTCTTTTTATGGAATAACGGGGATATCTTGCTGTGCTTCAGGCACAGCTGCTAGGGAGCTCCATCACTATGAGCAGCCAGGCTTCAAGCCCCTACCAAGAGCGGATAATCTCAAAGATAGCGTTTCCTTCAGAAAATGACTCTGAAAAGGGACTTACTCAGCGACATGAAAGGAATTTGTTCTTAGTCATAAAACCTGAAAGTTTAGTCACGAAGGTCATTCTCAGCTCCCACCATCTTTTCAATTATTTAAATTGATTTTAATATTTTCTACATTTAAAATAGTTAAATATTAATAAGTTAATTAACTTTATTTTTGTTAAATATTTTTGTTAATTTTAATAAAAAATATTCGAAATAATATAAATTGTCTAATTATAAATAAAAAGGTAGATAGCTACAGAAAGCTTTTTTAACTACCTCCTCACATTAAGAGTAAAAGCAATAAGTGTTAACTCTCCATCACTCTTCTTATTTAAATTAACAATCTTCTTAATATACTGTACTAAAAAATACCTATAAAGACAGGAAAAAGACAAATAAAGTCACTGAAGCTCCAAATTCGGAAAAGAAACCAAGAAAAAATAGGAAATTGTCATGAATCAAACATTATGTGATCTTAACTTTAGAGAAGAGTAAATAAACTTTTCTCAATTAGCACTGTTGGTGTCAACCTCCTAAAATGAAAAATCTCAAGAATATGAATTAGAAACTTCTGTGAAAATGGAGCGAAAGTAAGAGAAAACAGAATCAAGACTAATGGCCTAAGAAGTGATCTAAATACCTTATGAAACATATCACAAGATCAAAACATTCTATCTTAAAATTTACTATAGAAGCAGAGATGGAAAATAGATTAGAAAAAATAGTAAAAAGTATAAAAATTATGACTTCAAATGGAGATAAAAGTGACTAATGATATCTAAGAAGAAATGATAAGAAGTAATAAAAGAAATTAGAAATAGATAAAGATTAGGAAAAAGTTTCTGTTGCGGAATTTTATTACCTTTATATCGGAAATGTTATAAATTCTAGCCGAAACTAAGGAACTATTGTATTCAAGAGCAAAAGAGAAAGAAGCAAAAAGAAACTCGACTAAGCCGATCGTTTTGCGGCGCAAGTGGAGAGATATTAAAAATCAAGGGGATGAGATAAGACCAAAATAAGAAAGGATAGGATGGAAAACGTGGAAAAATCCGAGTTCCCAAACTTCTAAAGTTGGTAGTTTTTAACATTTTTCTTAACATCTTGAGCATATAACGTAGTTTTGCATATATTATATTGAAGTATTTTTAATTTTAATCTTAAATTTAAATTTTTTTAATTTTAGTATAAAAGCAAATAAATAATGCATTTATTCTATTTAATTAAACTAATTAATTTTTATATAAAATGTACATTTTTAATTTATAGCTACTAAATTTTAAAAAGCTTTTTATATTTTTCATAACTTTTTTAGCAAGATATATATAATTTTATTAAAAAATAATAAAATATAAATTATATTTAAATAAAAATGGTAGAAGGGTTCAAGAAAGGCTTTTATACCACCTCCTAAAAAGGGGAGAGAAAATAAGAACCCTCAACTTTAACTCACACATCTTCTTCCTAGAAATAATCTTCTTCTCAAAACCTTCAAGAATAATAGACTCAACTAGGAACTTCCAGACCAACCTAAAAGATGGGACAAAAGCACCAAAAGGCTACCCCGATGACACCAACTGAAGAGGAAGGACCTAAAAAGGTGCTGGAGACGCAAGAAGCAGCAGCCGTGCGAGGTTTTGCGATGCCATAGTTCCAGGAAGAACAGACATAAATTTTAGTCGCATTCACTGACCTGAAGGAAGAAGTAAAGAGGCTACGATTAGAGAATAGAGCTCTAAAAAATCAAGTTACTGAGCTCAAGGAATGGAAAGAAAGCTTCTGGGAAGTTTACGATCGAGAGCAAAACACTTTCTTCAGGGAAATGGGATTGCTGCAGCATAGAACAACTGTGATTGAAGAGAACAGCAAGTAGCAACAGTAGTAGGAATTCAAAGTTAGGACAATTCAAGATACAATGGACATAGAAGGAGCTACTACGTTACCGAGGAGTCCAGACAAGAAATGAATTAGGAATAAACCAAGATGCTTTGTATGCAAACAAACTGGACATAAATATAGACAATGTTAGAAATTGAAATTAATTAAATAATAGTACTGGAATAGAAAATAATAAGAAAAATAATAGTACTAATATTAGGATAAGATTAGACGAGAATTCTGTAACTAATTTTATCCGTCAGGAGGTTAAGTCTACAAACCGAAGTGGTACATAATCCAAGGGGACTGAAGAAAGAGTTCTGAAGGGAGCTGGTTCCAGCCAGGTTATCAACTGGTCCTGTGAACACGAGGTTGAAAGTCCTCCAAATTCACTAAACTCCAATTTAAACTTTTTAATATAATTTAGTATAAATTATATTTAAACTAATATGAAGTGATAAATATTTAAATAAAGTATTTAATTTTAAATATCATTGCTCATTTATTATCATCTTAGTTTGCTAAAATAATTAATAAATTACTCGTATATTTTCATAAAAACATTAAATCATTTTGATGCAAATATTAGCTATAAGATGATGCGTTAAATAAAGCGATATATTAAAATTTTATTTAAAAGATTATTTCTACTTTTTAAGAACTTCAAATATTTTATACGTTTGCAAATACTTTTTTAATAAGATAATGTCAAATTTTCAAAATAAATATAGATTTTTTTTTTAATTAAAAAGTATATTTATGATTATATTAGTTCATTTTTAATAGTTCAAAAATTATGAATTGAAAAAATTTTTATTATAACTATTTTTTGATTAATTCATTTAATTTTAAGTTAATTCCATTTTTAAACATTAAAAGCGTTAATTATCATATAGAAAAACTTGAGTCAATTTTGTGTTAATGCTAAGTTCCAATCCTTAATTAAAATTAATTTTTCAATTTAAACTATTTTGTTAAGAGAATATATTTCATGGTAGTAAATCTTATTTTACAAGTTATCTTAATTATTTATTCATATATCAGTTTATTTATCGTTTTGTTTTTTTCACAAATTTAAGCAAAGGAAATTAAATTAATTTAACTAACATTATTCACGCAATTTTCCCTTTTAAATATTAAAGATTTAAAGAGAATGATATATCAATTTAAATTTTACTTTTTTCTTTTCAAACCTCAATATAATAATCTTTCTTCTAGAAATTAATTATATTGGTTAGCTTTCTTTATCTCTATTTTATGTTTTAATTTAAGTATTATTTTAAATTTTAAATTATTAATTAGATATAGTTCCTAATTATAACTAGAAATTAATTTAAAATATTAAAAAAATATCTATTATTACTCAAAGAATAATTATGCTTTTTATTTTATTAATGATCTATCTGTCTCTATCTTCGTAATGAAAATAAATATCTTTTTGCTCTTAAAGAGTAATATCTTCATTCTTATTGCTCTTGGCTCGGATTTAAAACTTAAATTATCTAATTTTTTATATTATTCTATTTGATTATAAGCCTTTTTTAGGAAAAATTAATTTTAATTGAGAAATTATTTTTTGTCAAATATAGGTACTTCATTTTGTTTATTTCAATTTTTTTTCTATAAAGAAAACCTTCAATTGTGCATTATATTTTAAATATATTTTACTATTATTTTCTTATTATTCTCTTTATTTTTATTAAAAATATAACAACTCTGTACTTTATATACTAGTCGCTTACAATACCAACATATAATTATTTTCCGATAGGAAATCTCTTATTTTGAATTTAATTATTCTATATCCACTGGGTTGTTAACTTATTGGGTGTTTATGACTTAGAGTTTTTGGAATTTTAAATTTTCTTTGTAATTATTCTTTCTATGATATTTTTTCTTAAATTTGCTGCAGAGATTAATTTAGAGCTAATTTATATCGTAGAATATAAATTTAAGATTTTTAAACTTCCATAGAATTAATTAACTATTTTGTTTGTTAATAAATTTCCCAGATAACCTTTGCTAATTCTTAGTTCTCCATCTAAAGGATATAAAAATCGTTGGCAACATCCTTTTACAAGTTATTAGGTTTTGTTGAAGAGATTTATTTTTTCTTAGATGCCATTTTATTTATAATATAATATAATATAAGCTTCCTTTTATAAATATTTTTTTAGTCTTTTATAATAAATTAGAATTCCTCTCTATCAATATATTTAAATTGGATAAAAAAATACAAATATATTACTTAAAATAAAATAAAGTTAATATTTAAGGAATGTAATATTTTACTTTAAATATAATTAGCATATTTTCATTTAAACTAAAAGTTACTATATTTATCTTGCTTTTATAAGCATTTTTGCTTTTTTTTTTTTTATGCAAATAATAAGATTTTTTATTTAGCATTATCATTATATTTTAATATTATTTAAGAAAAATTGAGTTTTTCAAATAAAATATAAAACACTAATTCTAATAAGGAGTTCTGCTAGATCCCTCTATGATTTAAGGTTTATTTTAAATATATAGAATATTAGTATTTTTAATTAAAATATATATAGCATCAAATTAAATAAAAGCATTCTTAATTTATTTTATTAAACAAGTCAAAAATATTAGTTTCATTTATAGAAATAATATATTTAATATCTTATAGGAAAATAAAATATTTAAATTAATTAAATATGATAGTAATATATTAAAAAATAGTCAACATAATATAAAAATTGATCTGCTATCATATTGTTACTTTTTATAATAAATCTTATATTTAAAATAAATTAGCAGTATTTATCTTTTAAAATTTTATTTTTTATCTTTTCTTAATTTAAAATAATTATAATTATAATATTTTTATAATTTTAGAGTTTAATAATATTTAGCTTTTCTTATCTTTTTTATTTTAAATAGAAAAAAATTATTATTAATAAATATTTTTCAAAATAATATAATATATTATTAAAATTCAATTTTTATATTATGATATAATAAACCCTTCAGTAAAACAGCAGTTCATACTCTCTGTTGTTTAATAGAAATGTTTGAAACTAAAATTTTAATGAGATTGTGAATTAAGTTTTTCCCACTTTTCCTTCCTTAGGTTCAGTCATGATTCTTTCTTCTTTCTTTTTTGTTCTTGAATACAATAGTTCCTTAGTTTCGGCTAAAATTTATAACATTTCTGATATAAAGGCAATAAAATTCCGCAGCAGAAACTTTTTCCTAATCTTTATCTATTTCTAATTTCTTTTATTATTTCTTATCATTTCTTCTTAATTATCATTGGGTCACTTTTATCTCCATTTGAAGTCATAATTTTTATACTTTTTACTATTTTTTCTAATCTATTTTCCATCTCTGCTTCTATAGTAAATTTTAAGATAGAATGTTTTGATCTTGTGATATGTTTCATAAGGTATTTAGATCACTTCTTAGGCCATTAGTCTTGATTCTGTTTTCTCTTACTTTCGCTCCATTTTCACAGAAGTTTCTAATTCAGATTCTTGAAATTTTTCATTTTAGGAGGTTGACGACCAACAGTGATAATTAAGAAAAGTTTACTTACTCTTCTCTAAAGTTAAGATCACATAACACTTGATTCATGACAATTTCCTATTTTTTCTTGGTTTCTTTTAGGAAGTTGGAGCTTCAGTGACTTTATTTGTCTTTTTCCTGTCTTTATAGGTATTTTTTAGTACAGTATATTAAGAAGATTGTTAATTTAAATAAGAAGAGTGATGGAGAGTTAACATTTCTAGTTTAAAGTTATTTAGTCGTAAGTTATAAATATATACAAACTTTTACCAGGAAATTTCTAAGCAAGTTCGAATATTATACATATACACAAAAATGGCTGGCTTCAAGAAAGGTTTTTTTACCACCTCCTCAGAGTAGGAGAGAAAACCTGAAGCATCATCTCTAACCACGTCTTAGCTTTAACTAACCCACTCTTCTTCCTAAGATTTATTAGATCCTCAGAAAATAATTTTTGAAAACCTCTAAAAAATGCAAAATGATAATAACGAACTTTCCATACAACTTAATTCACTGAAAGAATAAATCTAATGCCTGATCAATAACGTGAACACGCTAAGATAAGAAAATAGTAACTACAAGACTGAACTCAGCAATCATCCTTAGTTATTAGAATTTAACTAGAGAATCAAGCAGACAGAAGAAAAATTAAACTAATTCGCTGAGATTACTGAGAGTCTGTTTCTAAAAAATCTCTCTCACAACGATCCTATGGATATAGAGCCAGCAATTCAACCAGCAAAAAGAAATAGAATGAAGGAAAAATCTAAATGCTGGTTCTACAGAAAACCTGGTCATTTTGTAAGGCAATGCTGGAAATATTAAAATAAACAAAATGAAGAGAATAAAAGAATTTAAAAAACACTTAATAAATTAAGCAGACTGTATGTTATTCAAGAGGGTAAAATTTATAAACTTAAGATAACAAACGTAAAAAATTAGTAAATCGGTCCTGAAGAAAATATATGATTTAGACCTTAGTAAATAATTGGAAAAGAACTAGAGTAAATTTTTGGAAAAGAACTAGATTTTAACCAAATCCCTATAATAAAACCTGGAGAAAAAAGTAATAGTAGATATGTAATAATGAAACATAAGACAGAAGAAGACTATGAAGAATATATCCAGCATACTTTTTTTAACATTTATAAACATTATATCAGTGATGATCCTAATGAAAGGTGGTATCACTTTAATTAATTATATTATATACACTTTCGAAGATATTTCTAAATGTATCTTTTGCTCCACACTTGCAGAGCTAACTTTTCTCAAGATAATGTTGCAAGCGAAAATCTCATTGAATTTAAGATTGAGTTCGCAACTTAAAGATTGAGATTATTTCTAGCCTATATTCCTTGCTAAGTTTAGAATAATTTATTTCTGGAAATTTCAAAAATTCTTCAAGTTATTCTTTAAATATCTGTGTATTAGGCATATCTCTAAAGTGAAAAGTTGTTTCTTGATAAAATTTTGAACTATTTGTTCTTCTATATAGTTCTCAATAAAAAGATAGGTGGAAATTATAATCTGGTCTGCATTATTTAGTCCATAAACTAAAAATTCTTTTTAAATTACTTAAAGTTAATAATTTTATTCTAAATGCCCTCAAAGAGTTTTTCCATATCGGATTCTAGACTTTTTCCTTGTTTTTAAGAATAAATGGAAAAAGTTTTACTTAATATGTTAAAAAGAAGTCAGTTAAGTTTAAGTAACAGAATTCATTAAAGACAGGGACATGTGACTGAAAAATCTTGTTTACAATTGTATATATACTCTTGTTTATTTATTCACACTACATATTCTTCTTATTACGTTCAAAGTACAACTCACCTCTAAATACAGCCTTAAATAACGTAAAATTGTATCTAAATGATATAAACCGTAAGATAGTAATATATCTATAAATTTATAATATAAATACAATTCTTCATTGATCCTAATAGCTTTAAGTTCTCTCTTAACAGTCTTATATTAAATTACCTTTTTCATGATAAATGACTCCAAGATATACCACTTAATTCCATTATTTGATCTATCATCTTTCTATTTTCAGATTTAATTCGAATTTTTTAACTCTTCCTTTTTTAAGAAATTGGATAACTTCACATTTGCTAGTGTTAATTTACAGAAAAATCAAATGGAAAATTCTGTTTTTTTAATAAATTAATTATTACATAAAGTGTCAACATCTTCATTAAAGAGATTAACATCCTCTATGTATCGTAAACAAATTTAATCAAAGGAGGAAGTTAATAGGAACGGAGCGGTGCAACAAAAGAAAAAATCATAAAACATTTATTCCAGGTTGGTTCAGGAAATTATGCTGGTTAGTGGTTGCAAAATTATCTGTGCAACAATATAAATACACAATTAACTCCTCTACTATTCCTTTTGCTCTCTAGATCTATGGAGCGTTCGATTTAGCGAACCACGCAATTAAAGTGAAGGCTCGTTCTTGCATGATTCATAACTATAAACACGCGACAGGAAATTAGGCATCCAATGAATCAAAAAGGAAACTTTCCAGTATTGAAATTTGCTTTTTATAGAGCTTAGACATAACTCTGTAGAAATTTCCCCTTTATTGACATTATAATAAATCTACAAAAACCTTAAACGTTAGTTGTTTCAGCCATGCTATGGTAACCTTATCTATAAGTAGAATCCGAGTTTGGGTAAAGCATAATAATGGAGAGACGAAGTTGTAACTTCATATAACTTAAGCTAAAGAAGCTAAGAATCCAGCTTGGAAATAATTTTTATTTACCTGAGGTTTTGAATTTCGGTCCCAAATTTCATCAGAAAAACTGAAAATTATGAGTAGATTTTTACACATTTTCGAGTTTTTGCATTTAAATAAAAAAAATAAAATATATAAATTTTAGTTAGTTTAAATGTAAATTAAATATTTAAATATTTTTGTTAAATTAAGTTTTTAATTAGATAATTTATATTTCTATTAAATCAAATTTATTTAAAACTAGCAAAATTATTTAACAAAATTAAAGTTTTTAAACTGATAAATATTTAGCTATTAAAAATGTAGAACTATTATAACCAATAAAATAGTTATTTAATTTTAAATTTACTACAAATTAAAATATCCTATATATTACTATATAATGTCATATATATTTTTTATTAATAATTATTATTTTTTATTTATTATTTCACTATAATTTATTTTCTTTATCATCTTATCTTTTTTTTATTTATAATGTAACCTTAAATACTCCTTTCTTGTGGCCTTTGCTAGCAAAATTACAACAGTTAAGATAGAAAGTCTCTTACTTTACCTTGCACCCATACCTTTTTTTCGTCTTGTATTAGCAATCAATTTAAAGATCGAAATCTCTTTGAATGCTCAAAATGTTAATTCGTTTACAACAGCTTAGAAGAAATGCTATAAACTAATAGTGAGGTAGGATAAAGCAGAGAAAAAGGATAAGAATTGTAAAAATAATAAAAACTTAGGAAAATAAATTAAAAGGAATAAATAAATATTCCTTAAGTAGATTCAATATTATCCTTTTCAAATAATATTAGATAAATATTTTTTAGAAATCACAATATATTAAACAAAATAGTTTAGTACCTTGATAATTGGGATATTAGTCATTTATAGAGTACTAGTAAATTCTATTATAGCTTTAGGTATTATTACGAAAAAGATTTATAAATTAGAAAATTCTATGGAGGTGAAATACCTTATATTAAAAATAAAATAGAATGAAGCTTTATATAAATCATTCGATCTGATGTTAATTCCTTAACAATTGATGGTAAATACTTATCTAAAAATGTTTGTGAGTAGGTTTTAAACTCCTTTAACTAAGTTATAAAACTTAAGGAAATAGTGAAGCAAAAAAATTAAAATAACGATAAAAATGAAGAGTTAACCTTATTACCTGGAAAATCTTTAAGTTAACTCTCACTTTGTTCTAGATTAACGAAATTAAGTCTCGAAAATTTATAAATAGAGGATAATGATTTACATTTTCTATAATAATTAAACTAACTAGAATAATTAAACTTATAAAACAATTACTAACTAACAGGTAGCTTCTTAAATGATTTTTGCTTAAACTTAAAATTAAAATAATTAGGATTTGCAAGTAAAAATATGAATTATGGATTAGTAAGAAAATATTTAGAAATAAAAGGAAATCTTCTTTAATAGATATAGATTGGTAATAATGAAGAAATAGAAGATTTTATAGATTTATGTCCTAACTTAAATAAATAAATCTTTTTGTTTGGAGATAAACAGTTAAATGATTAAATTTTATTAAAATTGAAGCATTATAATATGACAGACTTAAGGATTTAATAATAGAAATTCACTTCACTAGCATTTAATAGTTTCTTATCTTTTACATATATTAAAATAGAAATTATAGAAATAATATAATGCCCTAACTTTAATGATGAAAATCTAATTCTTTTATTAGCAAATTTACCTAATTTAAAAACTTTAAGTTTGGGAGATTTAAATATATCAGATAGTGGCTTTAGAAAAATAGGAGAATATGGATAAAATTACTAAGTACTTCTTATTGATTAGAATAATATAACAGAAGAAACTTTAAACTTCATATTTACTAACTGTAGGAAACTTAAAATTATATCATTAATAAATATAAAATAACTAAGTAGCTAAACTTTATAAATAATTAATTAGTATTGTGAATAAGTTAACAGATTATACTTTAAAAACTTTGGAATTGTTGGGGAAAATTGGATTTAAGAAATAATAAAAATGAAAAATCTCAAAGATTTAAGTTTTATTAACTGTAATACTCTATCAGATAACGATATTAGATAATTAATAATTACTGGGAAAAAATTATAATGCTTGAATATAAATTAAAATAAGTAAATAACGGATTAGGCTTTTCCAATTTATGATGAATAAGGCTGTATATATCCTATTTATAAAGTTTTAACTTATCTAAATATTGAAGAATTTCCTTAGATTAGTGAATAGAAATTATTAAGTTTGAAAAGATAATTCAAAAGATTATATATACAAAACAAAAAAATAGAAAGAATCGGATTAAATTAAGAAACTAATGAGGTAGATTTTAAGTTAAGAACAATATTAGATTTGAAAGAATTAGCTGAAAATACTTGAAGAGAGATGAACTAAATTTTATGATTGATTCTTAAAATTAAACTATTAAATAAGTATAACTAAACATAATATTATTAATCAAATCTATCAGATTTTCTAAGTAAATTTCCGTTTATTCTACCTAATTCTCAAATTTTCAAATGAACAAACTAAATTTTAACGTTTAAATTTTAATCATTCTATGTTGAGATGTTTTCTGAAAAATTAAGCCTATTTTTAAAGATCAATAAACTTTACATCTCTTCCAATTTATTTTTGTATAGATTTTTTCAATTTTATTGAATTTCTCTTATATATTAACAAAAAGGTACTTTTAAAATCTCTAAATTGCTTAATTATCTTAAAAATATTTTATATTCTAAGTAAAATTTAGTTAAATTATTTTATTTACTTTCAGATGTTTTAGTCTTTAGTAATAATATTTACTTTTTATATTCTTAACTAGATTTATTCTTTTATTTTTTTATTTACATCAGCTATCTATTAATATCTTGTAAATTTTTATAGTGTGTGTGTATTTTTATCTATCATAATATTATATTTATTACTATTATAAATAAATATAGAGGAACAATCCTCTAACCGAAACTGACTGAAACTCTTGTAACGGTAACAGGAAGCACTTCATTGGTGAAGAGCCAGCCAAGAGAAGAAAAGAGAAGATCGAAGAGGCATCAAGTAGCATTAATGATGAAATATGCCAGATATTATGATCTCTTAGGACAGCATTCCGATCGCGGCCCTATAGAAGACAAAGTTCCCAAAGGAATGCTAGCACTGTGGAAGACTTCAGAAGAATTTTTTAACTTAAAATTCTTGATTAAAGAGCGGCGCACCATTAAGGTGCTACGCGCTCTATGATCTCATTAATATATTATTTAATATTTATTAAAGTAATTATTTGCACTTTTTTGTAATTAAATAGAGTAACTTGATTAGTCAATTATAAAGATAAATAACTTAAACCTAAGAGAAAAAATAAAAAAATGTTAATATTAAAGTAATTTATAAAAGATAAATTTTGAGTATTATAGAGAAATTATCAATATTAAAAAAAGAAATCTTGGTAAAAGCATTATATTTTATCTTTTTTAATTTTATATTTTAATTAATTAAAATTAAATAAACTTAATTAATTTAATATTAGTTAATAGAAATTAATTTTAAATATTATTAATAAATGAGTCTTATATAATTCTAAATAAATATCATTTTATTTTTTAATTAAATTGCCGTGAAAAATTAAACTTAAAATCCTAATAGCTGAGACAAAAATTTAAATGTTAATTATTTAGTTTAATATTTAATATTTCATATCAATTAAAATTATAATATTTAAAAATTACTGACTTCAAGAAGAGTTTTTTTATCACCTCCTCAGAACAGTAGAGAAAGCCAGAAGCAAATAATCTCACCACGTCTTCTTCACTTAAACGCTCTTCTTAATAAAAACAGCAAGAACTATCTAACAGATTAGAAGAACTTATAAAAAAAAACTAACTCCTACAAATTAAAATAAAATGAATTTCTTCCGTTAAAGGATAAGTAAGAATTTAGATAAAAATTTAGAACAGAAAAGTTAGCACAGCTCTCAGCGCTTCCATTGAACACTGAAAAAAGAGACCACTCAACTGAATTGATAAAAATATCAACAAAGAAATAAAAAATAAACGAAGAAGGTAAAATACGATAAATCAATATAGACTCTATTACCTTTGATTTAGACAATACTGAAATAGAACAAATGGACTCTTAGTAGATGAAATAGCTGATTCATCAACTTATTAGAAACAAAAAAATTCGAAGAGTAATTAAACTCCTAGAAAGAAGAGATGCTTGCAATAAGTCAGGATTTGATAAATCATGAAGATGATGATGAAATCCATATGGTAGACCGAAGAGCTAAAGCCGGAGTTCACGGGAAAATGGCAAATTTAGAGAATGATATTTGAATAAGGCAAGAGCAAGACGAGAAAAACTGAGTAAAATTAGATTCGAGACTCAAATTGAAAGAAAAAAGCCTGTAGAAGCCTTCATAAGGGAACAAGAAAAAAGACGCTACATTTGCAACAGCACTTGACATTTATGACGGAAATGTCCCCAATAGAAAAAAATAAGAATGAATATTTGGAGAAATGTTAACTAGTAGCAACTGAAGTAACGAGCGACGGAATTTTTCCCATCAGGAAATGGGAAAATCTGAAAAAAAATCTCAACTCAGATTATATAAAAGAGAGAAATAAAGGACAGAAAATGCAGGAACGGAGATTTATTCATTTAAAACTTCAATTAAGCCGGAAGGTGAACAGTTATTTTAATGAATTTAATTTAATCAATTAAAATTAGAGTCGCTACATTTTTATATTTGAAATAAACATATTTTAACTTAAAATTTTTATTAAAATGAAATATTATCTTTCGTCTTTAAAACTAAAATGTAAAAAAGTTAACAATAATTTTAAAGAAAAAGTTCAAATATATCAAAAAATATTAACTTCTTAAACAATCTAGCAATTTTAATTTACTTTTTAGTTAATAAATTTACATAGATTATTTATTTTTATTTAGCAAAATATAAAAATATTCTTTTTATTATTTTATAAATCATCTTCATTTATAAAAATAAATTAGTAAGCATTTAAAATTAATAAATTTATAAGTTTTAAATATAAAGTTAAACATCTAAAATATTAAAGTACAATTATTGATTTAAATTTGTGCTTTTAAATAGAATTAATGCTTTATTATTTAATAATTATATTTCAGATTCTATTTGATTGCTATTTTAATTATTTACTAAATATATATCTTTGGTATATAAAATATTATTTATGATCTTTAATGTTTAGATGGCAAAATTAAAATATTATAGATAATTATAATATAAAAATAAAATATGAAGTAGAAAAGTGTTTAATTAAATTTAAGATAGTAAGTAAAAATAAAAATTTCTGTTTATTTAATGAATACTAAATGTACAGATATTTCCCTAAATTAAATTATTTTATTTTTGTTAAATTGCCTTTATTAAACCTAAGAATCATATTTAAGAAAAAAAGTTTTTTAGCTAATAGATTTTTAACTATTATAAATGTTGAAATTTAAAACTAAAAAATAAGTTTTAATTTTAAATTATTACTAATAAAATAATGCTATATATTATTAATTAATAATATATATTTTTTATTAATAATTATTATTTTTTATTTATTATTTCATTATAATTTTTTTTCTTTATCATCTAACTTTTTTTTATTTATAATGTAACCTTAAATACTCCTTTCTTGCGACCTTTGTTAAAAAAGATACAACAGTTAAGATAGAAAGTCTCTTTCTTTACCTTGTGGCCATACCTTTTGTTTGTCTTGTATTAGCAATAAATTTAAAGATAAAAATCTCTTTGAATGCTCAAAATGTTAAAATGTTTACAGTAACTTAGAAGAAATTTTATAAATTAGTAACTAGATAGAATAAATCACAAAAGAAGGAAAATAGTAAGAAATCTAATAAAAAAGTACCTTAAATAACTCAGATAATTAGATAAGTATCTCTCAACTGGATTATAACTAATCTTTTTCCCTTAATAGCAGATAAATAATTTTAAGAAATCATAATATAATAAATAAGATAATTTAGTATCTAGATAATTGAGATATTAATCATTTATAGTGTACTAGTAAATACTTCTATAGCTTTAGGTATTATTACGAAAAAGATTTATAAATTGGAAAATTCTATGGAGGTAAAATACCTTATATTAAAAATAAATTAGAATGAACTTTTAAATAAATCATTTGTTCTGATGTTACTTCCTTGATAATCAATGGACAATACTTATCTAAAAATGTCTGCTAGTAGATTTTAGATTCCTTTAACTAAATTATAAAACTTAAAGAAATAGTGAAACAAAAAAAGCAAAATTAAGAATAATATTAAGAATTATCCATATTATATGGAAAACCTTTAAGGGAATTATCTCTTTGCTCTAGATTAAAAAAATTAAGTTTATATAATTTTTAAATAAATGATAATGATTTATATTTCCTTTAATAACTAAATCAGCTACAATAATTAAACTTATGAGATAATCATTAATTAACAGGTAGTTGCTTTAATGATTTCTGCTTGAGTTTAAAAATAAAATAAATTTAATTTATAAGTTAAAATATTAATTATTCTATAGTAAGAAAATACTTAGAATAAAAAGGAAATCTTATATAATAGATACTGATTGGTAATAATGAAGAAATAGAAGATTTTATAGATTTATGTCCTAACTTAAATAAATAAATCAAGATATTTGGCAAAAAACGGCTAAACGATTAACTTTTGTTATAATTGATGCAATATAATGTGAAAGATTTAAGAATAAATTCTTAGAATTTCTCTACATTAACTTTTAATATGTTCTTATCTTCTAATTAAAACCAAATAGAACTCATAGAAATCTTAGGATGCCCAAATTTTAACGATGAAAATCTAACTCTTTTATTAAAAAATTTACCTAATCTAAAAACTTTAAGTTTTGGTGCTAACGGTGTATCAGAAAAAGGATTTAGAAAAATAGGAGAATATGGATAAAATTACTAAGAGCTTCTAATAAATTAGAATAATATAACTGAAGAAACTTTAAACTTCATTTATTCTAATTGTAGGAATCTTAAAATTATATATTTATGTAATGTATCTTAGATAAAAAGTTAAACCTTATAGATAATTAACTAATATTGTGAAAAAGTTGAAAAATTATATTTTAATAACTTAGTAATTGATGGTTAAAATTGGATTGAAGAAATAATAAAAATGAAAAATCTTAAAGATTTAAGTCTTGTTAAGTGTAATACTCTTACAGATAAAGATATTAATTAATTAATAGCAAGTAAAAAAAAACTATATAGTTTAAATATTAATTAAAATAACCAAATAACAGACTAGGCTTTACCAATTTTAGATGAATAAGATAGTATATATCCTATATATTAAGATTTAGAATATCTAGGGCTTTAAGATGTATCTTAAATAAGTGAATAGAAATTATTAAGTTTGAACAGATAATTTAAAAAGTTGAAAATATAAAATGAAAAAATAGAAAAAATAGGAATCAATAAATAAACAAATGAGGTAGATTTTGATTTAAATATATTGCTAGATTTAAGAGAAGATCTAAAAATATTAGGGAAAGTAGAATGAATTAAATTTAAAACTTTAAATTAAATTTTTAATAACAAATTAAGTATAATAAAACTATATATCATAAACAAAATTAATTAAAATTTTTAGAATAATTCAACTTATTTTCAATAAATCCAAAATTTACAAATAAAAAGACTTAAATTTGATTATTTTAAAATTAATTATCTATTATAAAATAATTAAAGAAAAATAAAAATTGTTTAAATTGATAAAATTAAATTAAAATTTATATATCTTCCTACTTATTTAATTATTTTTTTCAATTATTTCTAAGTTTTCTTTTTAAGTTCCTTAAAAAATTATTTTAAAAACACAAAATTACTTTTACTATCTTTGAAATTTCTTTATTATGTAGATTTTTTCTTTTTTATTATTTTTTAGATTATTTTTTCTTTATCCATCATATTTGCATTTATATTTAATACATTCTTTAGTTTTTTTCTAATAAGTTATATATAAATATGTTTTATATATTCTGTTTAGTTATATGTTTAGCTAAAAATGTATTTTAAAGCTTTGTCTAAATACACTAAGACTATTTATTTTTCTTTTTTATGCTTAAATATTTCTTTAATTTTAAAGTTTCAAAATATAGTAACTATTTTTAGGATTTTAAACTAAAAACTTATTAAATATTTATCAAAAATGATTTTAAGATTTAAATTTTAAGATACTATAATAATTTATATATTAAATAGGCATTTACAAATTTATTATATATAATTTAAATAGGGTGGAAAGCCTTTTCCTTCGGATGCTGCTTGGAGGCTCAGCAAGGTAACTAAAAAATGAGCGCGAACGGAGGATTAATCGGAGGAAGAGAAACTAATTTCGAGAGAAGGAAGATGTGACAAGCTGGAGAACTCTGAATGCCAAGAGGAAATTTTCTTCATCATAGGTCGGGGAAATGTACCCGTAATCACATATAGCATTCTATGCTTTGGAAGGAAAAATTACAGGGACGTGCTGCAGGAAGAGAAAACAAGGATAGAGAGACCTATAAAAAAAATGTTCGACATTAAATTAAATTAAATTAAATTAAATTAAATTAAATTAAATTAAATTAAATTAAATTAAATTAAATTAAATTAAATTAAATTAAATTAAATTAAATTAAATTAAATTAAATTAAATTAAAGAGCTGTGCACCAATGAGAGTGCTACGCGCTCTATAATCCAATTTATTTAAATATATCAATAAATAAAATAACCCTAATAATAAAAACTCCTAACGAATTTCTTAAAAATAAGAATAATAAAGCATTCAGACAGAATAAAACCCTAATAATAAGAATAAATTAATCTTAAGAGTCTTTTGCCCAATCGACGTAATAAAGGATATAAACTCCATAAAAAAACCAAAGGTTAAAGATTGAAAAATATGAATAAATACTAGATAATTTAGCAAAGAGTTAAACATTCATTTTCCATCTATAGAGAAGGCTATCAAAAAGATCAATTCTCGAATGAGAAAAACTAGAAGTTGTAGATTAATAATTTAGCCAAATTTGTCAATTTTTAATTTTATTTTTAGATTTTCTATTATTAAATAAATAATTCAAGGAAAAATAGACATTATAATAGGAAATTAATTTAATTACGTATAGATAATTAGGATGTAACCTATGAACATAAAACAAAACGATTTTTAATAAGATATAAGAAGAAAAATATGTTGTCGTATCCGTTAAAAATAACACCTATATAAGAGATGCTGTGAAGAAACTAAAAATACGGAGAGAATAAGAAAAAAAAATTAATATTATATTTTAAATATACCCAACTTAATCGGGTTTAATATATAAAAAAAATTGATAGAAGTAAATTTGGCAATTTTAAAATAAACTTAAAATATAGAACGAGTACCTCAATGGCGCGCAGCTATTTTAGTAATATTAATTCTAACTTTATAAATATTTCTTAATTGAAATCTTCTCTAGGGCTAATATTCTCTTGAAAATTTTGTTTTATAGAGATACGATTGAAATGTTACCCCAAGAAATCTTAATATCCGGTATTTTTAACATAAAAAATGCTCGATGCCTTAAGTTCTGTCTCTCTTAGTTCTTGCCAAGATTCTTGATCGGTTCTTCACGCACAGAATATTTTCTGGTACCAAAATGTAGTCAGTCTCAATAGAATAATGGTCCTCCTATTTAAATTTATAAATATAATAAATTTTATTTAATTTATATATAATTAAATAAAAAAATTAATAATATATATTATTTCTTAAAGTCTATTTATCAGAAATAAATAAAATTAATGTTTATTTTTTCTACTAATCTAAACCCATAAAATAAATTTTAATCTTTATATTCTTTAATTAATAACAAATATTTCTTTGCTCAAAAATAAAACTATTATGTAAGATTGCTAAATTACATTCTTTAGGATTTTTAATAGCTAAATATTTATAAAATGAAATATGCTTTAAAAAAAGAGTTAAAAATCTTAAATAAATTTGAACAAAATTTAATCTAAATAAAAGTTTGTTTTAAACAATATAAAAATTAATTTAAAAGCAAATAAACTAAATATTTAAAATAAGTTTAATATTTTTATTTTGAGACTTAAAAATTAAAATGTAATTTTAACTATTTTATTTAAATTTTTGTAAAATTAGCTAAATTTAATATATTATTTTATAGAATTGAATATACAAATTCATATCTAAACAAAAATATTTCACAATTTTAAATTTGATATTTATCTTTTGATTAAATAATAATTAATCAGAATAATTAAGCATAATATTATCATATTAAAATAATTAATTTCATATAAATAGTATAAGAAAAATATATTTTATTAGTTTTTTATGATTTCTATTAAAATAATTTTATTTAATTAAGAAATAAGAAACATAAAGATTATTTTAATAATAAAAGTTATTAACTTAACTATTTATATAAATTAGAAAACATTTTACTTTAAACTATTTTTAAATTTTAATAAAATAGATTAATTTTGAAATAATTATATATTAAATTAATATTATAAAATAGCATTAAAAAGTAAAATATTTAATATATAAATATAAAATAATTAAATCTTTTTTATAGCATATGATAGTTCTTTTAGAATCTGAAAGGGTTCAGATAAAATTTATGATAAATAAATCCAGATAAATATTAATTTTCTTAAATTACTAATAAGACAAATTATTAAAGTAGGAAAATATCATCGAAGCAATATTTTAAAAAGAATAACTTAATATCATCAAATAAATTTTATGTTAAACTTTAATAATTGCTTAAATAAATTAAATTGTAAAATATCTGATTTATAAAATTCTAAATATGAGAAATTCAAAATTATAAAATGTTTATAATACAAAAGTATAAAAAATAACTTAGATTAATTCCATAAAATGAAAATTAAATATCTTTATAATTTATTAACTATAATTTTAAATTTACCAATAGTAATATTTTTTAGATTTAAATAATCATTTATTTATTTATAGGAAAAAATAACAAAAAATTTGTTTTTTATTTAGATTTTCTACTATTTTAAACTTAAAACATAGATTGGCATCTTTAATTTTCAGAATTGCTTGTTTTAATTAAAAGCATTTTATATTTTTTAGAATTATTTTATTGATAATTTACAAAATCTCTAATAAAACAAATATTTTTATGTTATTGAATGGAAATAATTTGCCTTCTACATTTGAAGAAATCTTAAGACGTTGTAATTATTGAATATTCGTTAATAGTCTGAAATTCAACTAAAGACCTAAAATCAAGACAGGAAAAGTAAATTTAAATACGAAATATCGTAACAAAAAAACGAAAAAAGGTGATTCTTTTTGTTAGGGAAATTATTTTCTAACTTTAAACATTCATCCAGTAATGAATCTAATCAAAGATAGTATTACTAGCATTCTTTATTATTATTATATAAAAAACTTAAAATAGGGTGGACCTTGACCTTAAAGGCGACTGAGAAGTTTCTCCCAATGACGAAATTGATAGAGGTGCACTAATTCTATATCATTATAGGTTGGTATATGAGCTTGTAATCGTTTGTAGACTTTCTGTATCTTGGAAACTAATAGATGCAACCTTGCTCGTAAATAGAAGAGGGATCTTCATTAGAATACGAGATTTGGAGGGACTTTAATAATTGATTTCTAATTAGTGTTGGTTGCCATTGAGGTGCTACGCCCATTTTAATCAAAATTTTTTTCTTATACAAATTTAATCTGATAAATAGAATCTAAATTTTATTTAATATAGCTTACAAATAAAATATATAGTTTATCTTCTAAGGTTTTACTTTATTATTATTTTTTAATTAAAAATAAATATGAATATTATTAGACTATTTTTATAATTTTCTAGTTTAAAATAAATTTAAACATTCTTTATTCTTATTTATAATTTTTATATAGTAAATAGAAAATATTAAAAAATATATTTTAGGTTTAGTTGAAATTTTCTGCAATAATGATAATCTTTTTTATATATGGATCTGAAAAAAATATTTCTAATTAATTTATAATTTTTTGTGATATTAATTATGGAAAGGAAAATTTACTTTCTTTCTTATCAAAACATTCAATCGAATTTTCCTAAATTTAAAATAATACAAATCTATAAAAATTCCAAAATATTTTTATTGAATCTTTAAATATTTAAAATGTTTTAATAATTTTAGTAAGTTTTTAATGATATTTTAATATAATGACATTAATTGATGTAGAAAAAAGTAAATTATTAAAAATATTTATAATAATAAATAAAAAATAAAAAATAGAAATTTTAGTTAGTTTTAATTACTATTTAATAATTAAAGCTGTATCTAAATTTTATTTTTAATTAGATATCTTTTATTTTTTTAATCATTTTTATAATAAATAGCTAGCATGCTTGATGAAAGCAGAATTTCTAAATGATAAATATTTTTCTATTATAACGACGAAATTATTTAAAGCAATTAAATTATTAAAGTCTTTAATTTTAATTTTACTACTAAATAAAATAATGATATATATTACTAACTAATAGCATATATATTTTTTATTAATAATTATTATTTTTTATTTATTATTTCATTATAATTTTTTTTCTTTATCATCTATAATTTTTTTATTTATAATGTAACCTTAAAATATCCTTTCTTGTCAGCTTTGTTAACAAAATTACAACAGTTAAGATAGAAAGTCTCTTTCTTTACCTTGTGGCCATACCTTTTGTTTGTCTTGTATTAGCAATAAATTTAAAGATCTAAATCTCTTTGAATGCTCAAAATGTTAAAATGTTTACAGTAACTTATAAGAAATTCTATAAATTAGTAACTAGATAGAATAAATCACAAAAGAAGGAAAATAGTAAGAAATCTAATAAAAAAGTACCTTAAATAACTCAGATAATTAGATAAGTATCTCTCAACTGGATTATAACTAATCTTTTTCCCTTAATAGCAGATAAATAATTTTAAGAAATCATAATATAATAAATAAGATAATTTAGTATCTAGATAATTGAGATATTAATCATTTATAGTGTACTAGTAAATACTATTATAACTTTAGGTATTATTACGAAAAAGATTTATAAATTGGAAAATTCTATGGAGGTAAAATACCTTATATTAAAAATAAAATAGAATGAACTTTTAAACAAACTATTTGCTCTGATGTTACTTCCTTGATAATAAATGGCGATTAACTATCTTAAAATATCTAGGAGCAAATTTTAAACACATTTAGTTAAATTATAAAGCTTAAAGAAACAGTGAAGCTAAATAAATTAAATAAATAAAATATTTAAGAGTTACCTTAATTATATGGAAAGCCTTTAAGTGAACTCTCTCTTTGTTCTAGGATAAAAGAATTAAATTTTTAAAATTTTTAAATAAAGGATAGTGATTTATAATTTCTTTAAGATTTAAACTAACTAGAATAATTAGAAATTTAAGATAATAACTAATTAACAGGTAGCTTCTTAAATGATTTTTGCATAAACTTAAAGTTATAATAATTAGGATTTGCAAGTTAAAATATGAATTATGGATTAGTAAGAAAATACTTAGAAATAAAAGGAAATCTTTTATAATAAATATAGATAGGACGAAATGAAGAAATAGAAGATTTTATAGATTTATGTCCTAACTTAAATAAATAAATCTAGATATTTGGAAATAAACAGTTAAAGGATTAAATTTTATTAAAGTTGAAGACTTATAATATGACAGACTTAAGAATATGATAATAAAATTTCACTCAATTAACTTTTAATAATTTCCTATCTTTTAAATTTATTAAAATAGAAACTATTGAAATTTTAGATTGTCCAAATTTCAACGATGAAAATTTAATTCTGCTATTAGCAAATTTACCTAATCTAAAAACTTTAAGTTTGGGAGATTTAAACATATCAGATAATGGTTTTAGAAAAATAGGAGAATACGGATAAAATTACTAAGTACTTCTAATTAACTAGAACAATATAACAGAAGAAACTTTAAATTTAATTTTCACTAACTGTAGGAAACTTAAAGTTATATACTTATTTAGTTTAATTTAACTAAGAACTTAAACTTTATAGATAATCAATTAGTATTGCGAATAAGTTAACATTTTATAATTTGAAAACGTTGGAATAGTTGGGTAAGAGTGGATTGAAGAAATAATAAAAATGAAAAATCTTAAAGATTTAAATCTTATTAACTGTAATACTATTACCGATAACGATATAAGATAATTAATATTAAGTGGAAAAAAATTGCTTAAATTGAGTATAAGTTAAAATAAGTAAATAACAGATCAGGCTTTACCAATTTTTGATGAATAAGGTACTATATATCCTATTTATGCAAGTTTAAGTTGTCTACATTTTGAAGATACACCTCAGATAAGTGAATAGAAAGTAGTAAGTTTGCAAAAATAATTGAAAAGATCATGCATATAAAATGAAATTTTAAAAAGAATAGGATTGAATGAAGAAACAAATGAAGTTAATTTTGATTTAAAAACAATGATAAACCTAAATGTTAAATCTAAAAATGCTTGAAAAAATCAGAACTAAGTTTAATAAATTAAAATTAAAGTTTATTATAGATATAAGTAATACATTATTACTTTTCCATAAGCTTAGGGTTTTCTTATAGTTATCTGCTATTTAAATTTCCTCTAAACCTTAAATTATCTTCTGGTTTAAATTTATCAATTTTTATTTTCTATCTTATAAATAACTTTCCATTAATGTAGTTTACTTTTTTTCATCTTTAAAATAATTAAACATTTTTATATTATATTTGATATCAATTCCTTTTAGTTCTATTACATCTATTAGCTTTTATTTTTCAATCATTTTTCGGTCTATTCAATTTTTTGAATTTACTCTTGAATTACCTTTTAACATCTTTAATACTTTTATTTTAAATCTAACTTTAGTCCTTTCTTTCTCGAACCTTTAGCTTGATAGTCATTTTCTAAAATGCATTTTTATACTTGCTAAGTATTTTTAAATTAGCAACATTCTTAAAAAGTTATTTTATGAACTAGGCATTGCTTATTCAAAATTTATTATCTATTTACTGCTTTTACTTCTTTTTAAGGGTTTTCAGATCATTTTGGCATGTTTTCTATAGTCTCTTTCATAAATTTTTTACACATTGGACATTTAAGTGTGTTTTATTTTTATTCTATTATAAATAGACACAAATAACAGAAATGAAGTTGACATTCCAACTAAATTGGAAATCTCTTAATTTTCTTAACAAAATAAACATTTAAGTTCTTCAACCATTTTAGCTAAGAAATCTAAAAGATATTAAATTAAAAGTCTAAGAAATTATAATAAAATAATTAACTTTAGTTCAAAATAAAATCTCCATAATCATAAAATAATAAAGAGAGTAATAAGAAAAGCAATAAATTTAAAAGCTTTTTAAAGATTATTATAGTTAAAGATTAAAGATTAATATTTTACTAGGAAAGTGATTTTACTATATATAAATTTGAGATTTATTAATTTAGAATTTATAAAAGATAAAATTAAAAGTTAGATATTAAAGTCTAAATTAGCTTTTATTTAGTTAATTTAATAAAGAAAAAATTCTACAATCAAGGAATGATTTTATATCTATTACAGAAAATTAAAATTCTAAATTTCTCTAATTAATCTACAATAATTACTCATAAATCTAGATTACGAAATAAATAAAAACAATTCTAAAATAGAGTACACTGAAAAAGATAATAAGACTCATTTTAATTCAAAGTTAAAAATTTCAAAGAAATTTGATTGTCAATTTTGAGTCAGTAAATATTAACTTAATGAGTTAGGTGTTTCGTAAATTTTTTAAATAGAAGGATATTTTCAAAAATTTTAAATTACATATTAAGAATAAATAATACCACTATTTTTTAAAAAAAGTTTTAATTTAATTTTTTATCTCTTTATTTATAAATATTAAGATTGAAAACTAAAGAAAAAAACATAGTAAAATTTAAATGGCAGAGATTAATAATTTTATCTGATATCCTTGATTTATCAAATTTCAAGCAGAATGAAAAGAAATTGAAGCTTATTAGTTTAAAACACGAAAGTTATAATAATCAAGTAAATGCTTTATAAAATAATTTAATTGAATTTCAAAATTTTACTATTTGCACTTTAATTCTTAGGAATATTTTTCTTATTAGCTGCTTTTTATTTCTTACTCTTCTTTCGAAATTTAAGAGTTCTAATAATTAAAGATTTCACTTTATTGAAATTATTATTACTTTGAAGTGACTGTCTCAGAAGAATCAATTTTTTTTGAATGATTTTAGTCATTTTCTTCTAATGTCAACTATATGGATTTTGCTAATTTTTAGTCTTTATTTATCTCTATAAATTAGTTGCATTCTAAATGTTCCCCTGTGAGACATTACATGCATATTCTTTGTCTATGATACAAACATATTAATAGAAATGGATTCTCGTTTGATTAGCAAATTTATTATATGTTTTTTTATCTTAATGTAATTAATTTTCAGGCGGCATCAAGTCTAATCTCTCTACCAAATTTTCAATATCATCATCAATATTTTAATTGCACTATTGACATTGAGTTATTATTCTGCTTCTTTTTACTAAGACAAACAGAAGAAGCAATTAACATGACAGCAATTCATTTAAACTGGTAAGCACTTTCAACTTAACTCGCTTCCACCACAAGTATATTATTTTGATTCCATGATAGATAATATTAATTTAATTTTATCTTGAAAGCTATTAAAAGTAAAATTAATCTAAAATAACTTAGAAAAATAATTAACTAAATATAAGAAAATTGAAATCACATTAGACGACTAAAGCATCATAAATTCATTTAGGGTATTTTTATAGCTTCTAAACATTTTTAAGGTATAATTTAAGAAAAATATTTCAAAGCTTTTTGCTATTTTATAGCTAATTTAGGCTAAAATTTTTAAATGCTTACTATCTGATTTTTAAGTTATTTAAGGTAGAAATATAATTTAATTTTTTCTTCTGTCTTTTTTACTATTAATAGCAATTTGAAAAATAACTATGTAAAGTATATAGCAAATATCTAGTGCTTTAAATAAAAGTTGGAACTATTTTAAGCATAAGATAAAAAATAAAAAATATTTTTTTATGAGTAAAATAATCATAAATTTTATCACTTGATAACGTAAAAACTTTAAGGGTAAAAAGTATCAAAAGCTCTTTCTTAAATAAAAAGCTTAAATATTTTGTTCTGATATTTCAATGAAATTAAGTTATTGATGCTCCTTTAATTATCGTCTAAATAGATTTAAGGATTTAAAGATATAATTCATTTTATTTCTTTAATTAATTTTAAACTAAAAGAGCTTTTGGACTGCAACTTCTTGCAGTTTAACGACCCCAACACTCCCTTCATGGGATAACGGGGATATCCTGTTGCTTTCGAAAAGCAGCTGCCAGGGAGTTCCATCGCTATGGGCAGCCAGGCTTCAAGCCCCTACCAGGAGTGGATAATCAAGAGGAAGGCGTTCCCTTGCAAAGGTTGACTTTGACCAGGGACTTTCTCAGCGACAGGAAAGGAACTTGTTCCTAGCCATAAAACCAGAAAGTATGATTCAGAAGGTCAATCTTAGCTCCCACCATCTTTTTAATTATTTTCATTTTATTTCTTAATGCTAGTACTAATAAAGATTAAAGGAACTTGTTTAACAAAATTAAAGGTTATAAGTATATCATTATAATTTTTTATTTTGAAATTAAACTTTTTTTTGTTTGACTTTTTACTACATAAATTCGCAACCTCTTCTAAAATAAAGGATAATTCTAAAATGTTAATTTCTTAGGTCTTAGTAATTTGAATATTAGATTTAATATTTTTTTCCAGAATAATTAAAAGTTGATTCATTTTCTTCTAAATGCCCCATTAACAAATTCTAACTACAAAAATAAAAACTTCGCTCTTAATAAATTTGCTTTTTTTATTTTTTTACCAATTTGCTTTTTTATATTTTGTTTACTTTTTTCCAGTATTTCTTTAACATCTAGATTGATAAATTTCTTATGAAATTAATTTAATATTAAGCTTAGAGTAATGAACAGTAATTAAAAAATTATTTATCTGGCTATATTTCTTTAGCTTTTATTTTTTGGTCATTTATAGATTTTAATCACATGTATAAAAAATTATATTTAACTATATTATCAATAAGTTTTACCATTAAGTTTGATGAAATTACTTCACTTAGGATTTTTGCTTTCTCGTTGTATTTATAGCGAAGGAACTAAAAATGCATTTTTAAGTATGCAGCTGATGGTAATTTATTTAATATAGACTTAACTAAAATAAATTTAAAAATAAGCTTTTTAAATTAAATACCTTAAATTTTATTTGTTATAGATTATATCTATTCTCTTATTTCTTTCATTGAGAATTTCATTTCTAAGAAAAATAAATAAATTTGATTATAGAGCGCGTAGCACTCTCGTTGGTGCGCAGATCTTTAAAAAAAATGTTTCATACTGACAAGAATGTTTGTTACTGATAAACCTTGTTCAATACTGGTATAATTATTCAGTACTGATAAAAATGTTCAATACTGATATAATTTTAGAATACTCGTAATCTTTAATACTTGCTGGAGGTCCAAGGACATGGCAGGATTATGTCTCATTGCATCACCAAAGCAGAGGACGACATGTGTCAATTATGGGTACTTAAATTTCCCCACCTCTGATGAAGCTCGCAATATTATTTCTTTTTAGTTCCAGAGTTAAAAATAAACGAAGCTAGTGCCGAAGGTCTAAGAATCTTATGTCTCGAGGCCAAACCAAGGCAGAGGAAGACATAAAGTCGATTATGGGTACTTAACTTCCCCAACCTCTGATGAAGACGACCTTGTTGTTCACCTTCAAACAACTATGGAGGTTTTAAAATATAGATAATAATATTATCCGTTTTATCTAATAACTTGAATTATTTTGCTTAGTAATGCTAGGCTCTTTTCCAGAATTTAAAATAAACTTTTTAATTTTTTAAATCTTAAAATTTTTTTTCAAAAGAGAAATATTTAAAGCATTAAATTAGATGATAATTATATCGAAAATGATGCATTTATACGTTATTTCATTTATTAGTTCTCCTTGTCTATTTATAAATTCAAAAAAGAAGCAAGACTTATCTAAAAGATTTTAAGCCGAAGAAAAAATTTATTACTGCTATATTTCAATTTTGCAAGAATATAATTTCCATGAATTTTAATTCATTAATTTCCTTACTAAATTTAAATATATCTTTCTTTCTTCTACGGATTAATATTGTTTTTTATCTTTCCTTTTATAATTTAATTTATTTATATATGATTAAGCATTTAAAACCTTAAAAGATTTATAATTTCATTGGTAAAACTAAAAATATCTTAATATATAAAAAAATAGAAAGTACTATCTTTTTAACTTAAAAATTATTATCGCTTTTAACTCTTAAAGTTTGAAATTTTATCTAAAATCTCTTATAAAGGATTTTTATTAATCATTTTATGTTTTAAGTTAGTTTACTAAATGTATTTAGGATTATGCTAAGTTCAATCTTCTTTTTATTGTATATAATATGTCCAATTTACGTGATACATATACTAAATATCTTAGATCTCTTACTGAAAATTCTAATAATACAATATATTCATCATACTCTGTCCTCATAAATCCTAAGATTTAAAAATAATATTTTTTATATGGTTTTGCCTGATATCAAAATCAAGGATTCTTATTTAATAGTCAGATTTAATAAAAAACTAGGAAGAATGGAAATTAATTGAAGCAAATTTATATAGATACTAATAAACTTTATTCAACTTGTAAGTGCTTTATATTACTATTTTCTATTTAGATTATTTATTTTTATCTATTTAATATAATTCATTGGTGCAAGTTCTAGAACTCATTTAATAGAATTTTAAAATAACTTTAGGTAAAAATAATATTGTAAAACTAAGATTTATAAATACCTGAGGGGCATTTATTGTTTCATTTTTTATATCTTTTTTCTTTAAAAATAAAACGTTTAAATTCTTAATTGGATCAATTCTTAAAAAAAGGAGTAAATAAAAAGAAGAAAGAAATTAAAAAGAGCTAGAAAGATATAATAGTATTTTTACAATATATTTGGTAGTTTTAATGATAAATTTATTATTTATTTTTATTATTTATACATATATTTATGTAAGATTAATTTTGGGAGCAATAAATAACTTTTTGATTTTATTTATCTTTAACAAATATGCTTAAATTAGATTAAAAATCCTGTACTTATAGGAGTTTTATTGGATGTTATTTTGCTAATTTTTATTTCATTAAGGCTCAATCTGCCTCTATCTTTGTAATTAAAAAAACAAAAAGAAGCTTTTTTTTGGTAAAGAGTGAGTCTTTATTTTATTTACTCTTTTCTCATATTTTCAACTTAAATAAATTTTTATCTTAATCTTCCTAAATTATTATTAACCTTTTTAAGCTAAAAATAAGTTTCGTATTCAAAAAAGTTATTATTGTAAAAAACTAGAAAGACTACAAGAAAAAGCAAAATAAAAATTAGTTTATAAATATTTTACTTTTTATATAATAAATTAAAATATTATTATATTAAAATAATTTTAAATTGTATTAAAAATACAAAATATATCACTTAAAATAAAATTAGTTTAAGTTTTAAAAAGCATTTATTATTTTTATATAATTAGTTTATTAAAGATTTGATAAATAAACTCAATCATCCTGATTTAAACATTTTAGAAGAAATATTTGTTGGTTTATAAGATAATGATATTATTAACATTTTAATAAATTTAAATTTTTTAAATTAAATATTAGATGTTTATTTATTTAATATTTTCATTATTTTTTTAATGAGCATAATATAGAATCTCCATTTGATAAATGTTATCACTATTCATAAAATTTATTTTATGCTAGTTCTTAATAAATTAAATATTTTATGTTTAAAGTAAAATATTTATATTAATTAAATATAATATTGTATAATAAAATATTTATCATCTGCTGTAAGCAGAATTAGTAGGCAAACTGGGGCAATGTATACTGCATTACGAGTAATCTCGCACTAGATGTCATCACGGGGAAGATGGATAAGCTTGGAAGAGACAAACCTAATTTACCCGAGGGTTCTAGCTAGCAGTATGAAAGTTTGACTAACGGGTATACTAATTATTTAATAACTAATCCTTATTTAGACCTTATTCAAGAAGACTGGAGAATTTGATTCAAAGTTAGAAAATAATCTTTAATAAGTAGATTCTCAATTTGGAGATTATAACGTGACTCATTGGATAGCCAGAATGACAATAAATAGTATGATAACATTTTTTCTTAATAATAAATATTAATAATGAAAGAGCCGAGCGTCAATGAGGTGGTACGCACTCTATAATAATATTTATTAATTATTTATAATATACATTTTATTTTAGACTAAAATTTTTTAATTTAACTTTTTATAAAAATAAATAAAAAATAAATAAATAGCAAGCATATTTAATCTTTTTCTATTTATAGAAATATAGATTTAGTTAATTATAATCTTTCAAAGTAAAATATTTAAAAATAAAATTATTATTATTATATAATTTAAACTATATAGAAAAAAATAATCTTCAAAGTAAACACCTAAATTTTTTGGAACTAGGAATAAGAACGTTGTGTGAAGATTCTCCAAGATGCTTGGCAGGAACAAAGAGTAGACTCTAACAGGTAGCATCTGATTATTAAATCTTAAAAGATGAATATTATTTAAATTTTTTTGTGGCATTTCAATCAAAGACCAATACTTAAGCGATTCAAAAGATGATAATGTGTGAAACTTCCAGAAGATCTTCAATAAAACTAAAAACTTAAATATAAAGAGCTGAGCGCCTATAAGGCACTTCGCATTTTATAAATAATTTTTTAATTAATAATTTTTTAAAGTTGATTAATCAATTTAATTATCGAAAAATTCATAATTAAAAAGATGGTGGGAGTTGATATTGGCCTTCGTGACTAAACTTTCTGGTTTTATGACTAAGAACAAATTACTTTCCTGTCGCTGAGAAAGTCCCTGGTCAGAGTCATTTTCTGAAGGGAACACTGTCTTTGAGATTATCCGCTCTTGATAGGGGTTTGTAGCCTGGCTGCCCATAGCGATGGAGCTCCCTAGCAGCTTTACCTGGAGCACAACAGGATGTCCCCGTTATTCCATAAAAAGAGAGCGTCGGGTCTTGCAATCGGAAAGGAGTTTCCGGTCCAAACTCTTTTAATTGAAATTAATTATAGAAAAATAGCAATTTTAGAGAAAATTAGAGATGCTATATGATTAAAAAGCATTTTTTTAATTTTTAATTTTATTATGCTTTGTTTACTCAAAATAATCATTTTTTGATTAGATTAATAGAAAAATTTAACTATCTAAAACTAATTTTCGTTATCTTTTTATAGTATTAATTAGAAATTTATTAAAAATATGTTTTATATATAATTAAAACTTCCTAAAAATAAATAAATGAGATTATAGAGTGCGTAGCACCTCAATGGTGCGCCGCTCGTCGTAAAGATTTTTAAAGTTAAAAAAAATTCTTGCTGAAGTCTTCCACAGTGCCAGCATTTCCTTGTAAATTTGTCTTCTACCTCGATCTGAATGCTACCCTAAGAGACCTTAGTATCTGGTATCTTTCATCATTTATGTTACTTGATATCTCTTCGATCTTGACTTCTCTTCCCTTGGCTGTTTCTTCACCTATGGAGTACTTCCTGGCAACAGAGTTTAAGTCAGTTTCAGTTGGAGCCTTTTTCCCTATTTATTTATATTTAATATAATATTGATAAACTTTTTAGTGCATAAAAATCTTTAAAAATATAAATTAGAAATAAAAAACTAAAACTCTTTTAATTTTATTTATTTATTTAAAATATCATGTGGAAAAATTATTTTCTCTCATATTAAGATATTAAAAAGCTCTTTTTTAATTTCAATTTCGCAATTATTAATTTTTTTAATATTCCAATATATTAATTTAAAACCATTTAATGTATAAAATGCTTATTAATTATAATAAATATATAATATAATAATATAAAATTATAAGGAAAAGGATAATATTAATGATATTTAAAAAAGTAATAAAAAAAGTTCCTTAGTTTATTTTAATAAATATTAAATGTTTAATTATTTTCTTAATTAAATTTGTAATTAGATTATTTATATTTTTGTTAAATCTATTTATTTAAAACTAGCAAACATATTTAGCAAAATTAAGGTTTCTTAACTGATAAATATTTAACTATTATAAATGTGTAAATATAAAAATAAATATAATTTAAGATTACTTCTAAATAAAATAATGCTATATATTACTAATTAATAGCATATATATTTTTTATTAATAATTATCATTTTTTATTTATTATTTCACTGTATTTTTTTTTCTTTATCATCTAATTTTGTTTTGTTTATAATGTAACCCTAAACTATCTTTGCTTGCCAACTTTGTTATCAAAATTGTAACTATCAAGATACTCAGTCTCTTACTTTACCTTGTAGCCATTCTTTTTGCTTATCTTGTGTTCGCAATCAATTTAAAGATCGAAATTTATTCGAATGCTCAAAATGTTAATTTGTTTACAGCAGTTTGGAAGAAATTTAGTAAACCAATATTAAGGCATTATTAAGCGAAGAAAAAGGGAAATAATAAGAAGCATAGTAAGGAAATACCCAAATAGACTCAAAAAGTTAGACAAGGATTCTTTAAGTTGAATCTAGCTAATCTTTTTCTAGTAAAGCAGAACAGAAAATTTTAAAAAACTAAAATATAAAAAATAAGATAATTTAGTATCTTGATAATTGAGATATTTGCCATCTATAGTGTACTAGTAAATACTTTAATTGCTTTAGATATTATTTAGAAAGAGATTTATGAATTGGAAAATTAGATGGAGAAGAATTACCTTATGTTAAAAATTAAATAGAATGAAAGTTTAAATAGATTATTTGTTCTGACGTTACTTTCTTGATAATCGATGGACAAAAACTATCTATAAATGTTTGTAACTAAATTTTAAATACGTTTAGCTAAATTATCAAAATCAAAGAAATGGTGAGGCAAAATAAACTAAATTCAGAATAGGATGCTTTATATGGAAAATCTTTAAGTGAACACTCGCTTGGTTCAAGACTAAAGAAATTAAGTTTATTCAATTTAAAAATAAAAGATAGTGACTTACATTTTCTATAATAATTAAATCAACTAGAATTATTAAACTTATAAGACAATAACAATCTAATAGGTAGTTTCTTAACCGACTTTTGTATAAACTTAAGATTAAAATAACTAGAATTTATAAGTGAAAATCTAGATTATGGTTAAGTAAGAAAATACTTAGAATTAAAAGGAACTCTTTTAGAATAGATATAAATAGGACGAAATGGAGAAATAGAAGATTTTATAGATTTATGTCCTAACTTAAATAAATAAATCTTTTTGTTTGGAAATAAACAGTTAAATGATTAAATTTTATTAAAACTGAAGCATTATAATATGACAGACTTAAGAATTTAATAATAGAAATTCACTCAATTAACATTTAATAGTTTCTTATCTTTTACATATATTAAAATAGAAATTATAGAAATAATATAATGCCCTAACTTTAATGATGAAAATCTAACTCTTTTATTAACAAATTTACCTAATCTAAAAATTTTAAGTTTGGGAGATTTAAATATATCAGATAGTGGTTTTAGAAAAATAGGAGAATATGGATAAAATTACTAAGAAATTCTTATTATTTAGAATAATATAGCAGAAGAAACTTTAAACTTCATATTTACTAACTGTAGGAAACTTAAAATTATATCATTAATACATATAAAATAACTAAGTAGCTAAAATTTATAAATAATTAATTAGTATTGTGAATAAGTTAACAGCCTATATTTTAACAGCTTTGCTATTGATGGATAAGAGTGGATTGAAGAAATAATAAAAATGAAAAAACTTAAAAATTTAAGTCTTATTAACTGTAATACTCTCTAGGATAATGACATTAGGTAATTAATAATAAGCGGAAAAAAATTATAATGCTTGAATATAAATAAAAATAAGTAAATAACAGATTAGTCTTTTCCTATTTATGATGAATAAAGTAGTTTATATCCTATTTATAAAGTTTTAACATATCTAAATATTGAAGAACTACCTTAGATAAGTGAATAGAAATTATTAAGTTTGAAAAGACAATTCAAAAGATTATATATACAAAACGAAAGAATAGAAAGAGTCGGATTAAATTAAGAAACCAACGAGGTAGATTTTGATTTAAGAACAAAGATAAATTTTAATGAAGAAGCTTTAAATACTTGAAGAGTGGATTAAATGACATTTAAAACTTCAAATTAAATTTTAATTACTAAATAAGTATTGCTATAGTTATAATTATAAATGAAATTGATTATATTTTCTTATATTTTTCAATTAATTTTACTATCTCTCAAAATTTTATAAAATGGATAAAATTTAATTTATACCTATTCCAATTTATTTAAAGAAGTTTTCTATCGATATTTTCAAATTTCTCTTTATATTCCTTAAGCTATTTTTTAATTTGAAAAAGATTAATTATCTTTATTAATTAAATTAAATTAAATTAAAATTTAATTTCAGCTTAAAAGCTATTTTGCATCTGATCTACTACTAGTTTGATTTTTTACCGTATTTTCCTTCCACTATGACAATCTAAGATATCAGTATGTCACGAAAGTTTAAGTTTAATTTATCCTCTAAGAGTCTAGTTTCTTCTTGAAGTCAGTTTTAATATCTTTGTGAGCAATTTATTCCCTCCTCGGATTAAATTCAGGAAAAGATTATTTCCATATTTGTCATGCCTACATTCCTAGGATTATATATAGCTCAATATATAACCATCGGCCATCTATTTACCTTTCCAATAAAATACAAAAATCTTAATAGATGATGTCCAATATTGCAGCAAATGGGAATGTATTTTGGTTTTAAGGAGGGGTATAAATAAGGAGGAGTGGTGCAATAAAATTTAACAAGAAATGTATGTGAGAATTGCTAAAAAGCTTTTTTTTGCACAAGATTGAGCTTAATTTTACCCATAAATCCATAAGCCCAAGTTCCTTTTAATCTAACTGAGATAGGTCAGCCCACGCATGTCAGCACATCCTTTTCAAAGACTCCTTGACAATTACATGAATGTTAAGACAAACAAATCTAGATTTTCCCATAGTGCAATTTCCAGTTATTTTGCTGTCATAATCTATCTTAACGCAAGTTCGTAACTCATCATCTCCAAGCTTCACAACATTGTTCTTAGGACATAGTAACATTTCCAAAACCAAAAGACTCCAGTCTGAGTGGAGCTTGCGCAAAAAGCGAGAAGAAACCTCAGCTTCTAAATTGTCTCACCTACTATTACAACTCATCCAAAAATGTCTGAAAAAATTACTACTGATGGTGGGAATTTGTTTCTGATTAGAATTCTTTGCAAATTAAGCCTCGAGTCTTCCAATTTCGAGTAGGAACTTTCTTCTTTTCTAACATATTTATCGATAATTATGCTTAGCTATCTTGCTAAAACTTTTCAGATTAGACCTAATAGCCTTTTTATCTTTTTCGTTTCTTTAATTCAATTTCGTCTATATCCATCATATTTATCTTTATATTATTATCTTTAATTTTTTCCATTTTCTTTTACATTTTGTTTAGGTTATAAGTTTAACTAACTCAAAAATAAAATATTTCTAACTATAGTTATTTAATTAGGGAATTAATTTTTTTTATGTTTAAGCATTTATTTTATTTTACCTTTCATAATATATCAACTTAGTTTATTTTAATTAAACACTATTAATAAGTTAATTTTTTAATATATCACCTCTGTTGATCTTAAGAATTTCTATTATATGATAAATTTCCTCTATAACTTTACAAATATTTTATATCCTTTTTATTTCTAAATATATCTCCTTTAACTCCCTAATATTTACATTATATATAAGAATTCCAAATATTTAATGTTGCAATGATATGATGTTGGAAAACGATTGACTAAGTACAAAACAACCTCCAGGAAGAGGTCAAAAAGCTTAGGAAGGACAATGAGAAGCTAATGCATTAACTTAACCTAGCAGAAGGAATAGAGTCAAGACTCATGTCCTAGGAAAGAGAACTAAGCGCCTTTTGAAACATATCGCAAAGTCAGAATAGCTAATCCTAAAATTAGCTTCAGAAATAGATTGAATTGGATAACAGACTCATAAAAACAGAAGAGAAATTATAAACATTAAAGAAAGATCAAAGCGAAACTGGAGCTATACAAATGGAAATTGAAGCCTAAAAAGAGTAAATCCATCAAGAAAGATAATTAAAAATCAAAAAGAAATTTTTCTGTTGTGGAAGCAAATGACATCTTTATCGGAAGTGTTGGAAATTTTAATAGAAATAAAGAAACTATTGGATAAAAGAGCAAAAAAAGAAGAAGCAAAAATGAAAAGAATGTATTGTAACCTGGATGGTTCAATATACAAGATTAAGATGGAACCAAGGCAATTTAAAGGAGGGAAAACCTGGAAAAATCCGAGTTTTCAATCTCGCTAAAATTGGGCAACCCGAACTTTTATATTTAACAGCAGAGAGCATGAACTGCTGTCTTCCTGACGGGGTTGAAAATCCCTAAAACGGAAAACACAATTAATATTATTATTACCAAATACAAAACGTGAATAAGTTGATGGTATTAATAAATATTTCAAATAAATTAGAATATTTTTTATATGATAGTGAGAGATTTCTAAATACGTAAATAACTAATTAATGCTATTTCCATAATCTTAATCTCAGTCTTCTTCACAGATACTGGTTGTTCAGTTTGATTATATTCTACAAATGCTTAATAGATAATTACTTTCCTATTTCTTTTTAATTACTTCAGTGATAAAATAATGCTACTGGTATAAAGCATGCAAAATTTAAAGAATGAATAGATAATAGTTAAATGTTCTCTAAATATATGTTGAGAAGCTTTTAATGTGCTTTAGTAAACGAATTTTCTAGAAGTTTATATTTATTTTGAGATGAATATTCTCTTTTAAGATAAAAAATATTAGCAACTAAGTCTTCCATTAAAGTTTTATACTAACTAAGATTTTAATTGTAGAAACTCTCCTAAAGAAATATTAAGAATTTGTAATTTTGAAGACTATTAAGATACCAATAATTTCAACTTTTTTTATTTAAAATTATTCTTATTTTTGATCTATTGAAAGAAATGATTATTTTAAGATTAATTCCTTCAAGATAAGATAAGATAAGATAAGATAATTTTCAGATTAAACATCTTAACTACTTAAATATTTTACTATCTAAACAGATTTTAATCTAGTTAAGTCAAAAATTTAGGTGATATATAATCTTTAAAGAATAAGAAACAATATCTCAAGAAGTTAACAAATGAAAATATAATCTAAAAAGATTTAAATAAATAAATATTAATTTAGTAATCTAAAAATCTTAATAATACTATTTTCTTCCTTTTTTTCAATCTTTACAATTAACTTTCTATAACCCAATGAAATAATTATTTATCATTATTTGCAATAAAACCTTTAAGCTCTTAACTATCCATATTTAACATAATTCTTATGCCAAAATGCTTAATTATATTACTGAGATTTTTAATAATTAAATATAAAATAATTAATCTAAAATTAAAAAGTTGAATCAGAATTATTAATTAAATTAAATATTTTTTTAACTTTAATAGAAATAATTTTAAGAATGCAGTTCTAAACTACCTTATTTTATTTAAAATTAAAAAAATTAACTTAAGTGATAGATTTTACTATTGAATGCCGTATTTTGAGCTTTCAAGATTTTTATTTTTTAACTATTTTTACTACTTAACCTTTTATTTCTTTTGTTAGTTTATAATAGTTAAAACTAGGATAATTAAATTTTTCAATTTCATTCATGAAAATTATTTTAAAATAATATAATATAAGCAGATATATTTATAAATATTTTAAGAATATTAATGAATGCTTTTTACTTTATAAAATGAATTAAGATTTTAAATTGTAACAAATTTAATAATATAAATTATTTAAAAGCAAAATATAATGTTTTATTTATTTCATTTTATAAATCCGACATTTTTTCAGCTTTTAATATAAGAGATAAATCGTCTCCCCATCTTCTGCAAGTAATGCTTCTATCAAATTTATTAAATTTGAATCCAATAAAGAAAGGCTCAAAGGAATTAATAGTTTCAGAAAATGGCCTTTATATCTAGTGAATTTGGAAAAGTCTTCTCTTGAACTAAAGAGTGATTTAGGATTTCATTAGTCCACCATCCGTATTTATAATTTACTCTTCACGGTTAAGCCTTTTATATCTAAAAACTACTTTTAAAATTTTTATATTAATATTATAAAATTTTTTCCTTTATATTTCATCTGTTAGAGTTGGTCATATTTGAAATAGGTCTTTTATTATATTTCCTCTATAAATTTCATAGATTTTGTTTCTTCATCACCATCTATTATAATGATGTTACTTTGAACATATATAACAACTTATTTTTCCTATAATTTTTTATTTTTATTCATTTATTTTGATGTCCAAAAGAATACTTTCCTGCTATCCGCCGATACTTTATTGGATATTCTATATGCTATTTATAGCATCCTCTATAAATGGAAATTAAATGGTTTGCTTTTTATTTATTTTTTCTAGCATCTATTCTAATTTTTCAATCCTTAATCTATGCTGCTTCAATTCCTATTGTATATTTGATGACCATTACTAAACTGATTATGTAAAGGATTTCTGAGATTATTGTTCTATACCTTATTGAGTTGATTGTTCAGTTAAATTAGATTTTTATTCAAATTTGTTTTGGTATTCATTGAGAGGGTTCTGATATTACTTAGTTACCATTTTATTTTTTATATGCAATATTATTTTTAATTTTAATTTATAAGTAAGAATGACGATATCATAATATAGAAAGGTAAGAAAAATATCTGGATTATTCCATTATCAAGTTATATTTGTCTATATTATAACAATTTAGAAGAAAAACCAATTAATACTTTTGTAAAAAGATTCAAGTACATTTTAAATATCTTTGATGATTTTATTTTTTTAAGTTTTTTAATTAAAATATTCTATAAAAAATCTAACATTTTCTCCATTTCTACTAATTTGGCTAGTAAATTTATCTTTCGTAACTATTAAAAACTAATAACTTTTATTTATTACATCATATTTGCATGGTTTTTATTAATTTTCTAATTTAATTTAATTTAATTTAATTTAAATTTGATGAATTAATTTTCATTAGTATATTAAATTATATCATTTTTATGTGAAATCTTTATAATATATTTTTAATATTTTCTAAAATAAGAAAATAATACCTCAATTTATTAGTAATTTTTTTATCATTTAAAAAGTGGGAATAAAAAAATTCTGTATTCAGTTCTTGATGTATTCTACTAGATCTAAAACTATTTTATTAGAAAATAATAAAAATTTAAAGTAAATATTTTTATCTATATTTAAGTCGTTCTCTCTTCATTTAGTTAGACCAGCTGTATTTTATTTGTAATTTTTTTGATAATTTATTATATTTCTACAACTGCAAATAAGATTAAAATGTGATAAACGTGTAGATATTAGTGTTCTATCGATGTATTATTGTCATAGGCTTTGTAATATTATGGTTCTGTATCATTATTTTCTGCAGATATAAATTCTGACGTTTATTGAAAATTGAATCTTATTATGAATCAACTTATTAATTTTTTATTTCTTTCTTTAAATTCATAAATTCGATAAACTAGTCAAGGAATATCTTAAAATAGTCTACTCTCCTTCTTTTATATCTAATATGCTTCTTGATAAACTTTTACTGTTTTTCCGTCCTATAATTAGTATTACTCAAAACATTTTTATCAAAATTCATTATTTTTTTTTACATTCCTGAGCTATTTTAAATTTTGAATAGATTATAGTTTGAAGAGCAGTGATAACATTTATAATATAAGATAAGATAAAAAGGATAAAACAAAACAAAACAAAACAAAATTTTTTGGCGTTCTTGGATGTATTTTTGCCTCTTTTCTGCCAACCTCTAGATTGTTCTAGAGGCTAAATATAAAAATTTGAAAATCTCTACAATTTTTCTCCTCCATGCATGTGATCCTTGAATTTTTCTTTCTTTAAGATAATACTTGAATCATTTTTCTTGTAAATTATTCCAAATTTTTACAATATAATTTTTCTTTTTTCTTAATAGTTTTAGTTGCTGTTGTCTCTTCTTTTTGTTCTCCAACTTCTTCTAGTAGTTTGAGTATTCTTATTTAAAGTTTTTAAATTTCTAGCGTCTTTTCCATAAATGCTTTTTAGAGTTGTAGTAAAAGCGTCTGTTTGCTTGTCGTTCAAATTAAAATCTTGAGTTTTTTCTCCTTCATTTATCATTGAATTATTTCTTTATTCTCTTAGTTCCATTTAGTGCTACAATTATTGTTCATTTTCTTATGTTTTTTCTATTCTTTTTTCCATCTCTTTCTGCTTTTGATGGTGTTTCTATGATTGGCTGTTTTGGTCTTGTGAAATGTTTCAAAATGTGCTAAGGTCTCACCCTTAGGTCATGAGTCTTAATTCTATTCACTCTGCAAATTCAAGTTTTTCTATCAGTATTTTATTATATTTCTTCAGATTTTTTACCTCTTCCTGGAGTTAAACCATCAATTTATCAGCTAATTATACTCAATAACTATTCTGTGATTTAATTAGAGACTTTTGAGTGGATAATATTTTTTGTCTATTTCCTAGGTTTCTCTTCATAGATTAGAGACACGTTTTGGTGGGCAACCTTTTAATACCTTTTTCCTGGTCCTAGTTTGTTTAGAATGTAAGAATGTAGTTAACTCCTGCTTTTTTTGAGCCGTGAAGAATTCTGTTTTGGTTCCTGACACATTTTTATGGTAGTATTTCTTCCAATGATATTTAATATTTAAAAATCTAGCTAATTTCTTTTTGTCCACTTAATTCATAGATTTTCTTATTACTTTTTGCATATTATTTAATATCCATTTTATCATAGTTTCCACTTTATTCCTACATTAAAAATTGTTTTTTTTTATATTTTGCTAAATTCAATTACTGAGATTAATTTTCTTTTTTTACTATCTTAAGTTGCTTCTAGCATTCAATTTGATGCTCCATTAAGCTTAGAGATATCTTTCTTAGCTTCTCATCTTTCTTCGAAGTATATACAATCCTCTAATCTTTTATTCTCTTATATTAATTGACATAATTATCTCTTTATTTTTGCATAAAAAAGGGCTATTCTGCTTATCAATCTTAAATAACTAATACATTTTTGTTAACTGGGAAGACTTCTCCAATTTTAAAGGATTAGTAATCTATTTATTCAATTTTTGCTCCACTACTTCTTAGTCAAATCAAGAATTTACTTCATTTTTTGTTTCGAATAAAATCAAATTCAGTAACGTTTTCTGGAATAAATATTTTTCATTAAATATAAAAGAAAAATCCAGGATTCTCATTTAAAAGAAGAAATAAATCCATATTATTATCTACTTTATCTTAATTTTTTAATTGATGATATAAATATATCTAATAATAGCATTTTTATAGTTTATAGTGTTTAAGTTGTAATTTTACTTTATTAAATCATTTATTAAATAACTTATAATTAATTTCATGCAAAAAATAAATCATATATTACAATATTTCCCTCAAATTTAAAATGTGATTTAAATTAAAAAAATCAGAAAAATGGAGTAGATAGAGATACTATATATTTAATTTGCGTTTCATCGAATCACTTACTGTTCTATATAATATGAAATAAAAATTACAGAAACCACAAGGTTTTTATGTTTTACTAAGCTCGTATAATCTTTTCTTCAATAAATATATATCCTTATTAAATAAATATGAAGCATAATGATAGTATTACATGAAAAAAAATTCAAAATAAAATGTTTATAGAAAGGCATCTAAATTCAATTTTATATTTAAAATAAGTTATAAATTTATTATTTAATGATATTCTAAGCAAAAAATAGTATTGATTAATTAATATAAGATTAAGATTATAAATAATAATTATAATTTATTTATAATATTCTATTATGAACATTTTTCTTTTAATTTTAGATAATAATTATCAACTAAATAATTATTTAAAAAAAGTTACATACAAATTATTTCAGTTTTAGTGACGAAACTAAAAGTAAGTTTTAATAATTATTAAAACATAAAAGGCTAATAATAATTATATTCGTTTAAATAAATAATCACATAAGAGTTTTTTTTATTTTTAGCCTTTATTTATTGAAGATTTTCATTTTTTTATCCATTAATATTATTTAGTGATTAAAAAAATATTTTACTTCTTTTATTTAATTTACCAATTGCTTCAAAAAATAATCATACAATTAATTAAACTTATGCTCAGTGAGCTTAATACTTATGTTTTGGAAATAAAATAAAGTTTTGATTTAAAGTTGTAGCTTGAAGGTTTATATAAAGTTGTTTAATTCCCATATATATGTTTAATATTTAATTTTATTAATTTAACTAATAATTTTCACATTACTATAAAAAATAAGTAAAATAGTAAAATTTTGATTAAAAAGTATTAAAAATGATTATAAAATATTTTAATAATATTGGATTATTAAATTTAATTTCTTAAATGAATGAATATAATAATTATTTTTTATTATTAATATAAATTAGTAACTTATACTAATTATTTTCCTATTATAATGTTTACTATAATTATTTCATTAATGCTTATTCATTTTTTAATTATAAAAGTTAAAATTTATTCTTTTTGAATACTTTAAATTATAAATTTTTGTTAATATATATAAAAGAATATAAATAAAAGTTGAATCACTCAAAAATAAAGATATAAGATTTAGAATAGTTTAATATTTTAAGATTATAGAGATAAATATTTATATTTATATATTGTTCTATTTTAAGATAAAATTATATAATTTACATTATATAATAATAGTCTTGCTGTCCCTTAATCTCTTTATATCATCATTTTCTTTTTAACGTTTAAATTTCAAATTTAATTAAATTAAAAATTGCCTTAATAAATTAAACTAGAAATTTGCATGTATTTTATTTCTTTATCAACAATAAAAATTAAGTAAACTAAGTTTTAGCAGAATAAAAGAAAATATTTTTAAATTTTGTTTATTTTTAACTAACAAGGAACAATATTTTTGCACACTTAAGTTTCTTCCTTTTAATGCTTATATTTTTATGTTTGTAGATATTTATATTTTGCTTGCTTTTCTATCATATCTTATTCAATAATTCTTGTTCCTCTCATATCTCAAGACAATATTTATAATTAATAATAGAAATACATTTTTTTTCACTTATTGTAAAATTTAAGTATATTCAGGAATTCATACCAAACATATTTTAGCATATTGGTTGCATATATTTTAAATTATCTGTCTAGTTTTTTTAATATGATTGAATGCTTTAAGATTCAGTAGTTTTACAATCCCATCATTCAGATGTTTTTATAACTTTTGAATTAACTTAGATGAAGTTGAACTTATTTACATTCAGAGTGTTAAATTTTTTTAATGTAAAAATTAGCTTAAATTAAATATTTAAGTTAAATCATCTAATCTTAAGATTTATCTCTATCTTTTTTTTATTTTTATTATTTCATACTATGATTTTTTTATCATTATATCAAATAAAAAACTATCAAGGTAGCTTTTTCGTTTTTAAATAATCTAAAAATTTGCTTTGAGATAATTGTTAAATAATCAAGGAATTGCATGAGACACCTGAAACATAAAATTTGAATCCACTAAAATACAAAGCAGATTATATATCTATCAGAATTATTTTGTCTTAAATAATTACAATACAACTAGCAATAAAAATATTACTTTCCTAAGCATATCTTATTAGCTTCAATTTTATTATAAAATAAGAATCTATCAGCAGGTATATAATCTATATTAAGATTACTAGAACTAAATATATAAAAATAGATACATTGAAAGGATACTAAATAAGTCTCTTTTAGTTCTAAACTTACTTAAATAAATAAATTAAATTCCTCAGAGATAATAATAATCCATTATTTTCAGTTAAGATATCTAATTATACTCTAGGAAGTATTTAATTAAATTGATAAAAACCATTATTTAATTAAAAATTTTCCATTATAGCTACTTCATTACTTTTCTGTGATTTTGCTATTAGCAAAACTTAAGAATATTTTTTATATCTTTCAACCATGTTTTCAATAGCTAACTTTCTATGTTACTTTGATGGGAATATTGCTAATTTTGTTAAAGAAGCTGAAAATGAAAGTGCATAAGAATCAAAATTTGAATATTATTAAACAATAGATCCACAATCTTTTACTAATTAATTGATGTGCTTGAGTTTTGAATATAAATGAAATAAAAATAAGTTAAAATAGATGAAGAATCAATTAGTTATTAAAGCAAAATTTAATAACTAAGAAGCTAAATAATTGAGAGAAGAAAATGATGTTGTAAGGGAATTAAAAGAACATTAAAAGAGAAAAAATAATTTCTTTTAATTGACTCATTAATAAATTAATTAAGCCCGTATCAGTAGAATATGCAAGATTTGATCATGCAACTAGATTAAATAACTTTAAAAAAATTAAGACTCGTTAAAATTTAAATACACTTAAGAAAAAAAATTTTAATTTATTTAAAGAAAACAGAACGAAAGAATAAGATAACTTTCCTCGCTAATGTAAGACATTATAAAATAACATTAAATTAAAGAATATTATTAGGTTTGGGAAAGTTAGCATGATTCAACATAAAGCTATGCTTAAAAAATTTGAAAAAACAAATATTTAGATAAATAAATAAAGTAAAGCAAAGCAAAGCAAAACATCATTGAAAGTTATCTCAATGAAAAATAAATATTAAGCAAGCAAACTTAAAATTTGAAACACAAAATAAAAGTTGGAAGTCGTGTGAAAATAAGTTGAGATATTATATAATAAAACTTAATCAATTTTAATAATATAAAACTTAGTTTTATTTATATATATTAATTATTCTTAATTTTAATCTATAAAATTTAATTTTTCACTTTTCAAGAATTTTCAGCTCTTCCATTTAGAATGCAATATATTTAAATCAAAATCTACCTCGTTGGTTTCTTAATTTAATCCGACTCTTTCAATTTTTTTGTTTTGTATATATAATCTTTTTAATTGTCTTTTCAAACTTAATAATTTCTATTCACTTATCTAAGGTAATTCTTCAATATTTAGATATGTTAAAACTTTATAAATAGGATATATACTACCTTATTCATCTAAAATAGGAAAAGCCTAATCTGTTATTTACTTATTTTTATTTATATTCAAGCATTATAATTTTTTCCCAGTAATTATTAATTATCTAATATCGTTATCTGATAGAGTATTACAGTTAATAAGACTTAAATCTTTGAGATTTTTCATTTTTATTATTTCTTCCATCCACTCTTACCCAACTATTCCAACGTTGCTAAAGTATAATTTTTTAACTTAATCACAGTTCTGGTTAATTATTTTTAAAGTTTAACTTTTAAGTTAGTTTATGCTTATTAATGATATAATTTTAAGTTTCCTACAGTTAGTAAATATGAAGTTTAAAGTTTCTTCTGTTATATTATTCTAATTATTAAGAATTTCTTAGTAATTTTATCCATATTCTCCTATTTTTCTAAAGCCACTATCTGATATATTTAAATCTCCCAAACTTAAAATTTTTAAGTTAGGTAAATTTGTTAATAAAAGAGTTAGATTTTCATCATTAAAATTATCGCATTATATTATTTCTATAATTTCTATTTTATTATATGTAAAAGATAAGAAACTATTAAATGCTAGTGAAGTGAATTTCTATTATTAAATCCTTAAGTCTGTTATATTATAATGCTTCAGTTTTAATAAAATCTAATCATTTAACTGTTTATTTCCAAACAAAAAGATTTCTTTATTTAAGTTAGGACATAAATCTATAAAATCTTCTATTTCTTCATTTCGTCCTATTTATATCTATTCTAAAAAAGTTCCTTTTAATTCTAAGTATTTTCTTACTTAACCATAATCTAGATTTTCACTTATAAATTCTAGTTATTTTAATCTTAAGTTTTTACAAAAGTCGGTTAAGAAACTACCTATTAGATTGTTATTGTCTTATAAGTTTAATAACTCTAGTTGATTTAATTATTATAGAAAATGTAAGTCACTATCTTTTATTTTTAAATTGAATAAACTTAATTTCTTTAGTCTTGAACCAAGCGAGAGTTTACTTAAAGGTTTTCCATATAAAGAATCCAATTCTTAATTTAGTCTATTTTACCTCACCATTTCTTTGATTTTGATAATTTAGCTAAACGTATTTAAAATTTAGTTACAAACATTTATAGATAGATACTGTCCATCGATTATCAAGAAAGTAACGTCAGAACAAATAATCTATTTAAACTTTCATTCTATTTAATTTTAAACATAAGGCAATTCACCTCCATAAAATTTTCATATTTTTTATTAGTTTTCGTAAAAATATCTAAAACTATAAAAGTATTTATTAGTACATTACAAATGACTAATATCTCAATTATCAAGATACTCACTTATTTTATTTAGTATATTACGATTACTTTAAAATTTAAATCCAATATTACTTTAAAAATCGTTATTAGGGTAATTTTATGATTTGCTTTGCTGTTTTTCTAGGTTAATATGCTTTTTTATAAGTCAAAAATCTTTTTCAATTCCTTTTTCTCTGTTTTTCACTATTTCACTATTATTTTATTGGATTTCTTCTAAACTGTCATAAGCATTTTAACATTTAGGACATTCGAATAAATTTCGATCTTTAAATTGATTTTGAACACAAGTTAAGCAAAAATTATGGCAGCAAGGTAAAATAAGAGGCTTTCTATCTTGATAATTGTAATTTTGGGAGCAAAGTTGACAAGCAAGGATAGCTTCGGGTTACATTATAAAGAAAAAAAATCTAAATGATAAAGAAAAAAAATTATAGTGAAATAATAAATAAAAAATGATAATTATTAATAAAAAATATATATGTTATTAATTAGTAATATATAACATTATTTTATTTAGTAATAAATTTAAAACTAAAGACAATATTAAATTCGCTTTAATTAATTCATTTCAACTAAAAAAGCTTTTCGACCGGAAACTCCTTTCCGATTGCACGACCCGACGCTCTCTTTTTATGGAATAACGGGGATATCTTGCTGTGCTTCAGGCACAGCTGCTAGGGAGCTCCATCACTATGAGCAGCCAGGCTTCAAGCCCCTACCAAGAGCGGATAATCTCAAAGACAGCGTTTCCTTCAGAAAATGACTCTGAAAAGGGACTTACTCAGCACAGGAAAGGAACTTGTTCTTAGTCATAAAGCCAGAAAGTGTGGTCTAGAAGGCCAATATCAGCTCCCACCATCTTTTCAATTATTTAAATTGATTTTAATATTTTCTATATTTATAATAGTTAAATATTAATCGGTTAATTAACTTTATTTTTATTAAATATTTTTGTTAATTTTAATAAAAAATATTCAAAATAATATAAATCGTCTAATTATAAATAAAAAGGTAGATAGCTTCAGAAAGCTTTTTTAACTACCTCCTCAGATAAGGAGTAAAAGCAATAGGTGTTAATTCTCCATCGCATATCCACTTCTAATTAACATTCTTCTTAATAAACTGTACTAAAAAATACCTATAGAGACAGGAAAAAGATAAATAAAGTCACTGAAGCTCCAACTTCCTAAAAGAAACCAAGAAAAAATAGGAAATTGTCATGAATCAAGCGTTATGTGATCTTAACTTTAGAGAAGAGTAAATAAACTTTTCTCAATTAGCACTGTTGGTCTTCAACCTCCTAAAATGAAAAATCTCAAGAATATGAATTAGAAACTTCTGTGAAAATGGAGCGAAGGTAAGAGAAAACAGAATCAAGACTAATGGCCTAAGAAGTGATCTAAATACCTTATGAAACATATCACAAGATCAAAACATTCTATCTTAAAATTTACTATAGAAGCAGAGATGGAAAATAGATTAGAAAAAATAGTAAAAAGTATAAAAATTATGACTTCAAATGGAGATAAAAGTGACCCTATGATAATTAAGAAGAAATGATAAGAAGTAATAAAAGAAATTAGAAATAGATAAAGATTAGTAAAAAGTTTCTTCTGCGGAATTTTATTGCCTTTATATCAGAAATGTTAGAAAATCTAGCCGAAACTAAGGAACTATTGTATTCAAGAACAAAAGAGAAAGAAGAAAGAATCATGACTGAACCAATCGTTTTGCCGCGCAAGTGGAGAGATATTAAAAATAAAGGGGATGAGATAAGACCAAAATAAGAAAGGATAGGGTGGAAAACGTGGAAAAATCCGAGTTCCCTAACTTCTAAAGTTGGTAGTTTTTAACATTTTTATTAACAGCTTGAGCATACAACGTAGTTTTGCTTATATTATATTGAAATACTTTTAATTTTAATTTTAATCTTAAATTTAAATTTTTTTAATTTTAGTATAAAAACAAATAAATAATGCATTTATTCTATTTAATTAAACTAATTAATTTTTATATAAAATGTACATTTTTAATTTATAGCTACTAAATTTTAAAAAGATTTTTATATATTTTATAATTTTTTAGCAAGATATATATAATTTTATTAAAAAATAATAAAATATAAATTATATTTAAAATAAATATGAAGTGATAAATATTTAAATAAAGCATTTAATTTTAAATATCATTGCTCGTTTATTATCATCTTAGTTTGCTAAAATAATTAATAAATTACTCGTATATTTTCATAAAAACATTAAATCATTTTGATGCAAATATTAGCTATAAGATGATGTATTAAAAAAAACGATATATTAAAATGTTATTTAAAAGATTATTTCTACTTTTTAAGATTTTCAAATATTTTATACACTTTCAAATTTTTTTTAATATGATAATTTCAAACTTTCAAAATAAAAATAGATATTTTCTGTTTTTTTAATTAAAAAGTATATTTCTGATTTTATTAGTTCATTTTTAATAGTTAAAAAATTATGAATTGAAAAAAAAGTTTATTATAAATATTTTTTTGATTATTTCAATTCATTTTAAATTAATTCCATTTTTAAGCATTAAAAGCGTTAATTATCATATAGAAAAAATTGAGTCAATTTTGTGTTAATTCTAAGTTCCATTCCTGAATTAAAATTAATTTTTCAATTTAAACTTTTTTGTTAAGAGAATATATTTCATGGTAGTAAACTTATTTTGCAAGTTATCTTAATTATTTATTTCATATATCAGTTTATTTATTCGTTTTGTGTTTTTCACAAATTTAAGCAAAGGAAATTAAATTAATTTAGCTAACATTATTCACACAATTTTTCCTGTAAAATATTAAATATTTAAAGAGAATATTATATCAATTTAAATTTTCATTTTTCTTTTTAAATCTCAATATAATAATCTTTCTTCTACAAATTAATTATATTGGTTAGCTTTCTTTATCTCTATTTTATGTTTTAATTTAAGAATTATTTTAAATTTTAAATTATTAATTAGATATAGTTCCTAATTATAACTAGAAATTAATTTAAAATATTAAAAAAATATCTATTATTACTCAAAGAATAATTATGCTTTTTATTTTATTAATGATCTATCTATCTCTATCTTCGTAATGAAAATAAATATTTTTTTGCTCTTAAAGAGTAATATCTTCATTCTTATTGCTCTTGGCTCAGATTTAAAATTTAAATTAATTAATTTTTTATATTATCCTATTTGATTGTAAACCTTTTTTAGGAAAAATTAATTTTAATTGAGCAGAGATGAATTTAGAGCTAATTCATATCGTAGAATATAAATTTAAGATTTTTAAACTTCTATAGAATTAATTAACTATTTTGTTTGTTAATAAATTTCCCAGATAACCTTTGCTAATTCTTAGTTCTCCATCTAAAGGATATAAAGATTGTTGGTAGCATCCTTTTACAAATTATTAGATTTTGTTGAAGAGATCTGTTTTTTCTTAGATGCCATTTTATTTATAATATAATAGGAAATTAAAGTAAGCTTTCTTTTATAAATATTTTTTTATTCTTTTATAACAAATTAGAATATTTCTCTATCAATATAATTTAAATCGGATAAAAAATACAAATATATTACTTAAAATAAAATAAAGTTAATATTTAAGGAATGTAATATTTTACTTTAAATATAATTAGCATATTTTCATTTAAACTAAAAGTTACTATATTTATCTTGCTTTTATAAGCATTTTTGCTTTCTTTTTATGCAAATAATAAGATTTTTTATTTAGCATTTTCATTATATTTTAATATTATTTAAGGAAAATTGAGTTTTTCAAATAAAATATAAAACACTAATTCTAATAAGGAGTTCTGCTAGATTCCTCTATGATTTAAGGTTTATTTTAAACATATAGAATATTAGTATTTTTAATTAAAATATATATAGCATCAAATTAAATAAAAGCATTCTTAATTTATTTTACTAAGCAAGTCAAAAATATTAGTTTCATTTATAGAAATAATATATTTAATATCTTATAGGAAAATAAAATATTTAAATTAATTAAATATGATAGTAATATATTAAAAAATAGTCAACATAATATAAAAATTGATCTGCTATCATATTGTTACTATTTATAATAAATCTTATATTTATAATAAATTAGCAGTATTTATTTATTTTTGTAAATTTTTATAATGTAAACAATTTTTAAGTTACTATGCATAATAAAAGATAAATTTAAAAGAAATTCAAATTGATTTTTCTAAAGTTATAAATAAAAAAGATTATAATTTTTTATTTGACTGTTCTTTTTTATTGAACTAATTGCTTAAATAAATAAAACTCTATCTTGGATGATTTTAATGTAAAGATTTTTACTTTTTTAGTTTTTTCAAAATAAATTTTTATAATTGTTTTATGATCATAAATTTCTTAACTTCATTTCTTAATAAAATTTATTTTTATCTTGAAATTTAAATTTTCAATTTTTTAAATGATTATTCCTTTTCTTATATTTTTTATCCATTGTAATATTCTACTATTGGGGATTAATAAAAAATTATTGTTTTAATTTTTATTATTAAAAATCTAAAAAATAATTATACACTATATTTAACTCAAATTATATAAGATACTTAAATATATTTTTATTTTTTATACTAAACTTATAATATTTTTAATATTTTTCAATTAAAATTATTTAAGGAATTTTTAGTATATTTTTTACAATTGATTAATCAATTTTAATCAGGAAAAATAGACAGTTTAGAAAATGTTTAATATAATTTATAAAATAAAAAATATCAGTTTATCTTTTAAAATTTTATTTTTTATCTTTTCTTAATTTAAAATAATTATAATTATAATATTTTTATAATTTAGAGTTTAATAATATTTAGCTTTTCTTATCTTTTTTATTTTAAATAGAAAATAATTATTTATTAATAAATATTTTTCAAAATAATATAATATATTATTAAAATTCAATTTTTATATTATGATATAATAAACCCTTCAGTAAAACAGCAGTTCATGCTCTCTGTCGTTTAATAAAAATGTTTGAAACTAAAATTTTAATGAGATTGTGAATTAAGTTTTTCCTATTTTTCCTTCCTTAGGTTCAGTCATGATTCTTTCTTCTTTCTCTTTTGTTCTTGAATACAATAATTCCTTAGTTTCGGCTAGAATTTATAACATTTCCGATATAAAGGTAATAAAATTCCGCAACAGAAACTTTTTTTCCTAATCTTTATCTATTTCTAATTTCTTTTATTACTTCTTATCATTTCTTCTTAATTATCATTGGGTCACTTTTATCTCCATTTGAAGTCATAATTTTTATACTTTTTACTATTTTTTCTAATCTATTTTCCATCTCTGCTTCTATAGTAAATTTTAAGATAGAATGTTTTGATCTTGTGATATGTTTCATAAGGTATTTAGATCATTTCTTAGACCATTAATCTTGTTTCTGTTTTCTCTTACCTTCGCTCCATTTTCACAGAAGTTTCTAATTCATATTCTTGAGATTTTTCATTTTAGGAGGTTGAAGACCAACAGTGGTAATTGAGAAAAGTTTATTTACTCTTCTCTAAAGTTAAGATCACATAATGCTTGATTCATGACAATTTCCTATTTTTTCTTGGTTTCTTTTCCGAAGTTGGAGCTTCAGTGACTTTATTTATCTTTTTCCTGTCTCTATAGGTATTTTTTAGTACAGTTTATTAAGAAGAATGTTAATTTAAATAAGAAGAGTGATGGAGAGTTAACATTTCTAGTTTAAAGTTATTTAGTCGTAAGTTATAAATATATACAAGCTTTTACCAGGAAATTTCTAAGCAAGTTCGAATATTATACATATACACAAAAATGGCTGGCTTCAAGAAAGGTTTTTTTACCACCTCCTCATAGTAGGAGAGAAAACCTGAAGCATCATCTCTAACCACGTCTTAGCTTTAACTAACCCACTCTTCTTCCTAAGATTTATTAGATCCTCAGAAAATAATTTTTGAAAACCTCTAAAAAATGCAAAATGATAATAACGAACTTTCCATACAACTTAATTCACTGAAAGAATAAATCTAATGCCTGATCAATAACGTGAACACGCTAAGATAAGAAAATAGTAACTACAAGACTGAACTCAGCAATCATCCTTAGTTATTAGAATTTAACTAGAGAATCAAGCAGACAGAAGAAAAATTAAACTAATTCGCTGAGATTACTGAGAGTCTGTTTCTAAAAAATCTCTCTCACAACGATCCTATGGATATAGAGCCAGCAATTCAACCAGTAAAAAGAAATAGAATGAAGGAAAAACCTAAATGCTGGTTCTGCAGAAAACCTGGTCATTTTGTAAGACAATGGTGGAAATATTAAAATAAACAAAATGAAGAGAATAAAAGAATTTAAAAAACACTTAATAAATTAAGCAGACTGTATGTTACTCAAGAGGGTAAAATTTATAGACTTAAGATAACAAACGTAAAAAATTAGTAAATCGGTCCTGAAGAAAATATATGATTTAGACCCTAGTAAATAATTGGAAAAGAACTAGAGTAAATAATTGGAAAAGAACTAGATTTTAACCAAATCCCTATAATAAAACCTGGAGAAAAAAGTAATAGTCGATATGTAATAGTGAAGCATAAGACAGAAGAAGACTATGAAGAATATATCCAGAATACTTTTTTTTAACATTTATAAACATTATATCAGTGATGATCCTAATGAAAGGTGGTATCACTTTAATTAAATATTATATACGCTTTCGAAGATATTTCTAAATGTATCTTTTGCTCCACACTTGCAGAACTAACTTTTCTCAAGATAATGTTGCAAGCGAAAATCTCATTGAATTTAAGATTGAGTTCGCAACTTAAAGATTGAGATTATTTCTAACCTATATTCCTTGCTAAGTTTAGAATAATTTATTTCTGGAAACTTCAAGTTATTCTTTAAATATCTGTGTATTAGGCATATATCTAAAGTGAAAAGTTGTTTCTTGATAAAATTTTGAACTATTTGTTCTTCTATATAGTTCTCAATAAAAAGATAGGTTGAAATTATAATCTGGTCTGCATTATTTAGTCCATAAACTAAAAATTCTTTTTAAATTACTTAAAGTTAATAATTTTATTCTAAATGCCCCCAAAAAGTTTTCCCATATCGGATTCTAGACTCTTTCCTTGTTTTTAAGTATAAATGAAAAAAGTTTTACCTAATATGTTAAAAAGAAGTCAGCTAAGTTTAAGTAACAGAATTCATTAAAGACAGGGACATGTGACTGAAAAATCTTTTTTACAATTGTATATATACTCTTGTTTATTTATTCACACTACATATTCTTCTTATTACGTTCAAAGTACAACTCACCTCTAAATACAGCCTTAAATAACGTAAAATTGTACCTAAATGATATAAACCGTAAGATAGTAATATATCTATAAATTTATAATATAAATACAATTCTTCATTGATCCTAATAGTTTTAAGTTCTCTGCTAACAGTCTTATATTAAATTACCTTTTTCATGATAAATGACTCCAAGATATACCACTTAATTCCATTATTTGATCTATCATCTTTCTATTTTCAGATTTAATTCGAATTTTTTAACTCTTCCTTTTTTAAGAAATTGGATAACTCATATTTGTTAGTGTTAATTTACAGAAAAATCCAATGGAAAATTCTGTTTTTTTAATAAATTAATTATTACATAAAGTGTCAACATCTTCATTAAAGAGATTAGCATCCTCTATGTACCGTAAACAAGTTGAATCAAAGGAGGAAGTTAATAGGAACGGAGCGGTGCAACAAAAGAAAAAATCATAAAACATTTATTCCAGTTGGTTCAGGAAATTATGCTGGTTAGTGGTTGCAAAATTATCTGTGCAACAATATAAATACACAATTAACTCCTCTACTATTCCTTTTGCTCTCTAGATCTATGGAGCGCTCGATTTAGCGAACCACGCAATTAAAGTGAAGGCTCGTTCTTGCATGATTCATAACTATAAACACACGACAAGAAATTTGGCATTCAATGAATCAAAAATGAAACTTTCCAGTATTGAAATTTGCTTTTTATAGAGCTTAGACATAACTCTGTAGAAATTTCCCCTTTATTGACATTATAATAAATCTACAAAAACCTTAAACGTTAGTTGTTTCAGCCATGCTATGGTAACCTTATCTATAAGTAGAATCCGAGTTTGGGTAAAAGCATAATAATGGAGAGACGAAGTTGTAACTTCATATAACTTAAGTTAAAGAAGCTAAGAATCCAGCAAGGAAATAATTTTTATTTACCTGAGGTTTTGAATTTCGGTCCCAAATTTCATCAGAAAAACTGAAAATTACGAGTAGATTTTTACACATTTTCGAGTTTTTGCATTGAAATTAAAAAAAAATATAAATATAAATTTTAGTTAGTTTAAATGTAAATTAAATATTTAAATATTTTTATTAAATTAAGTTTTTAATTAGATAATTTATATTTCTATTAAATCAAATTTATTTAAAACTAGCAAAATTATTTAACAAAATTAAAGTTTTTAAACTGATAAATATTTAGCTATTAAAAATGTAGAACTATTATAACCAATAAAATAGTTATTTAATTTTAAATTTACTACAAATTAAAATATTCTATATATTACTATATAATGTCATATATATTTTTTATTAATAATTATTATTTTTTATTTATTATTTCACTATAATTTATTTTCTTTATCATCTTATCTTTTTTTTATTTATAATGTAACCTTAAATACTCCTTTCTTGCGACCTTTGCTAACAAAATTAAAGCAGTTAAGATAGAAAGTCTCTTACTTTACCTTGCACCCATACCTTTTGTTCGTCTTGTATTGGCAATCAATTTAAAGATCGAAATCTCTTTGAATGCTCAAAATGTTAATTCGTTTACAACAGCTTAGAAGAAATGCTATAAACTAATAGTGAGGTAGGATAAAGCAGAGAAAAAGGATAAGAATTGTAAAAATAATAAAAACTTAGGAAAATAAATTAAAAGGAATAAATAAATATTCCTTAAGTAGATTCAATATTATCCTTTTCAAATAATATTAGATAAATATTTTTTAGAAATCACAATATATTAAACAAAATAGTTTAGTATCTTGATAATTGGGATATTAGTCATTTATAGAGTACTAGTAAATACTATTATAGCTTTAGATATCAGTATGAAAGAGATTTATAACTTGGAAAATTTTATGGAGGCGAAATACCTTATATTAAAAATAAAATAGAATGAAGCTTTTTATAAATCATTCGATCTGATGTTAATTCCTTAGCAATTGATGGTAAATACTTATCTAAAAATGTTTGTGAGTAGGTTTTAAACTCCTTTAACTAAGTTTTGAAACTTAAGGAAATAGTGAAGCAAAAAAATTAAAATAGCGATAAAAATGAAGAGTTAACCTTATTAGCTGGAAAATCTTTAAGTTAACTCTCACTTTGTTCTAGATTAACGAAATTAAGTCTCGAAAATTTATAAATAGAGGATAATGATTTACATTTTCTATAATAATTAAACTAACTAGAATAATTAAACTTATAAAACAATTACTAACTAACAGGGAGTTTTTTAAATTATTTTTGCTTAAACTTAAAATTAAAATAAATATTACTTATAAGCAAAAACGTAACTTATTCATTAGTAAGAAAATACTTAGAATTAAAAGGAACTCTTTTAGAATAGATATAAATAGGACAAAATGAAAAAATAGAAGATTTTATAGATTTATGTCCTAACTTAAATAAATAAATCTTTTTGTTTGGAGATAAACAGTTAAATGATTAAATTTTATTAAAATTGAAGCATTATAATATGACAGACTTAAGAATTTAATAATAGAAATTCACTTCACTAGCATTTAATAGTTTCTTATCTTTTACATATATTAAAATAGAAATTATAGAAATAATATGATGCCCTAACTTTAATGATGAAAATCTAATTCTTTTATTAACAAATTTACCTAATCTAAAAACTTTAAGTTTGGGAGATTTAAATATATCAGATAGTGGTTTTAGAAAAATAGGAGAATATGGATAAAATTACTAAGAACTTCTTATTAATTAGAATAATATAACAGAAGAAACTTTAAACTTCATATTTACTAACTGTAGGAAACTTAAAATTATAACATTAATAAATATAAAATAACTAAGTAGCTAAACTTTATAAATAATTAATTAGTATTGTGAATAAGTTAACAGATTATACTTTAAAAACTTTGGAATTGTTGGGGAAAATTGGATTTAAGAAATAATAAAAATGAAAAATCTTAAAGATTTAAGTTTTATTAACCGTAAAACTCTTACTGATAATGATATTATTTAATTAATAGAAAGTGGAAAAAAATTGTTTAAGTTGAATATAAATTAAAATAAGTAAATAACAGATTAGGCTTTTCCAATTTTTGATGAATAAGGTAGTATATATCCTATTTATAAAGTTTTAACTTATCTAAATATTGAAGAATTTCCTTAGATTAGTGAATAGAAATTATTAAGTTTGAAAAGATAATTCAAAAGATTATATATACAAAACAAAAAAATAGAAAGAATCGGATTAAATTAAGAAACTAATGAGGTAGATTTTAAGTTAAGAACAATACTAGATTTGAAAGAATTAGCTGAAAATACTTGAAGAGAGATGAACTAAATTTTATGATTTATTCTTAAAATTAAACTATTAAATAAGTATAACTAAAAATAATATTATTAATCAAATCTATCAGATTTTCTAAGTAAATTTCCGTTTATTCTACCTAATTCTCAAATTTTCAAATGAACAAACTAAATTTTAACGTTTAAATTTTAATCATTCTATGTTGAGATGTTTTCAGAAAAATTAAGTCTATTTTTAAAGATCAATAAACTTTACATCTCTTCCAATTTATTTTTGTATAGATTTTTTTCAATTTTATTGAATTTATCTTATATATTAACAAAAAGGTACTTTTAAAATCTCTAAATTGCTTAATTATCTTAAAAATATTTTATATTCTAAGTAAAATTTAGTTAAATTATTTTATTTACTTTCAGATGTTTTAGTCTTTAGTAATAATATTTACTTTTTATATTCTTAACTAGATTTATTCTTTTATTTTTTTATTTACATCAGCTATCTATTAATATCTTGTAAATTTTTATAGTGTGTGTGTATTTTTATCTATCATAATATTATATTTATTACTATTATAAATAAATATAGAGGAACAATCCTCTAACCGAAACTGACTGAAACTCTTGTAACGGTAACAGGAAGCACTTCATTAGTGAAGAGCCAGCCAAGAGAAGTAAAGAGAAGATCGAAGAGGCATCAAGTAGCATTAATGATGAAATATGCCAGATATTATGATCTCTTAGGAAAGCATTCCGATCGCGGCCCTATAGAAGACAAAGTTCACAAAGGAATGCTAGCACTGTGGAAGACTTCAGAAGAATTTTTTAACTTAAAATTCTTTATTAAAGAGCGGCGCACCATTAAGGTGCTACGCGCTCTATGATCTCATTAATATATTATTTAATATTTATTAAAGTAATTATTTGCACTTTTTTGTAATTAAATAGAGTAACTTGAAATTTTATAAATAAAAAGATGGACCAGAACATTAGATTAAATAAAAATCAAATAAGAAATGCTCGGAAAAAGGCTGCTTAAGTACTTCGATAAAAAGCAAAACAATAAGAAGAATCAAGTTCCGACTCATAAGGTAAAATAATGATCGGAACTTTGCAAGCTGAGGAATTTAAATCAGATATTTCAGAGGAACTACGACAAAAGATCGAACAAATGTAAAAAATTATATCCCGATACGAAGAAACAATATATAATTAAGACTTATTAATACGGGAACTTACAACAAACATTGACGTGCAAAATAATGAAATGGAAATCCTTAAGAATCAGCTAATAGAAAACAAGGTAATAACGGAAGAACAACTTTGAATGTAATCGCAATAAAAATCTTAACATACATCAAAGATGGAAATTGAAAAAACTTTCACTCCATTATAAAGTGTTTAAGAACAGAAAGAAATCAGATATGATAATAACTTAATTAAAAGACTAGAAAATATTGAAAATAAGCTATTTAAAAAACATATTAGTCAAAAGAAGATTAAAAAATAATGTTGATATTGCCAATCCAATTACCACTTATTAAGAAGATGCTGAGAATGAAAAAAATTAAATGAAAAGGTATAATAAAGAACATGAAGAGCATTGAATTTTCTATGGATAACTCCAACAGGAATATACAAATAAAAACTGCCTATGCGCTCTTTTGAAAGCAATCAGTGGTAACCATCCACATAAAAAAAATGGTCGCGGTATCCATCCGAGTCAAAAAAATGGCGGCAGGAACTGGCTGAAAGTCCAGAATATGCCAAAACATTTTTTTAACATTTAGTTTACTATTATTATTATTATAGAGTAACTTGATTAGTCAGTTATAAAGATAAATAACTTAAACCTAAGAATAAAAAATATGGTAGAAAGGTTTCAAAAAGGGCTTCTATACCACCTCTTTCTAAGATAAAAAGGAAGAGAGGAAGCAGGAAACCTAAATTTCTAAACACCACACGTTATCTTCCTAAACCAAACCTTCTTCTTAAACCATATAGGAGCAACTCTAAACAACACCCCCCAGACAACCCTAGAAACACTAACATGCAACAATATCGACTGAGGACCTTCCCAAGAAGCAAAATATTAGTAACTTTCAGGCCTAGATTAGGACATTCAACCCCTACATGGACCTCGGAGATCTCAATAAAGAACAAATCTTAGGAATGACGAAGGAGGAAATGACTAAGCTTATCTTAGTATTAATAGGAAAAAATAAATATCTGGAAAAACAGATTGAAGAACTAGCTTAAGAACAGCAAGAGCATTTAGAAGATGAGGAAACCCATGCTCCTAGAAACTTAAACCAGGATGCAATGAATATCAGAATTGACGAATTCGATAGGCAGCTGGAACAATTATACGAATCGAATGAAAATATTCATATCAAATTGGAAAAATTAGAGACAAGTGTAAAATAATAGGCTATGCAATCTATCCCAATGGAGATCGAATAAGAGAATAATAAGCCAATTGAGTGAACTAAAGAGAAATATTTTAGGAAAAAATGTTACATCTGCAGGAGAACAGACCACCTATGGAGACGATGCTGGAAGAGAAAGAAGATTTAATAGAAAATATGGAATGACCTAACCTAATTTTACCCAACCAGAAATGGAGAAATTTATAAGAAGAAAGCAAGCTATATGAAGAGACAACCATTCCGAAAACTTGACAGTGAAGGGAGGAGAAGACCACCTAGAGATCAAGTTCCTATTGGTTGGATAGGGAAGTAGGAAGCTTTTAAGTAGACGATCCTTCTTTAACACTTTAATTTAAATTTAACTTAAACCTAAGAGAAAAAATAAAAAAATGTTAATATTAAAGTAATTTATAAAAGATAAATTTTGAGTATTATAGAGAAATTATCAACATTAAAAAAAGAAATCTTGGTAAAAGCATTATATTTTATCTTTTTTAATTTTATATTTTAATTCATTAAAATTAAATAAACTTAATTAATTTAATATTAGTTAATAGAAATTTATTTTAAATATTATTAATAAATGAGTCTTATATAATTCTAAATAAATATCATTTTATTTTTTAATTAAATTACCGTGAAAAATTAAACTTAAAATACTAATAGCTGAGACAAAAATTTAAATATTAATTATTTAGTTTAATATTTAATATTTCATATCAATTAAAATTATAATATTTAAAAATTACTGACTTCAAGAAGAGTTTTTTATCACCTCCTCAGAACAGGAGAGAAAACCAGAAACAAATAATCTCACCACGTCTTCCTCACTTAAACGCTCTTCTTAATAAAAATAGCCAGAACTGTCTAACAGATTAGAAGAACTTATAAAAAAAACTAACTCCTACAAATTAAAATAAAGTGAATCTCTTCCGTCAAAGGATAAGTAAGAATTGAGATAAAAATTCAGCACAGAAAAGTTAGCACAGCTCTCAGCGCTTCCATTGAACACTGAAAAAAGAGACCACTCAACTGAATTGATAAAAATAATAACGAAGAAATAAAAAATAAACGAAGAAGGTAAAATACGATAAATCAATATAGATTTTATTACCTTTGATTTAGACAATACTGAAATAGAACAAATGGACTCTTAGTAGATGAACCAGCTGATTCATCAACTTATTAGAAACAAAAAAAATTCGAAGAGTAATTAAACTCCTAGAAAGAAGAGATGCTTGCAATAAGTCAGGATTTGATAAATCATGAAGATGATGATGAAATCCATATGGTAGACCGAAGAGCTAAAGCCGGAGTTCACGGGCAAATGGCAAATTTAGAGAATGATATTTGAATAAGGCAAGAGCAAGACGAGAAAAACTGAGTAAAATTAGATTCCAGACTCAAATTGAAAGAAAAAAACCTGTAGAACCTTTCATAAGGGAACAAGAAAAGAAATTTCCTAGAACAAGAAAAAGATGCTACATTTGGAACAGAACTTGACATTTATGACGGAAATGTCCCCAATAGAAAAAAAAAAGAATGAATATTTGGAGAAATGTTAACTAGTAGCAACAGAAGTAACGAGCGAAGGAATTTTTCCCATCAGGAAATGGGAAAATCTGGAAAAAAAATCTCAACTCAGATTATATAAAAGAGAGAAATAAAGGACAGAAAATGCAGGAACGGAGATTTTATACCTTTAAAACTTCAATTAAGCCGGAAGGCGAACAGTTATTTTAATGAATTTAATTTAATCAATTAAAATTAGAGTTGCTACATTTTTATATTTGAAATAAACATATTTTAACTTAAAATTTTTATTAAAATGAAATATTATCTTTCGTCTTTAAAACTAAAATGTAAAAAAAGTTAACAATAATTTTAAAGAAAAAGTTATAATATATCAAAAAATATTAACTTCTTAAACAATCTATCAATTTTAATTTATGTTTTAGTTAATAAATTTACATAGAGTATTTATATTTATTTAGCAAAATATAAAAATATTTTTTTTATTATTTTATAAATCATCTTCATTTATAAAAATAAATTAGTAAGCATTTAAAATTAATAAATTTATAAGTTTTAAATATAAAGTTAAACATCTAAAATATTAAAGTACAACTATTGATTTAAATTTGTGCTTTTAAATAGAATTAATGCTTTATTATTTAATAATTATATTTAAGATTCTATTTGATTGCTATTTTAATTATTTACTAAATATATATCTTTGGTATATAAAATATTATTTATGATCTTTAATGTTTAGATGGCAAAATTAAAATATTATAGATAATTATAATATAAAAATAAAATATGAAGTAGAAAAGTGTTTAATTAAATTTAAGATAGTAAGTAAAAATAAAAATTTCTGTTTATTTAATGAATACTAAATGTACAGATATTTCCCTAAATTAAATTATTTTATTTTTGTTAAATTGCCTTTATTAAACCTAAGAATCATATTTAAGAAAAAAAGTTTTTTAGCTGATAGATTTTTAACTATTATAAATGTTGAAATTTAAAACTAAAAAATAAGTTTTTATTTATAATTTATTCTAAATAAAATAATGCTATATGTTACTAGTTAATATAGTATATTTTTTATTAATAATTATTATTTTTTATTTATTATTTCACTATAATTTTTTTTCTTTATCATCTTATCTTTTTTTTATTCATAATGTAACCTTAAATACTCCTTTCTTGCGACCTTTGCTAACAAAATTACAACAGTTAAGATAGAAAGTCTCTTTCTTTACCTTGCACCCATACCTTTTGTTCGTCTTGTATTCGCAATCAATTTAAAGATCGAAATCCCTTTGAATGCTCAAAATGTTATAGCGTTTATAATAATTTATAAGAAATTCTATAAATTAGTAACTAGCTTGAATAAAACAGAAAAGAAGGAAAGTAGTAAGAAATCTAATAAAGAAGTACTCTAAATAACTATAGCAATTAGATAAGTATCTCTTAAGTAGATTATAACTAATCTTTTTCCCTTAATAGCAGATAAATAATTTTAAGAAATCATAATATAATAAATAAGATAATTTAGTATCTAGATAATTGAGATATTAATCATTTATAGTGTACTAGTAAATACTTCTATAGCTTTAGGTATTATTACGAAAAAGATTTATAAATAGGAAAATTCTATGGAGGTAAAATACCTTATATTAAAAATAAAATAGAATGAACTTTTAAACAAACTATTTGTTCTGATGTTACTTCCTTGATAATAAATGGAAATTAACTATCTTAAAATATTAGTAACTAGGTTTTAAAAACAATTAGTTAAATTATATAACTTAAAGAAATAGTGAAGCTAAATAAACTAAATAAATAAAATATTTAAGAGTTACCCTTATTATATGGAAAATGTTTAGGTGAACTGCCACTTTGTTCTAGATTAACGATTCTAAGCTTATATAATTTTTAAATAGAGGATAGTGATTTATAATTTCTTTAAGATTTAAACTAACTAGAATAATTAGAAGTTTAAGATAATAACTAATTAACAGGTAGCTTCTTAAATGATTTTTGCATAAACTTAAGATTAAAATAATTAGGATTTGCAAGTAAAAATATGAATTATGGATTAGTAAGAAAATATTTAGAAATAAAAGGAAATCTTCTTTAATAGATATAGATTGGTAATAATGAAGAAATAGAAGATTTTATAGATTTATGCCCTAACTTAAATAAAAAAATCTAATTATTTGGAAATAAACAGTTAAAGGATTAAATTTTATTAAAATTGAAGAATTATAAAATAACAGACTTAAGAATAAACTAATAGATTTTCTCTACAGTTAATTTTAATATTTTCTTATCATCAAAGAATATCAAAATAGAACTAATGGAAATCTTAGGATGCCCAAATTTTAACGATGAAAATCTAACTCTTTTGTTAACAAATTTACCTAATCTAAAAACTTTAAGTTTAGGAGTTAACAGTGTATCAGAAAAAGGTTTTAGAAAAATAGGAGAATATGGATAAAATTACTAAGAACTTCTAATAAACTAGAATAATATGGCAGAAGAAACTTTAAACTTCATATTTACTAACTGTAGGAAACTTAAAACTATATACTTATTATTGAATTTAATATAATTAGGAAGTTAAACTTTATAAATAATTAATTAGTATTGTGAATAAGTTAACAGATTATACTTTAATAATTTTGGAATTGTTGGGGAAAATTGGATTTAAGAAATAATAAAAATGAAAAATCTTAAAGATTTAAGTCTTATTAACTGTAATACTCTTACTGATAATGATATTAGTTAATTAATAGCAAGTGGAAAAAAATTGTTCAAGTTGAGTATAAATAAAAATAAGTAAATAACGGATTAGGCTTTTCCAATTTTTGATGAATAAGGTAGTATATATCCTATTTATAAAGTTTTAACTTATCTAAATATTGAAGAATTTCCTTAGATTAGTAAATAGAAATTATTAAATTTGAAAAAATAATTGAAAAGATCATGCATATAAAATGAAATTTTAAAAAGAATAGGACTGAATGAAGAAACAAATGAAGTTAATTTTGATTTAAAAACAATGATAAACCTAAATGTTAAATCTAAAAATGCTTGAAAAGAACAGAACTAAGTTTAATAAATTAAAATTAAAGTTTATTATAAATATAAGTATAATTTTATTATTTTGCCATAAAGCTTTAGGTTTTCTTAGAGTTATCTGCAATTCTCGATTGCCTGAGATTAATTCTATGAGTTTCGTGATTTGTTCTATTTAGATTTTCACAGTAAAGCTTTATCTTTTTTTATCTCTATCTCCTTATGTTAATATTATTCCAATTGATTTAAATAAGTTTTTCTGATTAATTTATAGCATTTTTTTAACTCTCAAATTAGATCTACTTAAACTAATTTTCTTCCAATAAAATATTTTAATTAACAGAAATTTTTTCTTTTACTTTATTTACTTTTTCAAAATGTTAGAGTTTATTTATTTATACTCATAAGAAAAAAACTTAGATGCTTATTTATATTTTCTCCTAACTTTAATTAGCATAAGAATTATAAAGATAATTTTTTAACTAAATAAAATTAAGTAATTAAATATCTATTTTTTAAATAAATTTAAAGAAAGGAATGCTTCTATTTAAGTTAATTAAATTTTATAAAGAAGAAAATTATTAAAGGAAATTGAATCAATACTATTGAAATTATATTTGCAAAACATTTTTTTGCTACCTATATGAAATATGATAAAAACGTATTCAATTTTTATAAATTCAGAAAATAAATTAGGCCTAAAATTATTTCTTCTTATTTTAATTAGATATTTCAATTATCTATTTTTATTATAATTGATCGAAAATTATTTTAGCGTATTTTATATCAACAATTATTTTGCAATTTTTCTAGATTTCTTCAAGAGTTTTGTCTTTCTGCAAGTTATAAAATATATAATAACTCTAAAATTTATAATTTGCAAAATATTACTATTGAATAAGCTAATTTTTGCAAGCTTAAATATCTACAATCTTTTTATAATTTGCTAAAGAAGCATTGATTTTAAATTATTTTATAATAGACTTAAAAATTATAGATGATTAGCAAGTTTGAATTTATTGATATATATAATATAAGATTACTATATATTTTTATATTTATAAGAAAAAACATTTATTATTTTATTATTTATAATTATTAGTTAAATATTATTTATAATGCTTACCTTTTTATATGTTAACCTCCTATTATTTAACTTAAATAATTAAAAATATTATTTTTTAATTTAAAAAACTATTTAATTGTAACTTTAATGCGTTCTAGTTACTATATCAATATTTTCTTTATTTCCTTATCTTTTACAATAATTTAGTTTGAAGTAATTTTAAATAGATATAACTTAAATTTTTTATTTTTTATTATATTATCTTAATTTTGATAACATAACCATTAAAATTATTTTTATTTATTTACTAAATTTAAACCCTAAAAATTAAAAAATAAATACATTTTTGCTTTTAGATAAATTTACTATTTTGATGTTTTAGGTATAAATTAAAATAAAATTTACTTTTTAAATTTGTAATTATAGATTTATATTAATTAATATGATCATTCGTTTTACATATTCCATATAGGTAATTAATATATTTTAGAATCTTCCAACTCCCTAATTTATTTCCATTAGTCTTTCACAGTTTTTATTTCTATAAAATTTCTATCTAAGTGTTCCATTTAATGATGTAATTTTTCCATTAATTCATATCCTAGTTTTAGAATTTAAATTATTGTTCTAAGCAACTTTGAATAATAACATATAATCTTTAAGTAAATTTCTTTAGTATGGAAATTCTGATTTAAATAGCTTCAATTATAGGTTATTATTTAAGTATGTTCATAATCTCTAAAATCTTTAAATTATTGATAACATCTTATAATATCACATATGCTATATATGTGCGAAGTTATATAAAAATGGAAAATTTCGTACAATAAGTCTCTTCTTAAAAAGATTTATCTTAGTCAAAATATGATTAATAAAAATTATTTTAAGAAATTTAAGTTATGTAATTAGAAAACTTGAAACTACTAAGAACAGTATAAGAACTAGAAAGAAAAATAGAATATCTAATGAATAACTCGCAAAAGAAAAAAATTGAAAATAAATATTCAGGAATTTCAGAATAGAAAAATTAGAAGAAAAATTCAACCAATTCTCAGAGTTAACTGAAAGTATATTCTTATAAAAATATAAGTGAATGATACGATGGATGTTGAGCAACAGCCCATAGCAACTTTTATTCCATATCGGAAAATAATGAGATGCTGGTACTGTAAGCGCCCAGGGCACAAAGTAAGAAGCTGCTTACAATTTTAACAAAAATAAAAGAAAATAATAAAAAACTAATTGGAAAATATTTTCAGGATCTATTGTAACTAAGAAGGTAAACTGTATAGAAAAAAAAACTACAATTAACGAGTGAAGCTCCTTATATTTAATAGGCGGTTAGCGTATTCAATAAAAAATGACTTATATTAGACCTATCGGAAAAGATTAAAAATAACAATCTAAAAATCACCAAGACTTATGATAGACAAAATCCAAACAGATTTGAAGTATATACTTATATCTAACTTTAAACTTAAAAGTGGTTAACCTAAAAATGGCAGACCCACTATAATCTATTATTTATTTATATAAATTCCCTAAAATATATATGATAGATTGCTTAATGTGGTAATGTATTAATCATATTAGAAATAATGATAATAATAAATAAATGTAAAAGGTTTTTGAGTTTCCCTGAGTTCTAACCAATTTCATTCTTCAATTTTATACATGGATGTGTACCATGACTTTTTTAATAAGTGGCAGGTTACCACTTAGTAAGTCTTATTAGACGCTTTTACCTGTATATTCCTGTTTCCGTTACCCATAATTTATTTAATTTATTTCATGTTTTTTACTGTTCCTATTCGTTTAATTGCTTACTTTATCGGCAGTTTCTTAGAAGTTGATAGCATGGTTGACAAAACTGACAGCGTTTCTTTTATTGTTGCTATTTTTTAAGTATATTAAATATCTCTTCTATTTTTTTAAGTCTTTGAATTATGTTAATATTTTTATTATTAATTTCTTATTATGGATTTAATTCTTTTTCACACGATATTGGCTGCTTTTCAATTTCCATCTTTTGAGAATATTTAAAATTTTATTAGGATTATTTTCAAAGCTGCTCTTCCGTTACCAAATTATTTTCATAAGTTAGTTTATTACTATGGTGTGTTAATTGTTTTAATTTCTATGAATTTTGTCCACTCCTGTTTTTTGATTTGATTGTAAATGGTCTCATCATACTTTAGATATTACACTTACATTTACTTAATCTTTACTTAAAGATCTTCCTAGATCAGTTTATGTTTACTAGCCTCGAACGTACCAATCATGATTTTACTTCGCGAAGATGAGCTTGACTCTGGTTCCTATTTTTCCTATTGAGAATTTCCTGAGCCACTTTTTTTTTCATACTAGAAATTATAAGAAAAATTCTATGTAAATTTAAGTAGATTATTCCCCTTAACATATTTTTAGTTTTAAGTGTAAGTGGGAAATTAATTAAATTAATTGTAATGTATCCAAATAAAGAACATGAAGTAGACATTGTAATCATCAATCTTACTCATCTTATTAGAATCTTTGTTTTATGTTATTTTTGATTCCTTTAAGAAATTTTAGCTGGTATTTTTCCTTCTAAAGATATATTAAAAGGTTTTGAATATACTTTTTCATGCTTTACAATAGTTAATGTTATCATTTCTTGATGTTTTGAAAAGGGATTCTTGTCAGAATTAGGTTTTTTAAGTTTTTAAATCTAATTTATTTAAAACTTAAAATATTATTCTGTTATATTTTATTCAAAGGGTAACAAGTTTAAACTATGAAGAAATATTCTTAAATGTTAAAATTGAACTTTAAAATGCAGGCCTTGTTATTTTTCTCTTAAGTTTTTTTAGTTTTTTTTATTGAAAGAAGAAATATTCTAACTTCTGATAAATATTCTACAATTGAACTTAAGAAGATTGGAAAGTGGTAATTAATATTTAATAGTTTAATATTTTAAGATTTTGAAGTTTATCTTAGTGCTGTAATGATAAATTAAAGATTTGTAGTATACTTGCTTACAATGCGCTTTATAATATTCTCTCTTATGAAAAGCATTTGGTAAATAATAAATTTTAGTGATTTTTATTCTTTTTAATAGTTTAATTTTATGTTAAGGCTAAGTTTAAAAATCTTTTAATTAATATTTTAAAGTAGATATATTCTCATATCTAAATATTAGAAAATATATTATGATCAAAGTATTTTAAATTTATCGTTTTAATTGAATGGAGTGTTCATAACTTTAAGAAAATTGAGAATAAACATAAAAAATAGAAAAAGTGTAATAAATATATAAATAAACATTTAAAATAAAGATTTAGAGAATAAGTTTGCATGCTATGCTATTAAGAATATAGATATTTAATTTTGGTCATACATTTCATGATGATTGAATTAACGAGTAGGAAAATAAAATAATTAAATGTCCATCATGTAATAAACAGACTGAATTAAATATTTAAATATATATTCAATCATAAATAAAATATCTTCTTATATAATAAAATATAAGCAAACAAATATTTATTATTATCATAAACAATCTGTAATTATTATACAATTGAAATATATATATAAAATTAAAGAAATTTATCTCACTTATAAAATAGATTCAATTTAGCTTTAAAATAAAAGTATAATTTTAGTATAGTTTTAAAAGAAAATGTTCTAATATGAATACTATTTATTAAAATAAATTTAATTTTAACATTTATTAAATCTCATAGTTTTAAAGTCTTAAATCAAATTTAATATAATTTAAGTTATATCATTATTTGTTCTAGCAAGAATACCTTTAAAATATTTACTTTATAATAAAATAGACTCAAATTATAAAATATTTTAATTTTCTCTGATTTCTGTTTATAAAATGTTTAATGCTTATCTTTGAAACCTTTTTATTAATACTATTTTTATATTTATAATAAAAATAAAGCGTAATTAAAAGGTATATTTTCTCTTTATATACTTAACATTTTTTATTAAAATAATTAGATTATATATTTAACAAAAAAATAATTGAATTAAAATATTTATGAAATAATTTATTTATTTTTAAATTTATTTTCCTTTAATTATCTTTATTTTTAAATAGTTTTAAATTAACTTTTAGTATTAAATATAAAATTTTTTAATTTTAAGTAATAATTTGTAATAGTTTAAATAATTTTAATAATCTTTGTTAGATTTATTTTTTTAAGAAAGCAATATTAATAAAATTTATTATATTTTATCAAGGTAATAAAAATGTTGATTTATAATTATTCATTAAATAAAAGTAATTTTTTAAATAATATTTTTAATTTGTTTACAAAATATTTAATATTTAAACTTTTATTTTTTATAAATTCTATTTTTTAAATTTTATAAATTTATTTATTCAAATTCAATTCAAAAATCATTTATGCAAATTCTAACAATTCATTTATTATTATTCCACCAATTATTTCTTAGTTTAAAGTAATAAATATAAACGCTTTTAACATTTTTCAAAATATCTTTCAAATATATCACACCATTCAAATTATTCTTATATTATACCTCTAAGTATTCTTATGGACTCAGCTCATTATATTTTTTACTTACCAAGTGGTTGGCTTTCAGCCCTTTAATAGAAAGTTTTACTAGCACAGAATTTATTGCTTAGTCACCAAAGGTGAAAGGCAAATAAATTATATGTTTTAGAACTTTTCTAAATATATAATAAAATATAATATCTATGAGCATTTCAACTACTTCCTAATTTTATTCAGTATTATCAAAGAACTAATTAAATAATTTAGATATCTTAATTTACTTTATTCATTTAATTATTATATTTACTTTTATATTTTTTACTAATTTTTATCATACATATTATTCTATTTCTCTTTAGATTTTTCCTACTTCATAACTCTATTATATTTTTGTTTCTTTAATTATTAACTTTTAAACTATATCAATTTTAAATATATCATAGAGAATGCTAGGAACTATATTTTTTATTTATTATATATCTAGCTTAGAGAACTTCCATTCCGATTCAAGATCATAAATCCATTATATTTTATTATTATCGAGCCAAGGTAGGACTATAAATTCTATTATTTTAGAGTGCATTCATTGCAAATGTTAGTTTCAGTTTCTAGAACTAGCACCACCAACCCGTGTTATGTTACTTCTCTGGAAGTGATTGACCTATCTATAGAAATTGATAGAAATTCATGCTCAAACAGAGAGAGTACTGGTAGATTTTAGATCTAAAGCAGGCCAAGTAGAAAGGGCTAGAAAGCTACAGGAAAAATAACGATTTCATAACTAACAAAAAGAAAATATGTGATCAAGCGAAAATATTTTAGAAAGTGCTCAGGCTTTGGTAAGGAAAGAAAATATTCAAAAGCACACATTTATTTGATAGATTTATTTTAAGATTGACCTTAAAGCGATATAAAGTCTTCAAGAGTTATGTATCGTAAGGTAAGCCATAATAAAAAATTAATCAAAAGATAGATCAAACCTAAAACGGTTTTTAGCAAAAAAGTTAACTTCAATCTATATTTTATTTTAATTTTATTAAAAAAAGAAAAAAGTTACATTGTAATTTTAAAAGCCAAAGTCTCAACTAAAATTATAATTTTTCAATTTATTTTAAGATTTTATAAATTGACTCATTCTAAAATTAATTAAATATATCTTTCTTATATTTAACACTATAAACTAGTAGATATTTTTTAAATATTCAAAAAATATACCCAATTTTGCCTACATTTTTTAATTTTAATAGTTAAAAATAATTATTTTAAGTAATTTATCATTCTAAAATAATTTATATAATCTAAGTAATAAAAAATATATAAAATTTTATATAAAAATTTAAATTAAAAATTATTCTATAAATTAAATTAAATGATTTGTTGGAAAATATTATGATTTATGTTTTAATAATAGTATATGTTTTAAATATTATAATAGAAATTATAATAGAAATTATATATTAACGAGTAATCGCCTTTATTTAATTTACTACAAGAATGAGTTTGAAGAAGTCTTTCATCATTAGTATGTTTCTATGTCATATTCCTCTAGTCTTTCTGTGTCATAAATTCTTATAATTTGCTTGCTTTCTCCTCATATTACGCTTGGAAATCGATTTCATATTATCATTTTTTTAATTTTCTTAGTGTAGCATTTTTTTTAATTTAAGCTTTTTCATTATAAGCTTTTTGAATGTGTCTAATTCTTTCTATCTTTAAAATTTTTACTTTTGAAAAATTATGAATTTTTATATCCTTCTAAAAATATATCTATGACTAACAAAAAAAAAATTATTTTTTAAATATAAATATGTCAATAGAGCGCGTAATACCTCATTGGCGCACAGCTCTTTCAATATCAGTTATTTAATATCAAAAAGTGTTCTCATGCTTCTTGCTAAAATTCTAGAGGTCCATTGAGTCACGTTAGCTTCTCCAAATGGGGAATTTACTTATTAAAAATTATTCATAAGTCTTGAATCAAATGTTCCAGTCTTCTTGAATAAGATTCAAATAAGAATTAGTTATTAAATCATTATTTAGAAGGCCTATCAGTCAGTCAAACTTTCGTACTGCTAGAGAGAACCCTCGGGGTAAGTTAGATTTCTCTTGACTGGTTTTATGCACCCTTCCCCGTAAGGACATCTAGTGCGAGATTATTCGAATGCAGTATACACTGCACCAGATTACATACTAGTCCTGACCGCAGCTGACATCCATTTTTTTTAATAAATATTTTTTTAATTAACTCTTCTTCGATATGCTTACTTTAATATGTTTAAGTTTAAGATACGTTTTAAGATTTTAGCTCTTGTTGTAAATATAATTTTGATTCTATCAATATTCTTAAATTTTTTGGTTTTTCTAGAAAGCTTAGCAGTTTTATGATTATTATATTAGAAAAAAAGCTCTAAAAATAATAGAAAAAGTAAATATTATTATTAAGATATTTTGCTGAATAAGAAGAATGCGTAATTCATATTATGGAAGAAAATTAAAAGCAATAATTGTATAACTATAATTATCCACTAGGGAATTCAGAATTAAAGAAGCTGTAATTGCTAATTAATTCTGTGCTTTTACAAAGTAGCAAAAAATAAGAGGCTAAGGAACTATTTTTTTATGGTTAAAGCGGAAGAATTAGAAAACATTATAGCAACTCTCCTTAAAAAATGATCTTCTATTAAGATGTAAAATTAATTGGAATAAAGGATTATTTAAAGACAATAATAAATACAAATTATGCCCTTTCTTTTAATATAATAAAACAGTAATAATAAATATAAAAATTGTAAATTATAATGAAATATAGGTGTAAAATAATAATTAAATATAAATTTAATATAAATAATTCTAAATAATATAACTGGAATATAATATTAATAGCCATAAGAAAAATCTAATGTATAATTTGCCATTATTACACCATTTGTAATACATGAAACAAAAAAATAACGTTTTAAATTGTTTAGATGATGGGTTATTAACGAAGAGATACAATACCTTTCAACATTAATTGTTTCGGCTCGGAATATGGTGACCTTTCCTTAAAGTAGAATCCGATTTAGAGTAAAAGAATAACTGCGAAAAGGTGAAGTTGTAACTTCATAAATACATTAGCTACAGGAGCTAACTTCTAGATGACAGGGAAGAACTTCTATTTATCTAAGGGGCTGGAATTTCATTCATTTCCAACTAAATTTGGTCCAAAATTCACTCTGAAAGTTCGAAAGTTACGAGTATAGTTTAAATATACTTCCTCAATTTTTAACTAAAATATATTTAATAAAGAATGAAATTTTAGCTTATTTTTATAATATCTAATGTTTAAATACTTTTTGCTAAAATTAAATTTTTATTTTATAATTTATATTTTTGTTAAACAAAATTTATTTAAAACTAGCAAAAATATTTAACAAAAATAAAGCCTTTTAACTGATTAATGTTTAACAAAAATGTAGAAACTATTAAAATCAATTAAATATGGCTTTAATTTTATTTTACTACTAAATAAATAAAAATGATTATAGAGCGTGTAGCACCTTATTGGCGCGCAGCTCTTTCAATATTAATATTTAATATTAAAAAATGTTCTCATGTTTCTTGTTAAATTCAAGAGGTCCGATGAGTCATGTCAGCTTCTCCAAATGGGGAATCTTCTTATTAAAAATTATTCTAAAATCTTGAGTCAAATACTTCAGTCCTCTTGAATAAGGTCCAAATAAGAGATAGTTATTAAGTCGGTAATTAGAAGGCCCGTCAGTCAAATTTTCATACTGCTAGAGAGAACCCTTGGGGTAAGTTAGGTACGTCTCAACAGAGCTTATCCAACCCTTCCCCGTGGTGGTATCTAGTGCGAAATTACTCGCAATGCAGTATACACTACACTAGATTACCTACTAGTTTGGCTGACGCTGCCGACATCCATTTTATATAATAAATAAAATAATGATATATATTACTAACTAATAGCATATATATTTTTTATTAATAATTATTATTTTTTATTTATTATTTCACTATAATTTTTTTTCTTTATCTTCTGTAATTTTTTTTATTTATAATGTAACCTTAAAATATCCTTTCTTGTCAGCTTTGTTACCAAAATTATGATTATCAAGATAGAAAGTCTCTTACTTTACCTTGCAGCCATACTTTTTGCTTGTTTTGCTTACGCGATCAACTTTAAGACAAAAATTTTTTTGAATGCTCTTAGTGTTAAAACGTTTACAACAGTTTAGAAGAAATGTTATAAATTAGTAGTGAATTAGAATAAAGAAGAGAAAAAGGAATAGAATAAGATTTAGGTCTTATAAAAAGGCATATAAACATAAATAAGTTGCAAATCGAATAATAATAATATCCTAATTAAAACTTTACAAGTAGTATGTAAATAAAACTTTAAAACAATCATAATTTAATAAATAAAATATCTTAGTATCTTGATAATTGAGATATTAGTCATTTATGTTGTACAAGTACATACTTTTATAACTTTAGGTATTATTACGAAAGAGATCTATAAATATGAAAATATTATGGAGGCGAAATACCTTATATTAAAAATAAATTAGAATGAACTTTTAAATAAATCATTTGTTCTGATTTTACCTCCTTGATAATCAATGGACAATACTTATCTAAAAATGTCTGCTAGTAGATTTTAGATTCCTTTAACTAAATTATAAAACTTAAAGAAATAGTGAAACAAAAAAAGCAAAATTAAGAATAATATTAAGAATTATCCATATTATATGGAAAACCTTTAAGGGAATTATCTCTTTGCTCTAGATTAAAAAAATTAAGTTTATATAATTTTTAAATAAATGATAATGATTTATATTTCCTTTAATAACTAAATCAGCTACAATAATTAAACTTATGAGATAATCATTAATTAACAGGTAGTTGCTTTAATGATTTCTGCTTGAGTTTAAAAATAAAATAAATTTAATTTATAAGTTAAAATATTAATTATTCTATAGTAAGAAAATACTTAGAATAAAAAGGAAATCTTATATAATAGATAAGGATTGGTAATAATGAAGAAATAGAAGATTTTATAGATTTATGTCCTAACTTAAATAAAGAAATCTATTTGTTTGGAAATAAACAGTTAAATGATTAAATTTTATTAAAATTGAAGAATTATAAAATAACAGACTTAAGAATAAATTCTTAGAATTTCTCTACATTAACTTTTAATATGTTCTTATCTTCTAATAAAAACCAAATAGAACTCATAGAAATCTTAGGATGCCCAAATTTTAACGATGAAAATCTAACTCTTTTATTAAAAAATTTACCTAATCTAAAAACTTTAAGTTTTGGTGCTAACGGTATATCAGAAAAAGGATTTAGAAAAATAGGAGAATATGGATAAAATTACTAAGAGCTTCTAATAAACTAGAATAATATAACTGAAGAAACTTTAAACTTCATTTATTCTAATTGTAGGAAACTTAAAATTATATATTTATGTAATATATCCTAGATAAAAAGTTAAACTTTATAGATAATTAACTAATATTGTGAAAAAGTTGAAAAATTATATTTTAATAACTTAGTAATTGATGGTTAAAATTGGATTGAAGAAATAATAAAAATGAAAAATCTTAAAGATTTAAGTCTTGTTAAGTGTAATACTCTTACAGATAAAGATATTAATTAATTAATAGTAAGTGAAAAAAAACTATATAGTTTAAATATTAATTAAAATAACCAAATAACAGATTAGGCTTTACCAATTTTAGATGAATAAGATAGTATATATCCTATATATTAAGATTTAGAATATCTAGGGCTTTAAGATGTATCTTAAATAAGTGAATAGAAATTATTAAGTTTGAACAGATAATTTAAAAAGTTGAAAATATAAAATGAAAAAATTGAAAAAATAGGAATCAATAAATAAACAAATGAGGTAGATTTTGATTTAAATATATTGCTAGATTTAAGAGAAAATCTAAAAATATTAGGGAAAGTAGAATGAATTAAATTTAAAACTTTAAATTAAATTTTTAATAACAAATTAAGTATAATAAAACTATATATTATAAACAAAATTAATTAAAATTTTTAGAATAATTCAACTTATTTTCAATAAATCCAAAATTTACAAATAAAAAGACTTAAATTTGATTATTTTAATTTTCTATATAAAATAATTACAGAAAAATAAAAATTGTTTAAATTGATAAAATTAAATTAAAATTTATATATCTTCCTACTTATTTAATTATTTTTTTCTTTCAATTATTTCTAAGTTTTCTTTTTAATTTCCTTAAAAAATTTTTTTAAAAACACAAAATTACTTTCATTATCTTTGAAATTTCTTTAATCAGTAGTATTTTTTTCATTTTTATTAGTATTAGATTTTTTTTTCTTTATCCATCATATTTGCATTTATATTTAATATATTCTTTAGTTTTTTCTAATAAGCTTATATAAATATGATTTATATATTCTGTTTAGTTATATGTTTAACTAAAAAGTATTTTAAAGCTTCTTCTAAATACACTAAGACTAATTTATGTTTCTTTTTTATGCTTAAATATTTCTTTAATTTTAAACTTTCTAAATATAGTAAATATTTTTAGGATTTTAAACTAAAAACTTATTAAATTTTTATCAAAAATGATTTTAAGATTTAAATTTTAAGATACTATAATTAATTTATATATTAAATAGGTATTTACAAATTTATTGTATATAATTTAAATAGGGTGGAAAGCCTTTTCCTTCGGATGCTGCTTGGAGGCTCAGCAAGGTAACTAAAAAATGAGCGCGAACGGAGGATTAATCGGAGGAAGAGAAACTAATTTCGAGAAAAGGAAGATGTGACAAGCTGGAGAACTCTGAATGCCAAGAGGAAATTTTCTTCATCATGGGTCGGGGAAATGTACCCGTAATCACATATAGCATTCTATGCTTTGGAAGGAAAAATTACAGGGACGTGCTGCAGGAAGAGAAAACAAGGATAGAGAGACCTATAAAAAAATTTCGACATTAAATAAAATAAAATTAAATTAAAGAACTGCGCATCAACAAGAACATGCGCTCTATAATCCAATTTATTTATTTATATCAATAAATAAATTAACCATAATAATAAACATTCCTAACGAATTTCTTAAAAATAAGAATAATAAAGCATTCAAACAGAATAAAACCCTAATAATAAGAATAAATTAATTAAGAGTCTTTTGACCAATCGATGTAATAAAGGATATAAAATCCATAAAAAAACCAAAGATTGAATTATATGAATAAATACTAAATAATTTAGCAAAGAGTTAAACATTCATTTTCCATCTATAGAGAAGGTTATCAAAAAGATAAATTCTTGAATGAGAAAAACTAGAAGTTGTAGATTAATAATTTAGCCAAATTTGTATTTTTAATTTTATTTTTAGATTTTCTATTATTAAATAAATAATTCAAGGAAAAATAGACATTATAATAGGAAATTAATTTAATTACGTATAGATAATTAGGATGTAACCTATGAACATAAAGCAAAAAGATTTTTAATAAGATATAAGAAGAAAAATATATTGTTATATATGTAAAAAATAACACCTATATAAGAGATGCTGTGAAGAAACTAAAAATACGGAGAGAATAAGAAAAAAAAATTAATATTATATTTTAAATATAACCAACTTAATCAGGTTTAATATATAAAAAAAAATGTATAGTAGTAAATTTGGCAATTTTAAAATAAACTTAAAATATAGAACGAGTACCTCAGTGGCGCGCAGCTATTTTAGTAATATTAATTCTAACTTTATAAATATTTCTTAATTGAAATCTTCTCTAGGGCTAATATTCTCTTGAAAATTTTGTTTTATAGAGATACGATTGAAGTGTTACCCCAAGAAATCTTAATATCCGGTATTTTTAACATAAAAACTGCTCGATGCCTTAAGTTCTGTCTCTCTTAGTTCTTGCCAAGATTCTTGATCGGTTCTTCACGCACAGATATTTTCTGGTACCAAAATTCATTCAGTCTCAATATGAATAATGTTCCTCCTATTTAAATTTATAAATATAATAAATTTTATTTAATTTATATATAATTAAATAAAAAAATTAATAATATATATTATTTCTTAAAGTCTATTTATCAGAAATAAATAAAATTAATGTTTATTTTTTCTACTAATCTAAACCCATAAAATAAATTTTAATCTTTATATTCTTTAATTAATAAAAAATATTTCTTTGCTCAAAAATAAAACTATTATGTAAGATTGATAAATTACATTCTTTAGGATTTTTAATAGCTAAATATTTATAAAATGAAATATGCTTTAAAAAAGAGTTAAAAATCTTAAATAAATTTGAACAAAATTTAATCTAAATAAAAGTTTGTTTTAAACAATATAAAAATTAATTTAAAAGCAAATAAACTAAATATTTAAAATAAGTTTAATATTTTTATTTTGAGACTTAAAAATTAAAATGTAATTTTAACTATTTTATTTAAATTTTTGTAAAATTAGCTAAATTTAATATATTATTTTATAGAATTGAATATACAAATTCATATCTAAACAAAAATATTTCACAATTTTAAATTTTAAATTTGATATTTATCTTTTGATTAAATAATAATTAATCAGAATAATTAAGCATAATATTATCATATTAAAATAATTAATTTCACATAAAATAATATAAGACAAGTATATTTTATTAGTTTTTATAATTTCTATTAAAATAATTTTATTTAATTAAGAAATAAGAAACATAAAGATTATTTTGATAATAAAGGTTATTAACTTAATTATTTATATAAATTAGAAAACATTTTACTTTAAACTATTTTTAAATTTTAATAAAATAGATTAATTTTGAAATAATTATATATTAAATTAATATTATAAAATAGCATTAAAAAGTAAAATATTTAATATATAAATATAAAATAGATAAATCTTTTTTATAGCATATGATAGTTCTTTTAGAATCTGAAAGGTTCAGATAAAATTTATGATACGTTAAATCCAGATAAATATTAATTTTCTTAAATTACTAATAAGTCAAATTAATAAAGTAGGAAAATATCATCGAAGCAATATTTTAAAAAGAATAACTTAATATCATCAAATAAATTTTATGTTAAAACTTTAATAATTACTTAAATAAATGAAATTGTAAAATATCTGATTTATAAAATTCTAAATATGAGAAATTCAAAATTATAAAATGTTGGTAATAAAAAAAGTATAAAGTAAGTAATTTATATTAAATTCCATAAAATGAAAATTAAATATCTTTATAATTTATTAACTATAATTTTAAATTTACCAATAGTAATATTTTTTAGATTTAAATAATCATTTATTTATTTATAGGAAAAAATGCCAAAAGATTTGTTTTTTATTTAGATTTTCTACTATTTTAAACTTAAAACATAGATTGATATCTTTAATTTTCAGAATTGCTTCTTTTAATTAAAAGCTTTTATATTTTCTAGAATTATTTTATTGATAATTTTACAAAATCTCAAATAAAACAAATATTTTATGTTACTGAATGTAAATAATTTGCCTACTACATTTGAAGAAATCTTAAGACGTCAGAATTATTGAATATTTGTTAATAATCTGAACTTCAACTAAAGACCTAAAATCAAGACAGAAAAAGTACATTTAGATACGAAATATCGTAACAAAAAAACATAAAAAGGTGATTCTTTTTGTTAGGAAAATTATTTTCTAACTTTAAACATTCATCCAGTAATGAATCTAACTAAAGATAGTATTACTATAATTCTTTTTATTATTATATAAAAAATTTAAAATAAGGTGGACTTTGACCTTAAAGGTGACTGAGAAGTTTCTCCCAATGACGAAACTGATAGAGGTGCACTAATTCTATATCATTATAGGTTGGTATATGAGCTTGTAATCGTCTGTAAGCTTTCTGTACCTTGGAAACTAATAGATGCTACCTTGCTCGTAAATAGAAGAGGGATCTTCATGAGAATATGTGATTTAGAGAGACTTTAATAATTGATTTCTAATTAGTGTTGGTTGCCATTGAAGTGCTACGCCCACTTTAATCAAAATTTTTTTCTTATATAAATTTAATTTGGATAAATAGAACCTAAATATTGATTTAATATAGCTTACAAATAAAATATATAGTATATCTTCTAAGGTTTTAGATTCTTATTATTTCTTAATAAAAATAAATATGAATATTATTAGACTATTTTTATAATTTTCTAGTTTAAAATAAATTTAAACATTCTTTATTCTTATTTATAATTTTTATATAGTAAATAGAAAATATTAAAAAAAAATATTTTAGGTTTAGTTGAAATTTTCTGCAAAAATGATAATCTTTTTTATATATGGATCTGAAAAAAATATTTCTAATTAATTTATAATTTTTTGTGATATTAATTATGGAAAGGAAAATTTACTTTCTTTCTTATCAAAACATTCAATCGAATTTTCCTAAATTTAAAATAATACAAATCTATAAAAATTCCAAAATATTTTTATTGAATCTTTAAATATTTTAAATATTTTAATAATTTTAGTAAGTTTTTAATGATATTTTAATATAATGACATTAATTGATGTAGAAAAAAGTAAATTAATAAAAATATTTATAATAATAAATAATAAATAAAAAATAGAAATTTTAGTTAGTTTTAATTACTATTTAATAATTAAAGCTGTTTCTAAATTTTATTTTTAATTAGATATCTTTTATTTTTTTAATCATTTTTATAATAAATAGCTAGCATGCTTGATGAAAGCAGAATTTCTAAATGATAAATATTTTTCTATTATAACGACGAAATTATTTAAAGCAATTAAATTATTAAAGTCTTTAATTTTAATTTTACTACTAAATAAAATAATGATATATATTACTAACTAATAGCATATATATTTTTTATTAATAATTATTATTTTTTATTTATTATTTCACTATAATTTTTTTTCTTTATCATCTAACTTTTTTTATTTATAATGTAACCTTAAAATATCCTTTCTTGTCAGCTTTGTTAACACAATTACAACAGTTAAGGTAGAAAGTCTCTTACTCTATCTTGTAGCCATATTTTTTGTTTGTCTTGTGTATAAAATCAACTTTAAGATCAAAATCGCTTTTAATGTTCAAAATGTTAGAAAATCTACAAAAACTTAGAAGAAATTCTATAAACTAATATTGAGGAAGTATAAAATAAAGAAAAAGGATTAGAATAAGAAATCGAGTATAGAAATATTCAAGATAACTCAAACAATAAGACAAGCATTTCTTAAGTAGATTCAAGCAAATATTTTCAAAATAGTATTAAATAAAGATTTTTAAGAAATCATAATCTAATAAATAAGACAATTTAGTATCTTGATTACTGAGATATAAGTAATTTGTAATAAACTAGTAAATAATTTTATAACTTTAGGTATTTTTACTAAAGAGATTTATGAATAGGAAAATTCTATGGAGGAGAAATACCTTACATTAAAAATAAAATAGAATGAACTTTTAAATAAATCATTTAATCTGATGCTACTTCCTTAGAAATAAATAGATAGTATCTGTCTTAGAATATTAGTAACTAGATTTTAAGTGCATTTAATTAAATTATCAAACTTAAAGATATTGTGAATTAAAATAAATTAAATAAACAAAAGATTTAAGAATTTCCTTATTTGTACGGAAAACCTTTGAGTGAGCTCTCTCTTTGTTCTAGGATAAAGAAATTGAGTTTATTAAATTGATTAGAAGAGGATAATAATTTATATTTCCTTTAATATTTAAATAATTTAGAATAATTAAACTTATAAGGCAATGATAAACTAACAGGTAGCTTCTTTAATGATTTTTGTACAAACTTAAAGTTATAATAAATAGTATTTATAAGTAAAAATATAAATTATAGTTAAGTAAGAAAATACTTAGAATAAAAAGGAAATATTATATAATAGATACGGATTGGTAATAATGAATAAATAGAAAATTTTATAGATTTATGTCCTAATTTAAATAAATAAATCTAGATATTTGGAAATAAACAGTTAAATCATTAAATTTTTATAAAGTTGTAGTAAAATAGTATAACTGATTTAAGAATATGATAATAGAATTTAACTTCATTAGGTTTTAATAATTTCTTATCAGCTAAGAATATCAAAATAGAAATTATTGAAATTTTACAATGCCCTAATTTTAACGATGAAAATCTAACTCTTTTATTATAAAATTTACCTAGTTTAAAAATTTTAAGTTTGGGAGATTTAAATATATCAGATAATGGATTTAGAAAAATAGGAGAATTTGGATAAAATTACTAAGAACTTCTAATTAACTAGAATAATATTACAGAAGAAACTTTAACCTTCATATTTACTAACTGTAGGAAACTTAAAATTATATGACTAATAAATTTAAACACATTAAAAATTTAAACTTTAAGAATAATAAACCAGAATTGTGAATAAATTATGAGATTATATTTGAATAACATAGTAATTGATGGTGAAAATTGAATTGAAGAAATAATAAAAATGAAAAATCTTAAAAATTTAAGTCTTGTTTAAATTAATAATTTTACAGACAGTGATATTAGAGCATTGATAATAAGTGGGAAAAAATTACGTAGCTTGAATATAAAATAAAATTAGTAAATAACAGATTAAGCTTTTCCAGTATTTGATGAAAAAGATTGTTTATATCCTATTTATAAAGATTTAACATATTTAAACCTTGAAGAAATACCTTAGATAAGCGAGTAGGTAATATTAAGTTTGAAAGGATAGTTCAAGAGATTATATATAGAAAATGAAAAAATATAATAAATTGGAATAAATAAAGGAACAAATGAAGTAGATTTTGATATAAAACTAGAGATAAATTTCTAGGAGAAACTAAAAATAATTGAAAAGAGAAACACTAAATTTTAAAAATTTTAAATTAAGCTTATTTAATAGTATAAATATATTTAATTTTATTTTTATTAAAAAAGTTTAAGGCTTTCTTAGATAATCTCTGCTAACTTCACTCAATCATTGACTTCTCGAAATTAACTTAATATTTGTATTTGCTTAATTTGTTTTTTAATATAAAATATTATGATCAGAGTTCTATCTTATAATACCCTAATTACTGTATATAAAAATATTACTTAAAGATAATTTAATTATAGTTTTTTAATAAATGAATAGTATTTTTCTTATTATTAATATATAGATTATTACTAAAATATAAAATACTTATAATTTCTAAAATAGTATTAATTTACTTAATTTTAGTTTATTTAAAAAATGTGTGTAATGTATAATAAATTCCTTAAATTGTAAAACTTTTAATTTTTTATTTATTTTATATCTATTATTAAACTTGGTCTGAAATACTATAGATACATATTTATCTCTACTAACTTTAATTAACACATTATTTATATAGGTAAATTAAAAAAATGGGAAAATGGAGAGAAAAAAAATCGAAAATTTAGCAAATAAAGGTTAGGAAATAAGCCAAATTAGAATAGAAAAAGCAAAGGTCATTGTAATTTTCGTCTTTGATTTCAAGGAAAATGATTATAAATTAGGAAAGCTCTTTAAAAACAGAACAGGAAAATGACTACGCATATGATTAATATGAGAAAATGAAGAAACTCTCAACAAGCAGGATAATATAATTTAATCTTTCAAATAAAAGGATAACTGATGACGCATATTTAGCAATTGTTCTTATAAACGATACACTTACGGAAATAACTTGTTCAAAATAAAGTTTTAACAGAAATAGAAGTAAAAGAGATATTGATATTGCAATTCTTTCCAACATCTTATAAAATACTGCTCTGGCTACAAAATACTCTAAAGACAAGAGAATTAAAGAACTTAAAGAGAACTAGCAAGACTTTTTATAAATAACAGTAAAGTTTACAAAATAGATTGAATACAAATAAACCTTAATCAAATGGAGGAGTAGTGGTAATCATCCACATAAAAATAATCGAAAAAAAGCATTGATAAAGATGGATAACTGAAACTGGCTGAAAATCTAAGAAAAATAAAATTTCTTAAATTTGAGTCGATGTTAGTAGTTTTTATTAAACAAAATTAAGTATCTTATACACTAATTCTTTATCTTAAGCTTAAATCATATTATTTTTAATTTTATTTTTTTCGAAGCTTTTATTTGTTTTATAAATGATCGGAAAATTTTATCGTGTAATTTGAATAAAAAATTATTTTATAAATTTTTTTAGATTCTTTCAAGAATTTTAACATTTTGCTATATTATAATTTGCTAAATAGCTCTAAAATTTATCTTATCAAAATATAACTTTTTCTGAAATTTGATTTTTGGGTTTTATTATCTAAATATTTCTAAACATTTTTAATAAATTAAATTATTTTAAATATTATTATGTAAAATAAAATGGACATCGGTTGAGGTCGGGAGAACTAGTAGGCAATTAGGTTCTGTGAATACTGCATTGCGTGTAATCTCGCATTAAATAACTCCAAGGGAAGGATTGACAAACTTGGAAGAGACAAGCCTAACTTGCCCGAAGTTTTTCGCTAGTAGTATGAAAGTTTGGCTTATGCGCTGCTAACGACTTAGTTACTAATTCCTATTTGGACCTTATTCATGAATACTGGAACATTTTATTCAAGATTCAAAAATAATTTTTACTAAATAGATTTCTCGTTTGGAGAAGATCACTTGATGCATTGAATTACTAGAATTTTAAAAAGAAGTATGAGAACATTTTTTTAATATTAATAGTGAAAGAGGTGCGCGCCATTGAGGTGCGACGCTCTCTATAATCATCTTTATTTATTATTATTCATTTATATAAATAAAAAAGATTATAGAACGCGTAACACCTCAATAACGCGCAGCTCTTAAATAAAGTTTTTTAAAATAAAAAAATTCTTGGTTGAAGTCTTTAAAAGTGCAAGCATTCTCTAATGAGTCTTCTTCAGGGCCGTAATTGGAATGCTCCCTAAAAAACCTTAGTATCTGGCATCTTTCATCATTAACGTTATTTGAGGCCTTTTCTGACTTGTATTCTCTTGGCTTTTATCAAGATTCCAGTTCGAATCTTCACTCATGGGGTACTTCCTGGTACCAGATTTTAAGTCAGTCTCTGTTATAGATTGTTCCTCCCTATTTAAAATATATTATATAATAAAATAATTTTGAATCCCTTTAATTTTAATTTTCTGATATATTTAGTATAAGAAAAGAATGCATATAAGAAGAAACTCCCTAGAATCTGATTATTTTAATTCTAGATCAAGAATAGATTCTATTTTATTTCATTCTTAATAAAAACTTTTGATTATTATACTTATTTATTTACCTCTTAATTTTCATTTTAAGTATAAAATACTGATTTAAAATATTTAAGCATAATTTTAAGCTAACTTAATTATTTATTTTAAAATGGGATAAGTAACATATATTTCTATTTTTTCATAAAATAAACTTAATAAAATATATAGTATTTTCATAATTATTTTTATTTAGCTTTATTTTAATTTTAATTAATGCTTTTGAGATAAATAATCTAAATATTTTGATTCTTTTATATTTAAAATTATTTTTATCTTAATTTTGATAAGAAGATAATAAAGTTATTATAATTTATTTAACAAAGTTATAGTTTAAATTTTAACTGCATAATTAATAATTTTTATCTTTTAGATAAATCTATTAACTTTATTTTTTTGGTGAAAGTAATTAAAAGTTAATTTTATAGTAAAGGTTTTAATTTAAAGCATATATCCTAAGAAATATATGTTTATTTAGATGAACAAATAAATGTAATACCTTATTAATTAATTTTTTGAAATAGAATATATATTAACTTACTCTTATTAGATTTTTAAGTTTATCTTGATCTAATTATATAAATTAAACTATATATATAGATATCTAATATTTGCTATATTGAAATAGTATCATAATTATTTATTTTAGTATTTAATTTTATATTTGCTTATATTAATTTTTTGCTTATAAAACTTTATTTTTTATATACTTTTAATGAAAAAACTAAGATAAGTTACTATATTTAAAATAATTTTCTATATAAATATATTTATCAATTTTTAAATTAATAAAATTTATTTAAAAGGCATATTTCAAAAAAATTATGCAAATATTTTATTTATGCATGTATAAATTTCAATATGATAGAAATAATTTATACATCCCAACTTATTATAAATTAAATCAAAAAGAAAAATATACTTTATTATTTTATATTAAGATATTTGCTTACTATGGAAGTAAATTGAATAGAAATTAACAAAAAGTGAGAAATATCCACTTTTTATAGTTATATCTATTAAAGTTTTATATGTATTAATTATATATCAAAATGTAAAATGAATTTATATAAAAGCAATAATATTTACTAACAGATTAATATAAATTTTAGATATTTTTAAATAGCACTAAATATTTTACTTTTAAATATGTTATATATTTAACATCATTTTATAATAAATAGATAAAGCTGATAACCAAGTTTTAATATACTTTATTATTTATAAATGCCATTATGTAATATTCTCGTAGAATTACAAATTTCGCATTTGCTTCAATTATTTTTTGTTGAGCCAAATCTTGTTGCTTACTGAAAATTAAATTCTCCTATGACTTAATAAACAATTTTATTTCGGTATTTAAATTTATTAATGAGATATCAAAATAAGGAGAATTCAAAAGCTCTCAAATTCTATTTTTATTTGAAAGCTTTAAGATAGGATTTTACTGGCTTTCTTTTTAGCTTTCAGAAGTATAGTGAGATACAAAATTATTCTATATCAATATACTTTATTTCAATATAATCTTGATAACTTTCTTAAATATTCTAGGTTTTTTTCCTCTTCGATTTCCAGAATCTTATTATTCTTGAAAAAATGAAAGATTAAACTACATAGATAACCTTTCTTTTAATGCGTTTTTAGCATTTAAAAATCCAGTTGCTTTTCTTCTTATTACATCCCTATTTTTGACTCATTTTATTACTAGTTTTCAGGTTTTTTAATATTCATTTTAATTATAGTTTTAATTCTATTTCTACATTTTAAATTTCCTTTATTAACACTCTATAAGCATCAATTAGAGCGATTAAGTCTCTCTTTTTACTAATTTTAATTAAATTAACATTCAATCTAATTATATCAATTAATTTGAAAATCATTTTGCTAGCTCATCAGTCTTTCTTTGTGCTTTGAGCAGATATCTTAAAATCTTTATTTCTCTGTTTTTTAATTGAAAGCTCTTTCTTAATTTCTCATACAATGGGGCTAAATTGTTCTTCAGATTTTTTTAATTCTTATATTTTAAAATAATGGAAAGTTTTCTCTAAATTTAAAGGAATGGATAATCTTATATATTTGCTTTTTATTTTTACATTTTTTCATCTTCTTTCTTGTACGATAAAAAATTTTGATTCATTTTTTTATATTGTGTTAATATCCATTTATTTTCTTATTCTTGGATTAATAGCTTTCTGCTTATTAAATTAAAGCCTTTAAATTTTCATTCAAAAGAAGAACGTTCTTTTATGTCTTATCTACTTAATTAAATTTTTATTAATCTATAAAAAAAGCTAATTAAATAGGATAAAGTAATTATAAAATATATAAAAGTATATGATGCTATTATAATTTATACTTATAATTAACTTTAATTAAATGCTATAATTTTTACATTATTTTTTTGTTTGTAGTGCTCAAACTTTCCTCTCTCTGTCATACAAATTTTTTATATATCCTCTTAAAATTTATTTTCAAATATCTCTTATTCTTTTTTTCTTCAATTTTCATATTAATTTTTCCTTTATTCTTATGTTCCGCTTTTATTTAAATAATTTATCTTATTCAGTAGGATTCTTTAGTTCCTAAATTTACTTGGTCTTTCGTCGTTTATTTATTTAAAGTTTTTGATTTAATCAAAAGGTTTTGTTAGGTATCTCTCATTTTTTGTAAATTTATATCTTGCTCCTTATTAGTTTTCTATTTTTAGAAAATTATTAAAATATAAGATTTAATATAGCTATTTTATTTCCTTTTTTATCCTATCTTAATCTCTTATTTGGGTGTTATGAAAAATTGTTCTTAATTATAATGTATTAATAATCTATTAAATAGCTTATAAATAAATTTAGTGGAAAATAATAAATGTTATGCTTAGATAACTGCCTCAAATGTATATTTTATATTAAATATACAAATTAAATAAAAATCAGAATGGGAATTATTTAAGATGTCACTATTTGATATTACTTTTCATTTATTATTATTAGTATTACAATAAAATTTTAATTCCAAATATATAAGGATCAAAGGATTTCTATTATTTTACTTTATTCATCAATCTTAGCTTAAAAAAATTAATTTATAGTAAGTTCGATTATGAAATATAAAATAATGGGCTCAATGTATTATGACTAAATATACTTGAGTCAACTATTTACTTATGAGCAATAATCATAATTATATTTGTTTATCAAAAATCTTTACTGGAATTTACAAAGTAAAAGACAGTTTATATTTGGAAAAAGTCAATAAAGATACTTAAGACATAGGAAGAACAAAAAAATATTATAATCGATAATAAGATAGAAGAAGGTAAGTAGCAAGGTGTAAAAGCTGTAAATGACATTTCTAAACATATATAAAATGAAGTATCTGATTTAAATCAGAATCTTCGAACAATAACTTTCTATTAAAGTTAATTAAAGATACACTTTGATGAAATAAAAAAATCAATAATATTTAACATTTTTTCAAATGCTTAAAATAATAAATACAATTACGAATTTTATAATAAAAATAAGATTAATTATTTAAAAAGCAATATCTATTTTGAAAGAAATGATTAAGATTATAAATAATATTTAAATATATTTTTATTTATATTATTCTGTTATAAAATTTTTATTTTATAAATATTATAAAAGATATTTATCTTCTTTCGACTTTCAGAAAATTTTAAAGATAATCTATGATTCTAAGTTATAATAAATTATTTACTTTGCTTTCTTATTTTTTCTCCATTCAAAAGAAGTTATAGAATTAATTAAAATAATTTTTTTATTTTAGTTTAAAAACTTTATATTTTCTTTTGTTTATCAATATTTTAAATTCTAAAATAAAAATAATTTACAGCCTTTTTTAAAATTGAGTTAAAACTTATTACACTATTGATTATCTTTTCTATCTTTAAAAATTTAGTAAATAATTAGCATATAAAATAAAAATATCATAATTTTATTTAAGTTTATTTATTGATAATAATTCAAAACTTGCAAACTTATTTACTTTCTTGCCAGATACTAAAAATAATGTTTCTAAAATTCGAACTTTAAAAAATTCTAAAAATAACATATTATCAAATATTTAAAATAGTTTTAATTTTAGTAAAATATTTATAATATTTATAATATAGATATGCATAAATGATATGCAAAAGTGATAACATAACATAATTTATTAAAGTGGTTTCACCTTTTTTTTGTTAATCACAAAATTAGAATTTGTAAAAGTTTTTCTTATCAGAAATCTTCGATATCATATTCATCTGATTTTTCTGGATCGTAAATTCTTATAAATTGCCTATTTTTTCCTCTTGCTACTGCTTGGAAATCAAATCCTACTTATTAACTCTCAAATTGTCTCAGTGTATGTGTAATCTTTGGAGTTTCTACGTAAGGTTAAAATATTTTTTTAAATATATTCTTCCGTTTCGTGCACAATAGATCTTAAATAGATTTTTGATTCCTCTTTTTGTTTCATAAAATTATTTTCTTTTGAATCTATAGCATTGGCTTACCTTATGTCCGTGTTTTTTAAAGTATCAGCATCTTTTTTCTATTTTCTAATGGGAGAGGGACGAATTCTGCATTCCTCTTGATTCAGGATCCGATTGTTAATTAAGTTGGATCTGCTCAAGTTAATATATTTTCGGGTAAAATTTTTGTCTTAAATTAAATTCTATTTTATTAGTTTGCCTTTCTATCTCTTAAGAAGATATCTGCAATTTTTATTATTTCTAAGGATTTTATTCATTCAACAAATTGTTAATTTATAGCATTAGAGATTATGTTAATTATTTAAGGTCTTAAACTTCTTTTATTAACTTCTAATTGTCCAATGTACCAATCATTTTTATTTTCTTATTTCACTGCAATTTTTTTTCTTTTTCATCTTACTTTTTTATATTTATAATGTAAATCTAAGCTACCCTTTCATGTCAACTTTGTTAAAAAAATTTCGATTATCAAGATAGAAAGTCTGTTACTTTATCTTGTAGTCATATTTTTTGTCTTTCTTGTGTTAGCGAACGATTTTAAGATAAAAATCTTATTGAATGCTTAAAATGTTAAAATACTTACAACAACATAAATGAAATACAATAAAATAATAGTGAAGTAGTATAAAACAAAGATAAAGGATGAGAAAAAGAAAAATAGTAAAAAAATATTAAAATTAGCTCAAATAATTAGATAAATTCACCTTAAGTAGAGTCTAACTAATTTTTTAAAGAGGTTCGGAAAAAATTGTTTAAGAAATCACAATTTATTAAATAAGATAATTTAGTATCTAGATAATTGAAATATTTGTCATTTATAGTGTACTAGTAAATACTATTATAACTTTAGGTATTATTACGAAAGAGATTAATGACTATGGAAGTTTTATGGAGGTGAAATACTTTATATTAAAAATAAAATAGAATGAACTTTCATACAAATCATTTGTTCTGATGTTACTTCCTTGATAATTGATGGCTAATATCTATCTAAAAATGTTTGCAACTAAATTTTAAGTTCCTTTAATTAATCTCTCAAACTAAAAAATATAGTTAAGGAAAACACTCAAAAAAGTAAAAATAATGAAGATTTACCCTAATTATATGGAAAATCTTTAAGTGAACTCTCTCTTTGTTCTAGATTAAAAGAATTGGACTTATTTAATTTATTAATAGAGGATAATGATTTATATTTTCTTTAATAATTAAACTAACTAGAACAATTAAACATATAAGATAATAACTAATTAACAGGTAGCTTCTTAAATGATTTTTGTATAAAATTAAAACTAAAATAATTAATTTTTATAAGTGAAAACATCAAATATACATTATTAAGAAAATACTTAGAAATAAAAGGAAGTTTTCTATAATAGGTATAGATAAGTAGAAACGAAGAAATAGAAGATTTTATAGATTTATGTCCTAATATAAATAAAGAAATATAATTATTTGGAAATAAACAGTTAAATAGTTAAGTTTTACTGAAATTGAAGCATAATATGACAGAGTTAAGAATTTGATAATAAAATTTCACTCAATTAACTTTTAATAATTTCTTATCAAATAAGTATGCTAAAATAGAAATTATTGAAATTTTACAATGCCCTAACTTTAACGATGAAAATTTGATTCTTTTATTATAAAATTTACCTAATTTAAAAACTTTAAGTTTGGGAGATTTAAATATATCAGATAATGGCTTTAAAAAAATAGGAGAATTTGGATAAAATTACTAAGAACTTCTAATTAACTAGAATAATATTACAGAAGAAACTTTAAGCTTCATATTTACTAACTGTATGAAACTTAAAATTATATGACTAATAAATTTAAACTCACTAAAAAGTTAAAATTTATAAATAATTAATTAGTATTGTGAATAAGTTAACAGACTATACTTTAAAAACTTTGGAATTGATGGATAAGAGTGGATTGAAGAAATAATAAAAATGAAAAATCTTAAAAATTTAAGTCTTATTAAATGTAAAAATCTTACAGATAATGATATTAGATAAATAATAATAAGTGGAAAAAAATTATACAGTTTGAATATAAATTAAAATTAATAAATAACAGATTAGGCTTTTCCAATTTTAGATGAAAAAGGTTGTATATATCCTATTTATTAAGTTTTAACATTTTTAGATCTTGACGATGTGCCTTAGATCAGTGAAGAGAAAGTAGTTAAAATGTTCAAATAATTTAAAAGATTGTTTGTATAAAACGACAAAGTAGAAAAAATAGGGTTAAATGAAGAAACAAACGAGGTAGATTTTGATTTAGAAATAAAACTAGACTTAAATGAAGAAGCTAAAATGCTTAAAATCTGAGATGAACAAAAAAAAGACTAAAAATTAATCTTTTAAATATGTAATAAATATATTAATTTTATATTATTGATAAAAATTTCGGATTTTTTTTTAATTACTTTGATTATCATCATTAAAACTCCAAATTTTCAATTTAAAATGGCTAAAATTTGATTTTCTATATCTTAAATGTTTTATGTTTGTAATATTCAGAAAAACTTAAACCTATTTTTATAAGCTATCTCAAATTATATATAAATCTTTCAATTTATTTAAATATATATTTTTCTTTCAAGATCAACAAATCTCTAATTTATTTTTCTTTAAAGATTTATTTAAAGCTTAAAACTTTTTTTACAATTTCTAAAGTAATTTTACTTTAGAAATAATAATTTTTTCTTTGTTTTTTTTGTTCTAAATTTTTTTCTATTTTTCCTTCCATTCTCATTTTCATCTTTAACTAGATACGCTCTTTTTTTTTTAATGATCCAATTACCTATTCATGATTTTTATATTCTACTAAAGTCTGTATATAAAAAGCCTAATCTTAAAAGATATTTCTAAATATAATTAAATTTCTTTTTTATTTTTTTTCTTAAATATTTCTTTAATTTTAATTTTCATAAAGTGATATCCTTCTTTTTGACTAGACATAAAATTAATTAGTAGCTTAGAGAATTGTATATTGTTTAAAAGACTTTAAAAAATATTTAATCTTAAAAATCTTCCAAAAGTTTTAAAATTGTTCGAATTAAAAATAAGGCAATTCTAGAAATTCCTTTTTATTATATCTAATTTTTATATTTCTTTTCTAACTTTAATAAACTTTATTTTTAATTTTTTAATTATGTGATATTTAATATTTCTTTATGCAAAATATGGAAAAAATTTAATTATTTAAATTTTTCAAATTATTTTATGTTTTCCTATTTCGGAAATTTAAAATTAATTTTTTTAATAGTTTAGATTTTTATTTCTTTATTTACATTTCTTATTGGCTGGTAAAGCCTTTATTTTAAATAAAAACAAAAGAAATTAATTATATTATTCCTAAATGAAAAATTTATCGAAATTAATATAAAACTTTTAGAATTACTTTATTAAAATTAATTTAAAATGTTTGAATACAGTTAAATTCTCACGTGCTTCTTTCTCTGAACAACCTCTAAATGGATATAAGTTTTATTTTCTACTTACTTGCTTTTACAAGAAAGTTTTATTCCTTAATTAAAGACCACAAGTTTTTATTAAGACTCAATAACCTTTCCTTATGTGTTCTCTTCAAGACCTTGATCTCAATTAGTTATCTTTCTAAGTTAAAAGTATACTTAAAAAATTAAAAAATTTTCCTCCTCCTTTTTGATTATTATATTATGTATTTTGTTCTCTTTCTTGTTTAAAATAGTTTAAATAAGGATAAATAAACTATATTTCTTATTATAGAATTTTTAAGAAAATTAATTGATGGACCCTAGTCAACCAAGTAGATAATCAGAGGCAGTGCAGTCTCTTTAATAATGCTCTAGAAATAAATGTGTGATAAGACAAGCTTATTAGAGGGTTTGCTCAGCAATATAAGAAGCTGATTAATATCTCGGAGACAAAGTTTGAATAACGAGCACCTAAGTCCAGTTTAGAGTTTTCTTCAGTCTTCATATTTCCTAATATAAACAAAAGCTGGAAAATATCGTAAATTATGACTGAGATTAATTAAAACTTTTATGTAAAAAATTTTAATTCGGTTGTGATATTTAGCCAAAGATTTTGAATTTCCTCAGATTCATTTTAACTCCATCCTTCGGAAAGAATTGAGAGAAATGAGGTAATCAATTTAGATTTAAAAAACAGATAAAAAATGGCAGATTGCTTCAAGAAAAGTTTGTAACCTTCTATAAGAGAAGAGAAAACAAGAATTGCCATATCATAAGTCTATGCATACTTTAATAGACTTGATCTTCTTCTAAAGCACTTGAAAACTTCGTTGAAGAAGTTAAAAAGTAAATATCCCAAATTAGTAATAAGAATGATATGTTAAAAAGAAAAAAGAAAACTTACAAAATATCACACACCGGGAATATCAACAACTGAAGAAAAAACCATGTAAACGACATGAAATTATTACGTACCATAAATGCGATTTCGATTTTGGAATTGAGAAGTTAATATTGCTCATCTTGCCCAAATGATCTTAAATCTCCAGAGAAAAATACAGAAGTTCGAGCATCTTAACCATTATCTCGCAGAGAAGTTGAAGGAGAAATTAATTGAATTGAGAATTACGAAAGCCAAATGAATGAACTCTTTAATATTTAGAACGACCAAAGAAGATTCTTAATTAGCTGGATGGAGAGTTACGAGCCAGCAGGAAGAAGAGTTAAATCTATGAAACCAAAGACTAAAGCAAATTAGCAATGGAGCAGTGTCGATTTATATGGAATCTAAAGGTCGACTCTAGAAAAGAGAAAATGATAAATATTATGAAGATAACCTTTTGCTGTGGAAGTTCATAACTCCTATAATGCAAATTTTTTTAATTCCAACAGAAACAAATGAATTACTGGACTCAAGAATAATATAAGAAGAACAAGAGAAAGTAGGCTGAATAGAATTTATTGCAGCTCAAGTAGCACAATATATAAAAATTAGAAAGATATAATTAATCTAATTTTTAGTTAAATCTAAAGGAAACGTGGAAAAACCTTAGATCTTTATTTCGCTAAAATTGGAAGTTAAAAATTTTAATTGAGCAGTGGGAGCATGAACAATTGCCTTCCGATATTCCCCATAATGGAGTACATTTTTAATAATATCTTATATAATAATAGCAAATATTTTTATTCTAGTATAAAAATAAATAAGATTTAGTTTTTTTATTGAATAATTTAATAATTTAATCTTAAAATTGAAAAAATTTTGTTTTTATAATTTTGTTAAAAAAGTTATTGTTTAACTTCAAAAAATCTAAATTAAAATATTAGTTATAAATATTTAAATAGAATATTTAATTTCTTGATTATTATTATTCTTAATTTAATTTTATAAAATATTGCAGATAAATAAATAAGAGAGCACGTAGCACCTCAATGGTGTGTAGCTCTTTAATAAAGATTTTTAAATTAAAAAAATTATTTACCGAAGTCTTCACAATGTTAACATTCTTTTGTGAGTCTTGTCTTTTATAGGGTCGTGATCGGTATGCTTCATAAGAGAACTTAGTATCTGGTATCTTTCGTCATGAATGTTACTTGATGCCTCTTCAGTCTTGTCTTTTCTTGGCTGCTACCAAGAGTCTTGTTGTGTTCTTCGTACTTGGACATTTGTTAGTACCAGATCTTAAGTAAATCTCAATTGGAGGATTGATCCTCACTATTTATTTAAATATATTTTTTGAATCTTTTATGAATTTTTTTAATATTAGCATTTATTTATCATTATTTATTTATTTTTTTAATTTAAAACTGGATAGTGAATTCACTGTGTTTAACTACGGAAAATTACAAGTAAAAAAAACTTTTAAATATTAAAAATATGAAAATTCAAAAGAAGGAATTAGAAAATAAAAATCCTTACTGTTTTAAATTAAATATTTGGAAAAAAATAGGAATATCAAACAAAAAATAAAAGATAAATTGAAAAATAATATGTAATAAATAAGAAAGAATATTATAATGACATTGGAGAAATTTATTGATTTAAATAATATTATTTGAGGCAATAAAATATTTCAAAAGATAGTTAATTACGATTTTAAATATGAGAATAAAGAAATTTAGTAATTTAAATTATTTTATTTAAACTATGAATAGCGCTATTCTAAAGGTAGGATTTCTTTAATATATTATTATTATATAATATTTTTTATTATTATTATATAATATTTTTAACTTTAAATTCTATTTTTAATAAATTGAAATGCTAATTTTTAAATAAACAAATTTTAATTTTATTTATTTAAATCTTAGAACTATTAAAAAAGAAAAATAATTAGTTATTTTCTAAAATAATTAAATAAAAGATTTATTCTATTTATTTATTTTAAAAAGTTTTTTAAAAAATTAATGAAAAATAAATGTTAAAATTAAGGTTTTTGGCCAGAAAAATTTGTATATTTATTTAAATAAAAAATAATAATTTTAATTTAATGTATATACTATAATAATTTAAAGCACCCCCATTAAATAAAGAAAAAACTAAAAAAATACATTGGCTTTAATCATTTAATTTTAACATATGTTCATTAAAATTTTAACATATAATATTAATTTCAAAATATTTTAAACTTAGCTGCAACTTTCTATTATGATTATAATTTTTTATCTATAATAAATCTGAAAGTAATGTTATCTAACTATTAAAAATATCATTATTTATTTTTTATTTATATTAATTAATTTTTTGCAAACTTTTTTTTCTTATTGAGATAATACAAATAATTCTCTCTTAAACTCGAAATAATATAACTTTAGAATAATTCAAAAAGGAAATATTTTTAAAATTTGTAAATATTTAAAATATTTTACTACTTAGGGCGGGGATTAAGGATAGTGATAATTTGAAGACGTTTAAATTCTGTATAAGAGTTGTAATGTTTGATGATATTTAATGATAAAATTTAAATTAGATTAAGTTAATCATGAAGAGCTAATTTAAAAATCATTTTATGCCTATTTCCGCGTTGGCAAGCTTTATTTATGTTCTTTTACTTCCGACGCAGCAGACTTTAATCTGTTAGTTGTAAATAACTTTTCCTAAAGCATTAAAATAAAAGGCCAAATTTAACCTGTTGATGGATTCAACAACATTGAGTACGAATTTTTAACTCTTATTCATATCAAATGAAATATCATAGGTTCACATGACTCAGAATTAAGTACCGATTATTTCTCATTAAAGGTATTGCTTTCTCTATCTATTGTAGTTGAAAGTTTGTTCAAAGTAAGAAGAGATTAGGAAGAGAGTGATGTAAAAGAAGTAAACCATTAAATAAACCTTATGCTAAGTAAATCCAGATAATCTTAGTAGGTAAGTGGTTGAAAAAATTATCTATGCACCAGCACAAATACAATACTTGCTTCTCTTCCACCCAATTTCACTCTACATTCTTTAGTTTTTTTTCTAATAAATCACATCTTTGTAATTCTTGCTAATTAATTATTAAGCCTTAACATTAAATGTCAGTGAATAAAGAATAAGTTAAACAGTTGAAAAATCAAGAAAATATTAATGTTAAGATAAATAATTTTGAAGTTTAGAAATGGATAGTAGAAATTGATGCTGTAAAGAGTTTATATAAAATAAATATCTCAAGAGGAATACTTTTAATTTATTTCAATCATCTCATTAACAAAATTTAATTTATACATATTAGTAGAATTAACAAGATTATATCATGCAACTAAATTAAATTATAAAAAATAAATTTAGAGACTAGATTAACAAATATTTATGCTTGTAAATTTAATTAATTTTGAACTAATTAAAAAAAGAGAAAAATAAATAAAGCAGCTTTTCTGTTATTGTAATCATTATATAATAACGTAAATAATTTTAATTAAAAAGAAATTTCTTATTCATTTTTTGAAAAATATAATAATTCAAAAAAAATAAGTGTTAATGAGTTTGAAGAAAGAATATTTTAAGCTAAACAAAATAAAATAAAATTTTCTGTATGTCATTAAAATTAAAAAATAAATATTAAGATCAAAATAAATACAAAACTTGAAATCAGGAAGACAAATTAGATAAGTAAAGACATTCTTAAAGGTTTGATTATTTTTATTGATAGAAAAATTTAATAAAATTTATTGTAAAATTAAAACTTAATTTGAAGTTCTAAATTTAGTTTATTCACTCTTCAAGTGCTTTAAAATTCTTCACTTAAAGCTAGCTTCATTGTTAAAATAAAATCTGTCTCTTTTGCTTCTATATTTAATCCTAACTTTTCTACTTTTTCATTCTATACTAGCATTCTTTTAAATTATCTTGCCAAACTTAACACTTTTTATTCGCTTATTTAAGGTAAATCTTCAAGATCTAGATCAGTTAAAACTTTATAAATAGGATAAATACTACCTTATTCATCATAAATTGGTAAAGCTTAATCCGTTATTTAGTTGTTTTGTATTAAATTTAACCTATATAATTTTTTCCCACTTACTATTAATGTTCTTATATCATTATCTGTAAGAGTATTAATCTAAATAAGACTTAAATCTTTAAGATTTTAAATTTTAATTATTTCTTGTATTCAATCTTATCCATCAATTATAAAGTTATTAAAATATAATTAGTAAACTTAATCACAATATTGGTTAATTATTTTTAAAGTTTAACTTTTAAGTTAGTTTATGTTTATTAATGATATAATTTTAAGTTTCCTACAATTAGTATAAATGAAGTTTAAAGTTTCCTCTTCTATATTATTCTAGTTTATTAGAAGTTCTTAGTAATTTTACCCATATTCTCCTATTTTTCTAAAACCTTTTTCTGATACACCATTAGCTCCCAAACTTAAAGTTTTTAGATTAGGTAAATTTTTTAATAAAAGAGTCAGATTTTCATCGTTAAAATTTGGGCATCCTAAGATTTCTATTAGTTCTAGTTTAGTTTAATTGGTGGATAAGAATTTATTAAAAGTAGCTGTAGAGAAAATCTATGAGTTTATTTTTAACTCTTTCATATTATAATGCTATAATTTTATTAAAACCTAATTTCTATAATCTTTACTTCAAAATAATTCTATTTATTTATTTAAGTTAGGACATAAATCTATAAAATCTTCTATTTCTTCATTATTACCAATCTATATCTGTTATATATGATTTCCTTTTTATTCTAAGTATTTTCTTACTAAAGAATAATTAATATTTTTACTTATAAATTTTATTTATTTTAGTTTTAAACTCAAACAAAAATCATTAAATAAGCTACCTGTTAGTTTATCATTGCCTTATAAGTTTAATTATTCTAAATTATTTAAATATTAAAGGAAATATAAATCATTATCCTCTATTTTAAAATTTTAAAAATTTAATTCTTTTATCCTAGAACAAAGAGAGAGTTCGCTTAAAGATTTTCCATACAATAAAGGTAACTCTTAATATTTTTCTTAATTTAGCGTTTTTTGCTTCACCTTATCTTTGAGTTTGATAATTTAACTAAATGTATTTAAAATTTGCTCTTAGATATTTTATGATAGTTAATGTCCATTAATTATCAAGGAAGTAACATCAGATCATATGATTTGTTTAAAAGTTCATTCTATTTTATTTTTAATATAAGGTATTTCACCTCCATAGAATTTTCCAAGTCATAAATATCTTTCGTAATAATACCTAAATCTATAAAAGTATTTGCTTGAACACTATAATCTGCTAATATCTCAGTTATCAAGATACTAAATTATCTTATTTAATATATTGTGATTTCTTAAAAATGTTTATTTAAAGCTATTTGAAATAGGTAAATATAAATCTACTTAAGGAGTACTTTACTAATTATTAGAGTTATTTTTAAAATTATTTTATTATATTTCTTTTTCTTATTATTTTTCTCTTCTTTATACTAATTCACTACTAGTTTAAACAATTTCTTATCAACTGTTGTAACCATTTTAACATTATGAGCATTCAAACAAATCTTTGTCTTTAAATCGATCGGCTACACAAGATAAGCAAAAGATATGATTACAAGGTAAAATAAGAGATTTTCTATCTTGACAGTTGTAATTTTGATAGCAAAGAGGACAAAAAAGGATGACCTAGGGTTACATTATAGAGATAAAAAAGTTAGATAATAAAGAACATAAATTATAGTGAAATAATAAAAAATAATAATAATTAATAATAATATATATGTTATTAACTAGTATTATATAGAATTATTTTATTTAGTAGTATATTAAATATTTATTTATTGACTTTAATAATTTCTACATATATGATAGTTAAATATTTTTAATTTAAAAACTTTATGTTTTTTAATTTGTTTGCTAGTTTTAAATACTATAATTAAATTTAGCAAAAATATTTTAACTCTTAATATTAATAAAGTTAATATTACTATTTTTTACTTTCTTAAATATCTTTAAAAATTATCACTTTTCTACTTATTTTATATAATTATATTATAACTAATTAATAATTTATTTTATATATAAAACTACTATAAATAAATACTATTTTATGAGATAAGCATTATTATTTCATATTATAAATTAAATAGTAAATAAACTATAAAATTAAAACTTAAGGATAAGAAAATATATTGTGCAATTAAGAAATAAATTAAATAAATAGTTTTATTTTATTTTAAAAATAATAAAAATGCTTGCTTTTTAGAAATAAACAGATAATTTTAATTTTTATCTTTTTTAAGTAAGCATATTATTGAATTACAAATAATAGATTAAAATTATTTATTTTAGTATAAAAAGTAAACTATAATTTTATATATTAAAGTATTAAATTTTTTAAAAGCTTTAAATTTATTTATTTTATTTAAAACTTAAATATTTAGTACTTTTTTATAATTATGATATAAAAAATAATATCTCTTTCTTATTAAAATATGAATTAAAATATATGTATTTTAAAATAATATTGTATAAACTTAAGTTTATTTTAATATGAAACTAAGTTAATGTAATAAAAGATGTTTGTAAGATATAAATAATAATTTAATACATATAATATAAGCCTAAGTAGCTCAATAGGTTAGAGCGTTTGGCTGTTAACCAAAAGTTTGGTAGACTGTATCTTTTTTCAATTTAATAGTTGTGTAAAATATCTATTTCTAGTTATTTACTTATTAAAATAAATTTTTATCTTGTTTATACTATTATTTGATTCTAGAGTTTTCTTTCGATTTCTTTTTTCTTGTATTTCATACATCTTAAAATATTATAAAAATAGCCTTGTTTTATCCTCTTATTTTCTATAGTTTTAATAATTTTCGGTATTTTTGTATAATTTCCAAGCATAAATATATGAAAATTTCAACATCTACATTATTCTCATTTCTTTACTGAGATTTTCATTTTATTTAATTCTATAGTATCCACAACTATTAAAATAGAAAAATAAATATTTTTATATGATTTGGCTTAATTTTAAAGATAATTTTGCTTTTTTTACATCTCTTTATTTTAATAATGAGAAATTTTTAAAAATACTTAAAACAACTTTCTAACCAGAAGTTTATGAATAAATTAAAAAAATTAATAATATTTTATATAATTTAAATATTTTAATAGTTATTTAATTATTTTTATCTTTTATATATTAATTTTTATATACAAGTTATTAAGAATTTTAAGTTAAATTTTAAAGTAGTTTCTTGAAAATACTAATTTCCTAGTACTTAATTGTAAAATAATAGAAACTTATTTAAATTTATTTTTCTATTTTTTCTTAGGCTTTGAATTGGAATTATTTTTCTTCTTTATTAGACTTATTCATAAAACATTTAGCGAAATAAAATATTTAGTTAAAGGAGAAAATAAATAGAAAATAGCTAGAAATTTCGATTAATAATTTATAAAATATTTAAATTAATTGTTATAGATTATAAAATTTGTTTTAATTATTTAGTTTACATTTAATTAAGATATGTATGCTAAAATAAATATAAGTTATTAATTTTATTTTAACTAAAATAATAATTTAAATAAATTAAAAAAATAAAATTTTCAAGAATTAGAAAGGAAATTATTTAATTTAGATAAATAAGAAATTAATCAATTTTATTATATAGCGAGTAAAATATCTTTGGCACGCAACTCTTTAAATATTAATATTAGTATTAATATTAAAAAAATTGTTCTCATAGTTATGATGCCATTCTAATCGTTCAATAAGTCATTTAGCTTCATCGAATGGTAATCTACTTATTAAAAAATATTTTTGATGCAAATGTTCCAGTCTTCTTAAATAAAATTCAAATAAGAATTAGTAATTAAGGAATTAGATAGTCTGTCAGTCAAATAATTATATTACTAACAAGAATCCTCAGCCAAGCTAGGTGGGTCTCTTCCGAGCTCGTCCACCCTTTTCCGTGAGGGTCGATATCCATATTTTATATTATATAACAACTAAATATAAAAAAATAAAAAACTTAACTATCACTAAAAATTATTAAATAAAGACAATTTTAATAGCAAAAAATATTAATAAGGAAGGATTTAAAATAATAATATTATAATATAAGATAAATAATCTAATTATTATTTATATGTACAATCTAATTTTTTATTAGAGTTATAGTGATTATTTGTAAGTTTAAATATAGAAAAATATCTAAAAAGTTTGATTGTACATATTTATTATGAATTAGATAAGATTTAATTAATTTTATCTTATTTAGTTAACCTTTAATAATATAACTTTAAATCATATTATTAACTCTAAATTCTAAAAAAAAGGAAAACAAATCTAAAATAATATTATAATAAATTATCATTAGAAACTAATTTAAAATATTAAGTAAAATATCTATTTAAACTAAAAGAATCTTTAATTCTGCTAATTTTATTTCATTAATGCTCTATCTTATCCTTTTAAGTAATTAAAATAACTATATTTTTTTATTAAATAACTAAATATTTTTTTAATCTCAGATTTAAAACTTAAATTAATAAAAGTTTATCTAAATATTGACCTAAATGATTATTAATTTTTAGGGAAAATAATTTTTAATTTAGAAGAGCTTTAGTGTAAAATATTAAAAAAATTATAGTAAATAAAAATTATCCTATAAACTATTTTATCTCAAATAATAAATTAAATATTTACCCATAGAATTTTAGATTATACTAAAATCATATATATATTATTAAAAGAAAATCAATAAAATATTTATAGAGACTAATATTTTATCTATGCAAAATATTTTAGTAAAAAGATTGATAAATAAACTTAAATATCTTTATTTAAATGCTAGATAGCATTTTTTATTTATAAAAACTAAGAATTATATTCTTTATCTTTTTAAAGAGATTTTAAATTATTTTTTTAAGTAAATCATAAGATTATATATTACCAAATATTTTAATTATATATTAATATTTATTATGGACAACATATTTTTAGATTAAATGCAAAAAATTATTTATATAAAGGATTTTTGCTAGCTCTATTAATGACATATTTCCAAAATCCTATAAAATATTTAATATTTTTAATTTAATAAACTAATAAAATTTAATTTAATCAAAATTTGCTAAATTATGCTATTAGCAAAGATTAAAAATATTGTTTTTATAGCAATAATATATTTAATATATCATGTGAAAAATAAAATATTTTTAGTAAATAAATCTAATTTCATCATTTTAAATATCAAAAATAATGTTAAAAATTTTATATTATTAATTTATCATTTTTTTATACAAATTGAATAAAGTAAATTTAAAGTATATATTTATTTTTGTATATTTTTATAATGTAAACAATTAAAATTATCATATATTTAAAAAATAAGTTCTAAAAAATCAACAAGATAACTTTTCCAAAATTTAAAAATTGACATAATTATATTTTTTTATCTGCTGCTATTTAATTTAATTTAATTATTTGTTGAAATAAAGTAGTAATCTTCTTTGTCTGCATATGTTTAAAGATATTTTTATCTTTTTATTTATTTATAAATAATTTATATAATTAGTTTATAATCATAATTAATTATTGTTTTATTTAAATTAAATAGTTAAGTAGATTTACTTTTATCTAGAAATTTACTTTTTAAATATTTAACATATTATAATTTTTTATGCTTTATTATATTATTTTCTAAACGTAAATGCTTAGATATCCTTTATTTTACACTATAATATTCAAAAATTATTCAATAAAAAATTAGATTTAAGGTATCTTTATTTCTATATTTATGCAACTGATTAATATATAAATAAATCGAAAAAATTATCTTAAAATGTCTTATAGACAAAAGGCAAAGCATAGTCAGAATAATATTAATAAATTATTCTCTAAAAGTTCTTAAGTATGCATTAAGAAAACTAATAAATTACTTCGCCATCGCAATCAACTAAGGAAACAATTTCATGATTAATCTCTAGTAGATTTAATAAAATAAGAAAACTGACATCTTAATCTTGAATAAAGCAAGTTATCTTATATTAAAGAAATCAGGATGTTATAAGAATAAGCATAATAAAAACTAAGTTAGTTTGCAGAAATCATAGAAAGTTTATTTTTTAAAAACTTATCTCATAATGCTGTCATGGATGTTGAACAAGAATTACAACCAAATAGACAGAAAGGAAGAAAGAATACCTAAACGCAGGTTTTTTAAATATTGAACATTTGATTAAATTTCAAAATAAGAGGAAAGCTGAAAATTAGAAAATCTGAAATAAAATAAGTAATTTTTAAGTTACTGAATGGAAAAGTTTTATAAATGAATTTTAAGAAATTTAAAGTCTTCAGTATTATTAAATATTCGTCAATGATTTGAACTCTAACTAAAAACTTTAAATCAAGACAGGAAGAATACATGTAGATACGTAATATCATAGCAAAGACGAAAAAAGATAAAACTTTTCACTAGGGAAATTATTTTTAATTACTTTAAAAATCAACAGTAATGAACTTAATTGAAGATAATATTACTATAACTCTTTTTTATTATTTAATTTAATTTAAATAGGGTGGAAAGCCCTCTCCTTAGGATGTTGCTTGGAGGCCCAGCAAGGCAACAAAAAAATAAGCGCGGACGGAGGATAAATCGGAAGAAGATAAACCAATAACAAGAGAAGGAAGATGTGACAAGCTGGAGAACTCTGAATGCCAGGAAGAAACTTTTTTCATCTTTGGTCGGGGAAATGTACCCGTAATCGCATATTGCATCCTATAATTTGGAAGGAAAAATTACAAGGATGTACTGCAGGAAGAGGAAACAAGGAAAGAGAGAAAAGAGAAACCTATAAAAAAATTTTAGACATTAAATAAAATTAATTTAAAGAGCTACTCACCAACGAGAGTGCTACGCGCTCTATAATAGAATTTATTTATTTATAAAAATATGGATTTCGGCCGCGTTCGGGAGAACTAGTAGGTAATCTGGTGCAGTTTATACTGAATTGCAAGTAATCTCGCACTAGATGCCACCACGGGGTAGGTTAGACAATCTCGAAGAAGCAAACCTAACTTTCCTTAGGATTCTTGCTAGTTTTATGAACATTTAATTGAAGCACTGTTAATGATTAACTACTTTTCTTTTGATCTTTCTTAAGAAGACTGGAATCTTTGGTTCAAACCTTAAGAATAATTTTTAATAAGCAGATTCCCCATTTGGAGAAGCTTATGCAATTTATTAGACGAATAGAATGACAACTAGAAGTATGAGTACACTTATTAATATTAAATATTAATATTGAAAGAGTTGCAAGCTAATGAGGTGCTACGTGCTTAATTTTTTGATTAAAGTGCATGTTTCACCTCAATAGCGGCCATCACTGTTTAAAAGCCAATTATTAAAGTCTATCAAGATCGCATTTATTCTGATGAAGGTTTCTCTTCTAATTGTGGGCATGGCTGCATCTCTTAATCTCCAAAGAACAGGACGCCTATAGGCGATTACAGACTTATATGCTAACCTATGATAAGGTGACTAGTTCGGTCCAACGTTTATAATCAGTGTTCCTCTGTCAGGATTTTCATTGGAAGATTCTTCTAAGTTTCCTTTAAGGTAATGGTCCGTCCTATTTATTTATTTATAAATAAATAAATAAATATAATTATAGAGCACGTTCTTATTCAAACTTAATTTGGATAAAAAGAACCTAAAAATTTATTTAAGATAACTTGTAAATAAAATTTATAATTTATCTTCTTAGGCTTTGCTTTCTTATTATTTCTTAATTAAAATAATTATGAATATTATTAGCTATTTTTAAAATTTTTAATTTAAAATAATTTTAATTTTTTTATTCTTATTTATATTTTTAATAAAATAAGTAAACAAATATTTCAAAAAATATTAAATCTTAGTTAAAACTTTCTGCAATATTTATAATCTTTTATATCTATAAAAATCTTAAATAGAACAATACAACAGAAAAAATATTATTAATTATATTTCTTAATATATATTAATTATTGTATGGACATTTACTTTCTTTCTTATCAAAATATTTTAACATCATTTTTCCTAAATTCAAAATCATACAAATCTAAAAAAATTCTAAAATGTTTTTTTTAATCTTTAAATATTTAATTATTTTTAATAAATTTAATTATTATTTTTAATATAATGGCATTAATTGATGTATAAAAGTGTTAATTATTAAAATATTTAAGATAGTAAATAAAAATAGAAATTTTAGTTTATTTTAATTACTATTAAATACTTAAAGCTATTTTCTAAATTTAATTTCTAATTAGATATCTTTTATTTTTTTAATCATTTTTATAATAAATAGCTAGCATGTTTGATAAAAGCAGAGCTTCTAAACTGATAAATAGTTAACTATTAAAATGATTAAATTATTTAAAGCATTAAAATTATTAAAGTATTTAATTTTAAATTACTACTAAATAATAATATACTAAATTAAGTGTTTATAGCTTTGAGGAATCTCAACTCATTTTCAGTGCCGGCCAGTGATAATTCCTTGAGGCTTAAAATAAAAGTTCGAGTCACTCAGTTTTTTTGGAGTTCTGGATTCGATTGGATAATTTTCTTTCTGTAAATTCTTCCGCCCACGTCACATAAATTCTTCTTAATTCTCTTCATTCTTCTTCGCTGTTCTCTTCATCTGCTCTTTAAATATCTTGCATCTCTTGTAATTATGGAATCTTGATTAGAACAGTTAACATCTCTTGAGTATCCTTCTAATATTAGTTGTTTCTATTTGCCTATCGTCTTCTACTTCCATTTTTATTTCTTAGATTAAATTTTATATTCTTTTTGTCCAATTTACTTTACTTTGATTTCTTATTTGACTAATATTTCTTCAGTATTTTAACTTTTTTCTAATAATTTTGTTTTCCTACCTTAATATTTTGACTTCTTCATACAGAACTCAAACAGATTTCAAAAGAGTTTCAATTAGTCCTTATTCTTCATTTTTCTGTTTTTGCATCATCGGATTCAATATAGTTACTTGGTCTTGATTTAGGAAGAAATTCAATATTTTTATTTGTTTTATTATGTTTCTGTTTATTTAAGTTCTTATTTTATTTAAGATTGACTTTAATTTTCTACTGTTGGAGGTTATTGGGATTAAGAAAATTATTATTTTACTAAAGAAGACGTGGTGGATGAAGAATTAGAAGTCTCTGGTATTTTCCTTTATCTATGGTCCTGCAAAAACCCTTCTTGAGTTCTTCTGTCGTTTTTTTATCATTTACTACTAAATAAAATAATGATATATATTACTAGTTAATAAAATATATTTTTTATTAATAATATATATTTTTTATTTATTATTTCACTATAATTTTTTTTCTTTATCATCTATAATTTTTTTATTTATAATGTAACCTTAAAATATCCTTTCTTGTCAGCTTTGTTAACAAAATTACAACAGTTAAGGTGGAAAGTCTCTTACTCTATCTTGTAGCCATATTTTTTGTTTGTCTTGTGTATAAAATCAACTTTAAGATCAAAATCGCTTTTAATGTTCAAAATGTTAGAAAATCTACAAAAACTTAGAAGAAATTCTATAAACTAATATTGAGGAAGTATAAAATAAAGAAAAAAGATTAGAATAAGAAATTGAGTATAGAAATATCCAAGATAACTCAAACAATAAGACAAGCATTTCTTAAGTAGATTCAAGCAAATATTTTCAAAATAGTATTAAATAAAGATTTTTAAGAAATCATAATCTAATAAATAAGACAATTTAGTATCTTGATTACTGAGATATAAGTAATTTGTAATAAACTAGTAAATAATTTTATAACTTTAGGTATTTTTATCAAAGAGATTTATGAATAGGAAAATTTTATGGAGGAGAAATACCTTACATTAAAAATAAAATAGAATGGATTTTTAAATAAATCATTTAATCTGATGTTACTTCCTTAGAAATAAATAGATAGTATCTGTCTTAGAATATCACTAACTAGATTTTAAGTGCATTTAATTAAATTATCATACTTAAAAATATTGCTAAGTAAAATAAATTAAATAAATAAAAGATTTAAGAATTTCCTCAATTATATGGAAAACCTTTAAGTGAGCTCTCTCTTTGTTCTAGGATAAAGAAATTGACTTTATAAAATTGATTAGAAGAGGATAATAATTTATATTTCCTTTAATATTTAAATAATTTAGAATAATTAAACTCATTAAACAATGATAAACTAACAGGTAGTTTCTTTAATGATTTTTGTTTGAGCTTAGAACTTAAATAAATAAAATTTATAAGTAAAAATATAAATTATAGTTAAGTAAGAAAATACTTAGAATAAAAAGGAACTCTTATATAATAGATATAGATTGGATAAAATGAAGAAATAGAAGATTTTATAGATTTATGTTCTAACTTAAATAAGCAAATCAATTTATTTGGAAATAAACAGTTAAATGATTAAATTTTTATAAAACTGTAGTAAAATAGTATAACTGATTTAAGAATATGATAATAGAATTTAACTTCCTTAGTTTTTAATAATTTCTTATCAACTAAGAATATCAAAATATAAACTATAGAAATCTTAAAATGCCCTAACTTTAACGATGAAAATCTAATTCTTTTATTACAAAATTTACCTAATCTAAAAATTTTAAGTCTATGCTAGTTAAATATATCAGAAAAAGGTTTTAGAAAAATAGGAGAATATGGGTAAAATTACTAAGAACTTCTAATAAACTAGAATAATATTGAAGAAGAAACTTTAAACTTCATATTTACTAACTGTAGGAAACTTAAAATTATATCATTAATAAACATTAACTAATTAAAAAGTTAAACTTTAAAAATAATTAACCAGAACTGTGATTAAGTTAGCTAATTATATTTTAATAACTTTATAATTGATGGATAAGATTGAATACAAGAAATAATTAAAATTAAAAATCTTAAATATTTAAGTCTTATTTAGATTAATACTCTTACAGACAGTGATATTAGATAATTAATAGTAAGTGGAAAAAAACTATATAGTTTAAATATAAATTAAAATTAGTAAATAACAGATTAAGCTTTACCAATTTATGATGAATAAGGTAGTATTTATCCTATTTATAAAGTTTTAACTTATTTAGACCTTGGAAAATTATCTTAGATAAGTGAACAGGTAATATTAAGTTTGAAAAGATAGTTTTAAAGATTATGTATAGATAATGAAAAAATATAATAAATTGGAATAAATAAAGAAACCAACGAGGTAGATTTTGATATAAAACTAGAGATAAACTTCTAAGGAGAAACTAAAAATAATTGAAAAGAGAAACACTAAATTTTAAAAATTTTAAATTAAGCTTATTTAATAGTATAAATATATTTAATTTTATTTTTATTAAAAAAGTTTAAGGCTTTCTTAGATAATCTCTGCTAACTTCACTCAATCATTGACCTCTCGAAATTAACTTAATATTTTTATTTGTTTAACTTTTTTAATATAAAATATTACAAGTAGAATTTAATCTTATAATACCCTAATTACTGTATATAAAAATATTACTTAAAGATAATTTAATTATAGTTTTTTAATAAATGAATAGTATTTTTCTTATTATTAATATATAGATTATTACTAAAATATAAAATACTTATAATTTCTAAAATAGTATTAATTTACTTAATTTTAGTTTATTTAAAAAATGTGTGTAATGTATAATAAATTCCTTAAATTGTAAAACTTTTAATTTTTTATTTATTTTATATCTATTATTAAACTTGGTCTGAAATACTATAGATACATATTTATCTCTACTAACTTTAATTAACACATTATTTATATAGGTAAATTAAAAAAAATGGGAAAATGGAGAAAAAAAAAATCGAAAATTTAGCAAATAAAGGTTAGGAAATAAGCCAAATTAGAATAGAAAAAGCAAAGGTCATTGTAATTTTCGTCTTTGATTTCAAGGAAAATGATTATAAATTAGGAAAGTTCTTTAATAACAGAACAGGAAAATGACTACGCATATGATTAATATGAGAAAATGAAGAAACTCTCATCAAGCAGGATAATATAATTTAATCTTTTCAGTTAGCATAGGAGAAGTGATGATGCATATTGAGTAACTGTCTTAGAAACGACGTTCTTACGGAAATAACTTGTTCAAAATAACATCTTAACAGAATAATAGATAACATTTATTCTAAAGACAATTAACTGGAAATAGTTCCAATTATTACTGAAGATACTAAAACTGATATTGTAAAAAATTAAATAAATTATTGAAAAGAATTCGGAAGAAATGAATAAGAAGAAGATTGGAAAAATTTGTAAACTTTATTCTTCTCAAATAGAAAAAGAATTAGAAGATAAAGCGATACCGATATTGTAGTTATTTCCAACATCTAAAAGCATTGTACTGATTATAGAAGACTTAAAAGAAAAATTGACTGAAGAACTTGAAGAGAATTAACAAGAATTTTTATAAATAACAGTAAAATCTACTAAAAGATTGGATAAAGAGTAAACCTTAATCGGATGTTGTAATCGAATAAAAAATGGATAGCTGGAATTGGCTGAAAATCCAAGAAAAGCAAACATTTCTTAATCTTTTAGTTGATAATAATAATAATTTTTTTATATAAAAGATTAAGTATCTTATGCTGTAGATCTATATTTAAAGTTTGACTAATATTATTTATTATTTTAACTATTTTATATTTTTAAATATTTTATTTATTTTGTAAATAATTTAAAATTTTTGTCGTTAAATGTTTATAAAAATGATTTAATTAATTTTTGAGATTCCTTCAAGAGTTTTATCATTTTGCTAATAATATCATAATTTATTTAACAAAACTATATGTTTAATTTAAATAGCATAAATAATAATTTTAAATGCTAGATAAATAAATTAATTTTAATTATTTTAGGTAAAACTAACTAAAAGTTAGGTTCTTAATAAAATTTTAAGTTTGGAGTATATATCCTAAGAAATATATATTTATTTAGATAATAAAATATGTGTAATATCTTATAAATTAATTTATTGAAATAGAATATAAATTAACTTAATCATATTAGTTGCTTAATTATTTCTAATCTAAATATATAAAATTAAACTAAATATTATGCTATCTAATATTTAATATATTAAGATATTATAATTATTATTTATTCTACTATTTTATATTTTATAATATTCATTTTTTGCTAATCAAACTATATTTTACTATATTTTTAAATATAAAAACTAAGATAACCTATTTATTTATATAAATATATCTATGTTTAAATTTATAGAATTCCTTTAAAAGTCATATTTCTAAACATTTATGGTTAAATAGATCTTTACATATAGAAACTTTAATATTAATTAAAATTATTAAGCACCCCAGTTCAGTATAAATTTAATTTAATGTTCTTTATGGTAACCTACATGTCACCACTTAAAGTATGTTTTTAAATTTTATTTTTCATGTTTTTTACGAGCTCTAGTACTTTCGAATCTTTATCTTCATACCTCCTTCTCAGTCTGTTATTTATTCTAGTTATGTCACCTAGCTCTCTAGATTCAAGGTTTCTTTTTGGCCTATACGTAGATCCATTTTAACTACATCAGACCTCATTTTTTATTTTCCTTATTTATTATTCTACTTACCGTCTTCATAATTATTCTTTGAGTCTACTAAATGTTTATCAATCCTTCCAAATATAGCATTGACTCTAGCAGTAGTAATACAATTTCTTTATTACAGGCATTTTCTATTTTCCATGATGCTACAGAAATCTTCTCAATCTCCATTTTACCAGTGTTTCTATTTTGTTCTAGCATAATCTGCTAACTTTGTAGACTCTTCTAGCTATAGTAAATTCAAGATTAAAACCAACAGATTGAAAACCAATTATAGAGCTAGAAACAGGAAAGTTGAAATCAAGGAAATCTCTGGAATAGCAAAATGAAATTAGAGTAAGATGGAATAAACTAACCTCAAATAGAAAATTAAAAAAACGCCCAACAGAAACAAAAATAAAATATAAGAATTAGGAAAAGATGCTACTTTTGCAATAACTAATAGCATCTATTCAATAATTACTTTAAATTATGGAGTTTAAAATATTATTGACGTTGGGAGAAAAAAAAAAAAACTCTACTGTAATCCTGAAACGTATACAAGAGAAAAGGAACTTGAGAACTACTGAGACTGATTTTAGTAAAACTTAGATGCAAAAGAAGACAAGAATTAAAGTAAGTGGATTGAAAATAGGATTTAAAATTTATTTATGCAGCAAACATAAGCTGCTATACATTTTTATTAAATTTAAATGTAAAGTATATATTTTTATTTTTTTATATATTTATAAAAAACGGCACCTAAGCAATAAAAAATCTCTCCAACAAAACCAAATAGCATGTAAAAGAAAGTTGCCAACGATCTCTTCTTATTTAGATGAAGAATCATAATTTATCAAAGGCTATTAATGAGCTCAATCAAAGAACTTAAGATCTAAAAAATATTATGGAATTTTTTAAATATGAAAATTCTATACTAGATAAGAATTAGATTTAAAATCTTCCTTATAAGAAATTTAAGGAAGAATCTCATAGACAGAATATGAAGAAGACTGAGATTAAGATTATGGAAATAGTATTAATTAGTTATTTACGTATTTAGCAATCTCTCACTATCATATAAAAAATATTCTAATTTATTTGAAATAATTATTAATACCATTAACTTATTCACGTTTTTATTTAGTAATATCAATATTAATTTGTGTTTTCCGTTTTAGGGATTTTCAACCCCGTCAGGAAGATAGCAGCTCATGCTCCCTGTTGTTAAATATAAAAGTTCTGGTCGCCCAATTTTAGCGAGATTGGGAACTCGGATTTTTCCAGGTTTTCCCTCCTTTAACTTGCCTTGGTTCCCTCTTAATCTTGTATATTGAACCATCCGGGTTACAATATAATCTTTTCATTTTTGCTTCTTCTTTTTTCTTCTTTTTTCTTCTTTTTTTGCTCTTTTATCCAATAGTTTCTTTATTTCTATTAAAATTTCCAACACTTCCGATAAAGATATCATACGCTTCCACAGCAGAAACATTTCTTTTAGATTTTTAATTATCTTTCTTGATGGATTTGCTCTTTTTAGGCTTCAATTTCCATTTGTATAGCTCCAGTTTCGCTTTGATCTTTCTTTAATGTTTACAATTTCTCTTCTATTTTTATGAGTCTGTTATCCAGTTCAGTCTGTTTCTGAAGCTAATTTTAGGATTCGTTAGTCTGACTTTGTGAGATATTCCAAAAGGTACTTAGTTCTCTTTCCTAGGACATGAATCTTGACTCTATTCCTTCTGCTAGGTTAAGTTAATGCATTAGCTTCTCATTGTCCTTCCTAAGCTTTTTGACCTCTTCCTGGAGGTTGTTTTGTACTTAGTCAATCGTTTTCCAACATCATATCATTGCAACATTAAATATTTGGAATTCTTATATATAATGTAATGTTTAGGGAGTTTAAAGGAGATATATTTAGAAATAAAAAGGATATAAAATATTTGTAAAGCTATAGAGGAAATTTATCATATAATAGAAATTCTTAAGATTAACAAAGGTGATATATTCATAAAAGTAACTTGTAAATAGAGTTTAATTAAAATAAACTAAGTTGATATATTATGAAAGCTAAAATAAAATAAATGCTTAAACATAAAAAAATTAAATCCCTAATTAAATAAATATAGTTAAAATATCTTATTTTTGAGTTAGTCAAACTTATAACCTAAACAAAATGTAAAAGAAAATGGAAAAATTAAAGATAATAATATAAAGATAAATATGATGGATATAGACGAAATTGAATTAAAGAAACAAAAAAGATAAAAAGGCTATTAGGTCTAATCTGAAAAGTTTTAGCAAGTAGCTAGCATAATTATCGATAAATATGTTAGAAAAAAAGAAAAGTCCTACTCGAAATTGGGAGACTTGGAACTTAATTTGTAAAGAATTCTAATTAGAAACAAATTCCCACCATCAGTAGTGATTTTTTTCAGATATTTTTGGATGAGTTATAATAATAGGTGAGACAATTTAGAAGCTGCGGTTTCGTCTCCCTTTTTGCGCAAGCTCCACTCAGACTGGAGTCTTTTGGTTTTGGAAATGTTACTATGTCCTGAGAACAATGTTGTGAAGCTTGGAGATGATGAGTTACGAACTTGCGTTAAGATAGTTTATGACAGCAAAATAACTAGAAGTCCATTATGGGAAAAGCTAGATTTGTTTGTCTTAACATTCATGTAATTGTCAAGGATTCTTTGAAAAGGATGTGCTGACATGCGTGGGCGGACCTATCTCAATTAGATTACGAGGAACTTGAGCTTATGTTGGATTTATGGGTAAAATTAAGCTCAATCTTGTGCAAAAAACAGCTTTTAAGCAATTCTCACATACATTTCTTGTTAAATTTTATTGCACCACCCCTCCTTAGAACCAAAACACATTCCCATCTGCTGCAATATTGGACAACATCTATTAAGTTTTTTGTATTTTATTGGAAAGGTAAATAGATGGCTGATGGTTATTTATTGAGTTATATAGGATCCTAGGAATGTAGGCAGGACAAACATGGAAATAATATTTTCCTGAATTTAATCCGAGGAGGGAATAAATTGCTCACAAAGATATTAAACCGACTTCAAGAAGAAACTGGACTCTTAGATGGTAAATTAAACTTAAACTTTCGTGACATGCTGATATCTCAGATTGTCATAGTGGAAGGAAAATACGGTAAAAAATCAAACTAGTAGTAGATCAGATGCAAAATAGCTTTTAAGCTGAAATTCAATTTTAATTTAATTTAATTAATAAAGATAATTAATCTTTTTCAAATTAAAAAATAGCTTAAGGAATACAAAGAGAAATTTGAAAATATCGATAGAAAACTTCTTTAAATAAATTGGAATAGGTATAAATTAAATTTTATCCATTTTATAAAATTTTGAGAGATAGTAAAATTAATTGAAAAATCTAAGAAAATATAATCAATTTCATTTATAACTATAACTATAGCAATACTTATTTAGTAATTAAAATTTAATTTGAAGTTTTAAATGTCATTTAATCCACTCTTCAAGTATTTTCAACTTTTCCATTTAGATGTCTCAGTATATTTAAATCAAAATCTACCTCGTTGGTTTCTTAATTTAATCCGACTCTTTCTATTTTTTTGTTTTGTATATATAATCTTTTGAATTGTCTTTTCAAACTTAATAATTTCTATTCACTTATCTAAGGTAATTCTTCAATATTTAGATATGTTAAAACTTTATAAATAGGATATATACTACCTTATTCATCATAAATAGGAAAAGCCTAATCTGTTATTTACTTATTTTTATTTATATTCAAGCATTATAATTTTTTCCCAGTAATTATTAATTATCTAATATCATTATCTGATAGAGTATTACAGTTAATAAGACTTAAATCTTTGAGATTTTTCATTTTTATTATTTCTTCCATCCACTCTTACCCAACTATTCCAACGTTATTAAAGTATAATCTGTTGACTTATTCACAATACTAATTAATTATTTTTAAAGTTTAACTTTCAAGTTAGTTTATGCTTATTAATGATATAATTTTAAGTTTCCTACAGTTAGTAAATATGAAGTTTAAAGTTTCTTCTGTTATATTATTCTAATTAATAAGAATTTTTTAGTAATTTTATCCATATTCTCCTATTTTTCTAAAACCACTATCTGATATATTTAATAATCCTAAACTTAAAGTTTTTAGATTAGGTAAATTTGTTAATAAAAGAATTAGATTTTCATCATTAAAATTATTGCATTATATTATTTCTATAATTTCTATTTTAATATATGTAAAAGATAAGAAACTATTAAATGCTAATGAAGTGAATTTCTATTATCAAATTCTTAACTCTGTCATATTATAATGCTTCAGTTTTAATAAAATTTAATCATTTAACTGTTTATTTCCAAGCAAATAGATTTATTTATTTAAGTTAGGACATAAATCTATAAAATCTTCTATTTCTTCATTTCGTCCTATTTATATCTATTCTAAAAGAGTTCCTTTTAATTCTAAGTATTTTCTTACTTAACCATAATCTAGATTTTCACTTATAAATAGTAATTATTTTAATCTTAAATTTATACAAAAGTTGGTTAAGAAACTACCTATTAGATTGTTATTACCATATAAGTTTAATAATTCTAGTTGATTTAATTATTATAGAAAATGTAAGTCACTATCTTTTATTTTTAAATTGAATAAACTTAATTTCTTTAGTCTTGAACCAAGCGAGAGTTTACTTAAAGGTTTTCCATATAAAGCACCCAATTCTTAATTTAGTTTATTTTACCTCACCATTTCTTTGAGTTTGATAATTTAGCTAAACGTATTTAAAATTTAGCTACAAACATTTTCAGATAGTTTTTGTCCATTGATTACTAAGGAAATAACATCAGAACAAATAATCTATTTAAACCCACATTCTATTTAATTTTTAACATAAGGTAATTCTTCTCCATCTAATTTTCCAATTCATAAATCTCTTTCTAAATAATATCTAAAGCAATTAAAGTATTTACTAGTACACTATAGATGGCAAATATCTCAATTATCAAGATACTAAATTATCTTATTTATTATATTTTAGTTTTTTTAAATTTTCTATTATGCTTTACTAGAAAAAGATTAGCTAGATTCAACTTAAAGAATCCTTGTCTAACTTTTTGAGTCTATTTGCGTATTTCCTTACTATGCTTCTTATTATTTCCCTTTTTCTTCGCTTAATAATGCCTTAATATTGGTTTACTAAATTTCTTCCAAACTGCTGTAAACAAATTAACATTTTGAGCATTCGAATAAATTTCGATCTTTAAATTGATTGGGAACATAAGATAAGCAAAAAGAATGGCTACAAGGTAAAGTAAGAGACTGAGTATCTTGATAGTTACAATTTTGATAACAAAGTTGGCAAGCAAAGATAGCTTAGGGTTACATTATAAACAAAACAAAATTAGATGATAAAGAAAAAAAAATACAGTGAAATAATAAATAAAAAATGATAATTATTAATAAAAAATATATATGCTATTAATTAGTAATATATAGCATTATTTTATTTAGAAGTAATCTTAAATTATATTTATTTTTATATTTACACATTTATAATAGTTAAATATTTATCAGTTAAGAAACCTTAATTTTGTTAAATATGTTTGCTAGTTTTAAATAAATAGATTTAACAAAAATATAAATAATCTAATTACAAATTTAATTAAGAAAATAATTAAACATTTAATATTTATTAAAATAAACTAAGGAACTTTTTTTATTACTTTTTTAAATATCATTAAATATTATCCTTTTCCTTATAATTTTATATTATTATATTATATATTTATTATAATTAATAAGCATTTTATACATTAAATGGTTTTAAATTCATATATTGGAATATTAAAAAAATTAATAATTGAGAAATTGAAATTAAAAAAGAGCTTTTTAATATCTTAATATGAGAGAAAATAATTTTTCCACATGATATTTTAAATAAATAAATAAAATTAAAAGAGTTTTAGATTTTTATTTCTAATTTATATTTTTAAAGATTTTTATGCACTAAAAAGTTTATCAATATTATATTAAATATAAATAAATAGGGAAAAAGGCTCCAACTGAAACTGACTTAAACTCTGGTGCCAGGAAGTACCCCATAGGTGAAGAAACAGCCAAGAGAAGAGAAGTCAAGATCGAAGAGATATCAAGTAACATAAATGATGAAAGATACCAGATACTAAGGTCTCTTAGGGTAGCATTCAGATCGAGGTAGAAGACAAATTTACAAGGAAATGCCGGCACTGTGGAAGACTTCAGCAAGAATTTTTTTTTACTTTAAAAATCTTTACGACGAGCGGCGCACCATTGAGGTGCTACGCACTCTATAATCTCATTTATTTATTTTTAGGAAGTTTTAATTATATATAAAACATATTTTTAATAAATTTCTAATTAATACTATAAAAAGATAACGAAAATTAGTTTTAGATAGTTAAATTTTTCTATTAATCTAATCAAAAAATGATTATTTTGAGTAAACAAACCATAATAAAATTAAAAATTAAAAAAATGCTTTTTAATCATATAGCATCTCTAATTTTCTCTAAAATTGCTATTTTTCTATAATTAATTTCAATTAAAAGAGTTTTGGACCGGAAACTCCTTTCCGATTGCAAGACCCGACGCTCTCTTTTTATGGAATAACGGGGATATCTTGCTGTGCTTCAGGCACAGCTGCTAGGGAGCTCCATCACTATGAGCAGCCAGGCTTCAAGCCCCTACCAAGAGCGAATAATCTCAAAGACAGCGTTCCCTTCAGAAAATGACTCCGACCAGGGACTTTCTCAGCGACAGGAAAGGAATTTGTTCTTAGTCATAAAACCAGAAAGTTTAGTCACGAAGGCCAATATCAACTCCCACCATCTTTTTAATTATGAATTTTTCGATAATTAAATTGATTAATCAACTTTAAAAAATTATTTATAAAATGCGAAGTGCCTTATAGGCGCTCAGCTCTTTATATTTAAGTTTTTAGTTTTATTGAAGATCTTCTGGAAGTTTCACACATTATCATCTTTTGAATCGCTTAAGTATTGGTCTTTGATTGAAATGCCACAAAAAAATTTAAATAATATTCATCCTTTAAGATTTAATAATCAGATGCTACCTGTTAGAGTCTACTCTTTGTTCCTGCCAAGCATCTTGGAGAATCTTCACACAACGTTCTTATTCCTAGTTCCAAAAAATTTAGGTGTTTACTTTGAAGATTATTTTTTTCTATATAGTTTAAATTATATAATAATAATAATTTTATTTTTAAATACTTTACTTTGAAAGATTATAATTAACTAAATCTATATTTCTATAAATAGAAAAAGATTAAATATACTTGCTATTTATTTATTTTTTATATATTTTTATAAAAAGTTAAATTAAAAAATTTTAGTCTAAAATAAAATGTATATTATAAATAATTAATAAATATTATTATAGAGTGCGTACCACCTCATTGACGCTCGGCTCTTTCATTATTAATATTTATTATTAAGAAAAAATGTTCTCATACTATTTATTGTCATTCTGGCTATCCAATGAGTCACGTTATAATCTCCAAATTGTAAATCTACTTATTAAAGATTATTTTCTAACTTTGAATCAAATTCTCCAGTCTTCTTGAATAAGGTCTAAATAAGGATTAGTTATTAAATAATTAGTATACCCGTTAGTCAAACTTTCATACTGCTAGCTAGAACCCTCGGGTAAATTAGGTTTGTCTCTTCCAAGCTTATCCATCTTTCTCGTGATGATATCTAGTGCGAGATTACTCGTAATGCAGTATACATTGCCCCAGTTTGCCTACTAGTTCTCCTAACAGCAGACAATATCTATTTTATTATACAATATTATATTTAATTAATATAAATATTTTACTTATAACATAAAATATTTAATTTATAACTTTTATTAGCCAAATAAAATAATTTACATTTATTTTGTAGATGCAATTTAGTAAGATTTTGATAAATCTAATATTTTTATAAATATAGATTAGAACTTAATTTATTAAGAACTAGCATAAAATAAATTTTATGAATAGTGAAAACATTTATCAAATGGAGATTCTATATTATGCTCATTAAAAAAATAATGAAAATATTAAATAAATAAACATCTAATATTTAATTTAAAAAATTTAAATTTATTAAAATGTTAATAATATCATTATCTTATAAACCAACAAATATTTCTTCTAAAATGTTTAAATCAGGATGATTGAGTTTATTTATCAAATCTTTAATAAACTAATTATATAAAAATAATAAATGCTTTTTAAAACTTAAATTAATTTTATTTTAAGTGACATATTTTGTATTTTTAATACAATTTAAAATTATTTTAATATAATAATATTTTAATTTATTATATAAAAAGTAAAATATTTATAAACTAATTTTTATTTTGCTTTTTCTTGTAGTCTTTCTAGTTCTTTACAATAATAACTTTTTTGAATACGAAACTTATTTTTAGCTTAAAAAGGTTAATAATAATTTAGGAAGATTAAGATAAAAATTTACTTAAGTTTAAAATATGAGAAAAGAGTAAATAAAATAAAGACTCACTCTTTACCAAAAAAGAGCTTCTTTTTGTTTTTTTAATTACGAAGATAGAGGCAGATTGAGCCTTAATGAAATAAAAATTAGCAAAATAACATCCAATAAAACTCCTATAAGTACAGGATTTTTAATCTCATTTAAGCATAATTTTTAAGATAAATAAAATCAAAAAGTTATTTATAGCTCCCAAAATTAATCTTACATAAATATATGTATAAATAATAAAAATAAATAATAAATTTATCATTAAAACTACCAAATATATTGTAAAAATACTATTATATCTTTCTAGCTCTTTTTAATTTCTTTCTTCTTTTTATTTACTCCTTTTTTTAAGAATTGATCCAATTAAGAATTTAAACGTTTTATTTTTAAAGAAAAAGATATAAAAAATGAAACAATAAATGCCCCTCAGGTATTTATAAATCTTAGTTTTACAATATTATTTTTACCTAAAGTTATTTTAAAATTCTATTAAATGAGTTCTAGAACTTGCACCAATGAATTATATTAAATAGATAAAAATAAATTATCTAAATAGAAAATAGTAATATAAAGCACTTACAAGTTGAATAAAGTTTATTAGTATCTGTATAAATTTGCTTCAATTAATTTCCATTCTTCCTAGTTTTTTATTAAATCTGACTATTAAATAAGAATCCTTGATTTTGATATCAAGCAAAAGCATATAAAAAATATTATTTTTAAATCTTAGGATTTATGAGGACAGAGTATGATGAATATATTGTATTATTAGAATTTTCAGTAAGAGATCTAAGATATTTAGTATATGTATCACGAAAATTGGACATATTATATCCAATAAAAAGAAGATTGAACTTAGCATAATCCTAAATACATTTAGTAAACTAACTTAAAACATAAAATGATTAATAAAAATCCTTTATAAGACATTTTAGATAAAATTTCAAACTTTAAGAGTTAAAAGCGATAATAATTTTTAAGTTAAAACGATAGTACTTTCTATTTTTTATATATTAAGATATTTTTAGTTTTACCAATGAAATTATAAATCTTTTAAGGTTTTAAATGCTTAATCATATATAAATAAATTAAATTATAAAAGGAAAGATAAAAAACAATATTAATCCGTAGAAGAAAGAAAGATATATTTAAATTTAGTAAGGAAATGAATGAATTAAAATTCATGGAGATTATATGCTTGCAAAATTGAAATATGACAGTTATAAATTTTTTCTTCAGCTTAAAATCTATTAGATAAGTCTTGCTGCTTTTTTGAATTTATAAATAGACAAGGAGAACTAATAAATGAAATGACGTATAAATATATAATTTTCGATATAATTATCATCTAATTTAATGCTTTAAATATTTCTCTTTTGAAAAAAAAATTTAAGATTTAAAAAATTAAAAAGTTTATTTTAAATTCTGGAAAAGAGCCTAGCATTACTAAGCAATATGATTCAAGTTATTGGATAAAACATTTCATATTATTATGCTAAAAAATGAAATGTTCAATGAAAGAAATAAGAGAATAGATATAATCTATAACAAATAAAATTTAAGGTATTTAATTTAAAAAGCTTATTTTTAAATTTATTTTAGTTAAGTCTATATTAAATAAATTACCATCAGCTGCATACTTAAAAATGCATTTTTAATTGCTTCTCTATAAATACAATGAGAAAGCAAAAATCCTAAGTGAAGTAATTTCATCAAACTTAATGGTAAAATTTATTGATAATTAAGTTAAAAATAATTTTTTATACATGTGATTAAAATCTATAAATAAACCAAAAAATAAAAGCTAAAGAAATATAACCAGATAAATAAATTTTTTTATTACTGTTTATTACTCTAAGCTTAATATTAAATTAATTTCATAAGAAATTTATCAATCAGATGTTAAAGAAATACTGGAAAAAAGTAAACAAAATATAAAAAAGCAAATTGGTAAAAAAATAAAAAAAGCAAATTTATTAAGAGCGAAGTTTTTATTTTTGTAGTTAGAATTTGTTAATGGGGCATTTAGAAGAAAATGAATCAACTTTTAATTATTCTGGAAAACAATATTAAATCTAATATTCAAGTTACTAAGACCTAAGAAATTAACATTTTAGAATTATCCTTCATTTTAGAAGAGTTTGCGAATTTATGTAGTAAAAAGTCAAACAAAATAAATTTAGTTTCAAAATAAAAAATTATAATGATATACTTATATCCTTTAATTTTGTTAAACAAGTTCCTTTAATCTTTATTAGTACTAGCATTAAGAAATAAAATGAAATTATATCTTTAAATCCTTAAATCTATTTAGACGATAATTAAAGGAGTATCAATAACTTAATTTCATTGATAATATCAGAACAAAATATTTAAGCTTTTTATTTAAGAAAGAGTTTTTGATACTTTTTACCCTTAAATTTTTTACGATTATCAAGTGATAAAATTTATGATTATTTTACTCATAAAAAAGATTTTTTATTTTTTATCTTATGCTTAAAATATTTCCAAGTTTTATTTAAAAAACTAGATATTTGCTATATACTTTACACAGTTATTTTTCAAATTGCTATTAATAGTTAAAAAGACAGAAGAAAAAATTAAATTATATTTCTATCTTAAATAACTTAAAAATCAGATAGTAAGCATTTAAAAATTTTAGCCTAAATTAGCTATAAAATAGCAAAAAGCTTTGAAATATTTTTCTTAAATTATACTTTAAAAATGTTTAGAAGCTATAAAAATACCCTAAATGAATTTATGATGCTTTAGTCGTCTAATGTGGTTTCAATTTTCTTATATTTAGTTAATTATTTTTCTAAGTTATTTTAGATTAATTTTACTTTTAATAGCTTTCAAGATAAAATTAAATTAATATTATCTATCATGTAATCAAAATAATATACTTGTGGTGGAAGCGAGTTAAGTTGAAAGCGCTTACCAGTTTAAATGAATTGCTGTCATGTTAATTGCTTCTTCTGTTTGTCTTAGTAAAAAGAAGCAGAATAATAACTCAATGTCAATAGTGCAATGAAAATATTGATGATGATATTTAAAATTTGGTAGAGAGATTAGACTTGATGCCGCCTAAAAATTAATTACATTAAGATAAAAAAACATATAATAAATTTGCTAATCACACGAGAATCCATTTCTATTAATATGTTTGTATCATAGATAAAGAATATGCATGTAATGTCTAAAAGAGGAACATTAAGAATGCAACTTAAAACTTTTTTTAATATTTTGGTTTTTTTCTTTCAATTAATAAAATTTAAATGTCTAATAGTTTTTTTCAGTCAATTGAATACATATAATCTTAAAAAATAGTGGTATTATTTATTCTTAATATGAAATTTAAAATTTTTGAAAATATCCTTCTATTTAAAAAGTTTACGAAACACCTAACTCATTAAGTTAATATTTACTGACTCAAAATTGACAATCAAATTTCTTTGAAATTTTTAACTTTGAATTAAAATGACTCTTATTATCTTTTTTAGTGAACTCTATTTTAGAATTGTTTTTATTTATTTCGTAATCTAGATTTATGAGTAATTATTGTAGATTAATTAGAGAAATTTAGAATTTTAATTTTCTGTAATAGATATAAAAATCACTCCTTGATTGTAGAATTTTTTCTTTATTAAATTAATTAAATAAAAGCTAATTTAGACTTTAATATCTAACTTTTAATTTTATCTTTTATAAATTCTAAATTCATAAATCTCAAATTTATATATAGTAAAATCACTTTCCTAGTAAAATATTAATCTTTAATCTTTAACTATAATAATCTTTAAAAAGCTTTTAAATTTATTGCTTTTCTTATTACTCTCTTTATTATTTTATGATTATGGGGATTTTATTTTGAACTAAAGTTAATTATTTTATTATAATTTCTTAGACTTTTAATTTAATATCTTTTAGATTTCTTAGCTAAAATGGTTGAAGAACTTAAATGTTTATTTTGTTAAGAAAATTAAGAGATTTCCAATTTAGTTGGAATGTCAACTTCATTTCTGTTATTTGTGTCTATTTATAATAGAATAAAAATAAAACACACTTAAATGTCCAATGTGTAAAAAATTTATGAAAGAGACTATAGAAAACATGCCAAAATGATCTGAAAACCCTTAAAAAGAAGTAAAAGCAGTAAATAGATAATAAATTTTGAATAAGCAATGCCTAGTTCATAAAATAACTTATTAAGAATGTTGCTAATTTAAAAATACTTAGCAAGTATAAAAATGCATTTTAGAAAATGACTATCAAGCTAAAGGTTCGAGAAAGAAAGGACTAAAGTTAGATTTAAAATAAAAGTATTAAAGATGTTAAAAGGTAATTCAAGAGTAAATTCAAAAAATTGAATAGACCGAAAAATGATTGAAAAATAAAAGCTAATAGATGTAATAGAACTAAAAGGAATTGATATCAAATATAATATAAAAATGTTTAATTATTTTAAAGATGAAAAAAAGTAAACTACATTAATGGAAAGTTATTTATAAGATAGAAAATAAAAATTGATAAATTTAAACCAGAAGATAATTTAAGGTTTAGAGGAAATTTAAATAGCAGATAACTATAAGAAAACCCTAAGCTTATGGAAAAGTAATAATGTATTATTTATATCTATAATAAACTTTAATTTTAATTTATTAAACTTAGTTCTGATTTTTTCAAGCATTTTTAGATTTAACATTTAGGTTTATCATTGTTTTTAAATCAAAATTAACTTCATTTGTTTCTTCATTCAATCCTATTCTTTTTAAAATTTCATTTTATATGCATGATCTTTTCAATTATTTTTGCAAACTTACTACTTTCTATTCACTTATCTGAGGTGTATCTTCAAAATGTAGACAACTTAAACTTGCATAAATAGGATATATAGTACCTTATTCATCAAAAATTGGTAAAGCCTGATCTGTTATTTACTTATTTTTATTTATATTCAAGCTATATAATTTTTTTCCACTTAATATTAATTATCTTATATCGTTATCGGTAATAGTATTACAGTTAATAAGATTTAAATCTTTAAGATTTTTCATTTTTATTATTTCTTCAATCCACTCTTACCCAACTATTCCAACGTTTTCAAATTATAAAATGTTAACTTATTCGCAATACTAATTGATTATCTATAAAGTTTAAGTTCTTAGTTAAATTAAACTAAATAAGTATATAACTTTAAGTTTCCTACAGTTAGTGAAAATTAAATTTAAAGTTTCTTCTGTTATATTGTTCTAGTTTATTAGAAGTACTTAGTAATTTTATCCGTATTCTCCTATTTTTCTAAAACCATTATCTGATATGTTTAAATCTCCCAAACTTAAAGTTTTTAGATTAGGTAAATTTGCTAATAGCAGAATTAAATTTTCATCGTTGAAATTTGGACAATCTAAAATTTCAATAGTTTCTATTTTAATAAATTTAAAAGATAGGAAATTATTAAAAGTTAATTGAGTGAAATTTTATTATCATATTCTTAAGTCTGTCATATTATAAGTCTTCAACTTTAATAAAATTTAATCCTTTAACTGTTTATTTCCAAATATCTAGATTTATTTATTTAAGTTAGGACATAAATCTATAAAATCTTCTATTTCTTCATTTCGTCCTATCTATATTTATTATAAAAGATTTCCTTTTATTTCTAAGTATTTTCTTACTAATCCATAATTCATATTTTAACTTGCAAATCCTAATTATTATAACTTTAAGTTTATGCAAAAATCATTTAAGAAGCTACCTGTTAATTAGTTATTATCTTAAATTTCTAATTATTCTAGTTAGTTTAAATCTTAAAGAAATTATAAATCACTATCCTTTATTTAAAAATTTTAAAAATTTAATTCTTTTATCCTAGAACAAAGAGAGAGTTCACTTAAAGGTTTTCCATATAATTAAGGTAACTCTTAAATATTTTATTTATTTAATTTATTTAGCTTCACTGTTTCTTTAAGCTTTATAATTTAACTAAATGTGCTTAAAATTTGCTCCTAGATATTTTAAGATAGTTAATCGCCATTTATTATCAAAGAAGTAACATCAGAGCAAATAGTTTGTTTAAAAGTTCATTCTATTTTATTTTTAATATAAGGTATTTTACCTCCATAGAATTTTCCAATTCATAAATCTTTTTCGTAATAATATCTAAAGCTATAGAAGTATTAACTAGTACACTATAAATGATTAATATCTCAATTATCAAGATACTAAATTATCTTATTTATTATATTATGATTTCTTAAAATTATCTATCTGCTATTAAGGGAAAAAGATTAGTTATAATCCAGTTGAGAGATACTTATCTAATTATCTGAGTTATTTAAGGTACTTTTTTATTAGATTTCTTACTATTTTCCTTCTTTTGTGATTTATTCTATCTAGTTACTAATTTATAAAATTTCTTCTAAGTTACTGTAAACATTTTAACATTTTGAGCATTCAAAGAGATTTAGATCTTTAAATTTATTGCTAATACAAGACAAACAAAAGGTATGGCCACAAGGTAAAGAAAGAGACTTTCTATCTTAACTGTTGTATCTTTTTTAACAAAGGTCGCAAGAAAGGAGTATTTAAGGTTACATTATAAATAAAAAAAAGTTAGATGATAAAGAAAAAAAATTATAGTGAAATAATAAATAAAAAATAATTATTATTAATAAAAAATATAAATTATTAATTAATAATATATATAGCATTATTTTATTAGTAGTAATTTAAAATTAAGTAATTTTATTTGATTATATTTTCATTGAAATATTTGTAATAATTAAATACTTATCAGTTTAGAATTTTTATTTTTGTTAAATAATTTTATTAGTTTTAATAAAAATAAATTAAAAATATAAATAATCTAATTAAACATTTTATTTAGGGAAATATTTAAGCATTTAATATTCATTAAAATTAATTAAAATTATATTTTTGGTTACTTTCTCTATTACAAAAATTTTAATTGAAAAATGTTTTAATAAATGTAAAGCTTAATTTATAACTTTAGGGTTTTCTTAGAAATTCTAGGAACAAACAAGCTGGAAACAAAAGAAATACCAAACCCTTTATTTGCATTGACACGAATCAAAGTGTTTTACGCTAGTTAAAGGTATTCTTTTCAAACTTCACTCAAGAGCCTTGATGATTTTAATCTTATTTTTCTATTTTTCCGATAGATCAATTTCAATTATTTTCTATTGATTAATTCACATGCCAACATAAACGATTTTTGATAGGGAATATTTTTAGAATTTATTGTTCTAAATCCATTGGGTAGTTGAGTGATTAGGGCTGTTCTGATTTAAAGTTTCTGGAATCTTAAATTTCCTTTATGATATATTCTGTTTATGAGATTCTTCCTTAAATTTCTTGCAAGGACGATTTTAAATCTAATTCTTATCTAGCATAGAATTTTCAGATTTAAAAAATTCCATAATATTGTTTAGATCTTAAGTTCTTTGATTGAGCTCATTAATAGCCTTTGATAAATTATGATTCTTCATCTAAATAAGGTAGAGATCGTTGGCAACTTTCTTTTTGAATAGATGCTATTAGCTATTGCAAAAGTAGCATCTTTTTCTAATTCTTATATTTTATTTTTGTTTCTGTTGGGCGTTTTTTTAATTTTCCATTTGAGGTTAGTTTATTCCAACTTACTCTAATTTCATTTTGCTGATCCAGAAATTTCCTTGATTTCAACTTTCTTTCTAGCTCTGTAATTAGTTTTAAATATGTTGGTTTTAATCTTGAGCTTACTATAGCTAGAAGAGTCTACAAAGTTAGCAGATTATGCTAGAGCAAAATAGGAACACTGGTAAAATGGAGATCGAGAAGATTCTTGTAGCATCATGGAAAATAGAAAATGCCTGTAATAAAGAAATTGTATTACTACTGCTAGAGCTAATGCTATATTTGGAAGAATTGTTAAACATTTAGTAGACTTAAATAATAATCATGAAGACGGTAATTAGACTAATAAATAAGGAAAATAAAAAATGAGGTCTGATGTAGTTAAAATGGATCTATCTATAGGCCAAAGAGAAATCTTGAATTTGGAGATCTAGGTGACATAACTAGAATAAATAACAGACTGAGAAGGGGGCATGAAGATAAAGATTCGAAAGTACTAGAGCTCGTAAAAAATATGAAAAATAAAATTTAAAAACATACTTTAAGTGGTGACATGTAGGTTACCATAAAGAACATTAAATTAAACTAAATTTATACTGAACTGAGATGCCTAATAATTTTAATTAATATTAAAGTTTCTATATGTAAAGATTTATTTAACCATAAATGTTTAGAAATATGACTTTTAAAGGAATTCTATAAATTTAAACATAGATATATTTATATAAATAAATAGGTTATCTTAGTTTTTATATTTAAAAATATAGTAAAATATAGTTTGATTAGCAAAAAATGAATATTATAAAATATAAAATAGTAGAATAAATAATAATTATAATATCTTAATATATTAAATATTAGATAGCATAATATTTAGTTTAATTTTATATATTTAGATTAGAAATAATTAAGCAACTAATATGATTAAGTTAATTTATATTCTATTTCAATAAATTAATTTATAAGATATTACACATATTTTATTATCTAAATAAATATATATTTCTTAGGATATATACTCCAAACTTAAAATTTTATTAAGAACCTAACTTTTAGTTAGTTTTACCTAAAATAATTAAAATTAATTTATTTATCTAGCATTTAAAATTATTATTTATGCTATTTAAATTAAACATATAGTTTTGTTAAATAAATTATGATATTATTAGCAAAATGATAAAACTCTTGAAGGAATCTCAAAAATTAATTAAATCATTTTTATAAACATTTAACGACAAAAATTTTAAATTATTTACAAAATAAATAAAATATTTAAAAATAAAAAATAGTTAAAATAATAAATAATATTAGTCAAACTTTAAATATAGATCTACAGCATAAGATACTTAATCTTGTTTAATAAAAAAATTATTATTATTATAAACTAAAAGATTAAGAAATGTTTGCTTTTCTTGGATTTTCAGCCAATTCCAGCTATCCATTTTTTATTCGATTACAACATCCGATTAAGGTTTACTCTGTATCCAATCTTTTAGTAGATTTTACTGTTATTTATAAAAATTCTTGTTAATTCTCTTCAAGTTCTTCAGTCAATTTTTCTTTTAAGTCTTCTATAATCAGTACAATGCTTTTAGATGTTGGAAATAACTAATATATCGGCATCGCTTTATCTTCTAATTCTTTTTATATTTGAGAAGAATAAAGTTTACAAATTTTTCCAATCTTCTTTTTATTCATTTCTTCCGAATTCTTTTTAATAATTTATTTAATTTTTTACAATATCAGTTTTAGTTTCTTCAGTAATAATTGGAACTATTTCCAGTTAATTGTCTTTAGAATAAATGTTATCTATTATTCTGTTAAGATGCTATTTTGAACAAGTTATTTCCGTAAGAACGTCATTTCTAAGACAGTTACTCAATATGCATCATCACTTCTCCTATGCTAACTGAAAAAATTAAATTATATTATCCTGCTTGCTGAGAGTTTCTTCATTTTCTCATATTAATCATATGCGTAGTCATTTTCCTGTTCTGTTATTAAAGAGCTTTCCTAATTTATAATCATTTTCCTTGAAATCAAAGACGAAAATTACAATGACCTTTGCTTTTTCTATTCTAATTTGGCTTATTTCCTAACCTTTCTTTGCTAAATTTTCGATTTTTTTTCTCTCCATTTTCCCATTTTTTAAATTTACCTATATAAATAATGTGTTAATTAAAGTTAGTAGAGATAAATATGTATCTATAGTATTTCAGACCAAGTTTAATAATAGATATAAAATAAATAAAAAATTAAAAGTTTTACAATTTAAGGAATTTATTATACATTACACACATTTTTTAAATAAACTAAAATTAAGTAAATTAATACTATTTTAGAAATTATAAGTATTTTATATTTTAGTAATAATCTATATATTAATAATAAGAAAAATACTATTCATTTATTAAAAAACTATAATTAAATTATCTTTAAGTAATATTTTTATATACAGTAATTAGGGTATTATAAGATAGAACTCTGATCAAAATATTTTATATTGAAAAACAAATTAAGCAAATACAAATATTAAGTTAATTTCGAGAGGTCAATGATTGAGTGAAGTTAGCAGAGATTATCTAAGAAAGCCTTAAACTTTTTTAATTAAAATAAAATTAAATATATTTATACTATTAAATAAGCTTAATTTAAAATTTTTAAAATTTAGTGTTTCTCTTTTCAATTATTTTTAGTTTCTCCTTAGAAATTTATCTCTAGTTTTATATCAAAATCTACTTCATTTGTTTCTTTATTTATTCCAATTTATTATATTTTTTCATTATCTATAAATAATCTTTTAAATTATCTTTTCAAGCTTAATATTACCTGTTCACTTATCTAAGATAATTTTCCAAGGTCTAAATAAATTAAATTTTTATAAATAGGATAAATACTACCTTATTCATCATAAATTGGTAAAGCTTAATCTGTTATTTACTAATTTTAATTTATATTTAAACTATATAGTTTTTTTCCACTTACTATTAATTATCTAATATCACTGTCTGTAAGAGTATTAATCTAAATAAGGCTTAAATATTTAAGATTTTTAATTTTAATTATTTCTTGTATTCAATCTTATCCATCAATTATAAAGTTATTAAAATATAATTAGCTAACTTAATCACAGTTCTGGTTAATTATTTTTAAAGCTTAAATTTTAAGTTAGTTAATGTTTATTAATGATATAGTTTTAAGTTTCCTACAGTTAGTAAATATGAAGGTTAAAGTTTCTTCTGTAATATTATTCTAGTTAATTAGAAGTTCTTAGTAATTTTATCCATATTCTCCTATTTTTCTAAAGCCACTATCTGATATATTTAAATCTCCCAAACTTAAAGTTTTTAAACTAGGTAAATTTTATAATAAAAGAATTAGATTTTCATCGTTAAAGTTAGGGCATTTTAAGATTTCTATAGTTTATATTTTGATATTCTTAGTTGATAAGAAATTATTAAAAACTAAGGAAGTTAAATTCTATTATCATATTCTTAAATCAGTTATACTATTTTACTACAGTTTTATAAAAATTTAATCATTTAACTGTTTATTTCCAAATATCTAGATTTATTTATTTAAATTAGGACATAAATCTATAAAATCTTCTATTTCTTCATTATTACCAATCTATATCTGTTATATATGATTTCCTTTTTATTCTAAGTATTTTCTTACTTAACTATAATTTATATTTTTACTTATAAATACTATTTATTATAACTTTAAGTTTGTACAAAAATCATTAAAGAAGCTACCTGTTAATTTATCATTGTTTAATGAGTTTAATTATTCTAAATTATTTAAATATTAAAGGAAATATAAATTATTATCCTCTTCTAATCAATTTTATAAAGTCAATTTCTTTATCCTAGAACAAAGAGAGACCTCATTTAAAGGTTTTCCATATAATTGAGGAAATTCTTAAATCTTTTATTTATTTAATTTATTTTACTTAGCAATATCTTTAAGTTTGATAATTTAATTAAATGCACTTAAAATCTAGTTACTAATATTCTAAGACAGATACTATCTATTTATTTCTAAAGAAGTAGCATCAGATTAAATGATTTATTTAAAAGTTCATTCTATTTTATTTTTAATGTAAGGTATTTCTCCTCCATAGAATTTTCCTATTCATAAATCTCTTTAGTAAAAATACCTAAAGTTATAAAATTATTTACTAGTTTATTACAAATTACTTATATCTCAGTAATCAAGATACTAAATTGTCTTATTTATTAGATTATGATTTCTTAAAAATCTTTATTTAATACTATTTGAAAAATATTTGCTTGAATCTACTTAAGAAATGCTTGTCTAATTGTTTGAGTTATCTTGGATATTTATTTACTTTATTTCTTATTCTAATCCTTTTTCTTTATTTTATGCTTCCTCAATATTAGTTTAAAGAATTTCTTCTAAGTTTTTGTAGATTTTCTAACATTTTGAACATTAAAAGAGATTTTGATCTTAAAGTTGATCGCATACACAAGACAAAAAAAAAATATGGCTACAAGGTAGAGTAAGAGACTTTCTATCTTAACTGTTGTAATTTTGTTAACAAAGTTGACAAGAAAGGATATTTTAAGGTTACATTATAAATAAAAAAATTATAGATGATAAAGAAAAAAAATTATAGTGAAATAATAAATAAAAAATAATAATTATTAATAAAAAATATATTTTATTAACTAGTAATATATAGCATTATTTTATTTAGTAGTAAATGATAAAAAAATGACAGAAGAACTCAAGAAGGGTTTTTTGCAGGCACCATAGATAAAGGAAAAAACCAGAAACTTCTAATTCTTCATCCACCACGTCTTCTTTGGTAAAATAATAATTTTCTTAATCCCAATAACCTCCAACAGTAGAAAATTAAAGTCAATCTTAAATAAAATAAGTACTTAAATAAACAGAAACATAATAAAACAAATAAAAATATTGAATTTCTTCCTAAATCAAGACCAAGTAACTATATTGAATCCGATAATGCAAAAACAGAAAAATGAAGAATAAGGACTAATTGAAACTCTTTTGAAATCTGTTTGAGTTCTGTAAGAAGAAGTCAAAATATTAAGGTAGGAAAACAAAAAATTATTAGAAAAAAGTTAAAATACTGAAGAAATATTAGTCAAATAAGAAATCAAAGTAAAGTAAATTGGACAAAAAGAATAGAAAATTTAATCTAAGAAATAAAAATGGAAGTAGAAGACGATAGGCAAATAGAAACAACTAATATTAGAAGGATGCTCAAGAGATGTTAACTGTACTAATCAAAATTCCATAATTACAAGAGATGCAAGACACACAAAGAGCAGACGAAGAGAACAGCGAAGAAGTATGAAGAGAATTAAGAAGAATTTATGTGAGGTAGGCGGAAGAATTTACAGAAAGAGAATTATCCAATCGAATCCAGAAAACCAAAAAAACTGGGTGATTCGAACTTTTATTTTAAGCCTCAAGGAGTTATCACTGGCCGGCACTGAAAATTAGTTGAGATTCCTCAAAGTCATAAACACTTAATTTAGTATATTATTATTATTTAGTAGTAATTTAAAATTAAATACTTTAATAATTTTAATGCTTTAAATAATTTAATCATTTTAATAGTTAAATATTTATCAGTTTAGAAACTCTGCTTTTATCAAACATGCTAGCTATTTATTATAAAAAGGATTAAAAAAATAAAAGATATCTAATTAAAAATTAAATTTAGAAAATAGCTTTAAGTATTTAATAGTAATTAAAATAAACTAAAATTTCTATTTTTATTTACTATCTTAAATATTTTAATAATTAACACTTTTATACATCAATTATGTCATTATATTAAAAATAATTAAATATTTAAATATTTAAAGATTAAAAAAACATTTTGGATTTTTTTTAGATTTGTATGATTTTGAATTTAGGAAAAATGATGTTAAAATATTTTGATAAGAAAGAAAGTAAATGTCCATATAATAATTAATATATTTTAAGAAATATAAATTAATAATATTTTTCTGTTGTATTGTTCTATTTAAGATTTTTATAGATATAAAAGATTATAAATATTGCAGAAAGTTTTAACTAAGATTTAATATTTTTTGAAATATTTGTTTACTTATTTTATTAAAAATATAAATAAGAATAAAAAAATTAAAATTATTTTAAATTAGAAAATTTTAAAAATAGCTAATAATATTCATAGTTATTTTAATTAAGAAATAATAAGAAAGTAAAGCCTAAGAAGATAAATTATAAATTTTATTTACAAGTTATCTTAAATAAATTTTTAGGTTATTTTTATCCAAATTAATTTTGAATAATAAAAAAAATTTTGACTAAAGTGCATGCTACACCTCAATAGCGGCCAGTACTGTTTAAAGAAAATTATTGAAGTCTATCAAGATCGCATTTATTCCGATGAAGGTTCCTTTTCTATCTATGGGCATGGTTGCATCTCTTAATCTCTAAAGAACAGGACGCCTATAGGTGATTACAGACTTATATGCCAACACATAGTCAGGTGACTAGTTCGGTCCAACATTTATAATCAATGTTCCTCTGTTAGGATTTTCATTGGGAGATTCTTCTAAGTTTCCTTTAAGGTAATGATCCGTTCTATTGATTTATTTATAAATAAATATAATTGTAGAGCAAGTAGCGCCTCGTTAGCGTGCAACATTTCAATATTAATATTTAATATTAATAAGTGTTCTCATACTTCTAGTTGTCATTCTATTCGTCTAATAAATTGTATAAGCTTCTCCAAGTAGGGAATCTGCTTATTAAAAATTATTCTTAAGGTTTGAACCAAATGTTCCAGCCTTCTTAAGAAAGATCAAAAAAAATAGTAGTTAATCATTAGCAGTGCTTCAATTAAACGTTCATAAAACTAGCGAGAACCCTAAGGAAAGTTAGGTTTGCTTCTTCGAGATTGTCTAACCTTCCCCGTGGTGGCATCTAGTGCGAGATTACTTGCAATTCAATATAAACTGCACCAGATTACCTACTAGTTCTCCCGAACGAGGCCGAAATCCATATTTTTATAAATAAATAAATTTTATTATAGAGCGCGTAGCACTCTTGTTGGTGAGTAGCTCTTTAAATTAATTTTATTTAATGTCGAAATTTTTTTATAAGTTTCTCTTTTCTCTCTTTCCTTGTTTCCTCTTCCTGCAGTACATCCTTGTAATTTTTCCTTCCAAAGTATAGGATGCAATATGCGATTACGGGTACATTTCCCCGACCAAAGATGAAAAAAGTTTCTTCCTGGCATTCAGAGTTCTCCAGCTTGTCACATCTTCCTTCTCTTGTTATTGGTTTATCTTCTTCCGATTTATCCTCCGTCCGCGCTTTTTTTTTGTTGCCTTGCTGGGCCTCCAAGCAGCATCCTAAGGAGAGGGCTTTCCATCCTATTTAAATTAAATTAAATAATAAAAAAAAGTTATAGTAATATTATCTTCAATTAAGTTCATTACCGTTGATTTTTAAAGTAATTAAAAATAATTTCACTAGATAAGTTTTTCTTTTTTCGTCTTTGCTATGATATTACTTATCTACATTTACTCTTCCTGTCTTTATTTAAGGTTTTTAGTTAGAGTTCAGATCATTGATGAATATTTAATAATACTGAAGACTTTAAATTTCTTAAAATTAATTTATAAAATATTTTCCATTCAGTAACATAAAAATTAATTATTTTATTTCAGATTTTCTAATTTTCAGCTTTCCTCTTATTTTGAAATTTAATCAAATGTTCAATATTTAAAAAACCTGCGTTTAGGTCTTCTTTCTTCCTTTCTGTCTATATTGGTTGTAATCTTGCTAAACATCCATGACACCATTATGAGATAAGTTTTTAAAAAATAAACTTTCTATGAATTCTACAAACTAACTTATTTTTTATTATGCTTATTCGTATAACATCCTGATTTCTTTAATATAAGATAACTGCTTAATTCAAGATTAAGATGTCAGTTTTCTTATTTTATTAAATCTACTAGAGATTAATCATGAAATTGTTTCCTTAGTTGATTGCGATGGCGAAGTAATTTATTATTTTTCTTAATGCATACTTAAGAACTTTTAGAGAATAATTTATTAATATTATTCTGACTATGCTTTGCCTTTTGTCTATAAGACATTTTAAGATAATTTTTTCGATTTATTTATATATTAATCAGTTGCATGAATATAGAAATAAAGATACCTTAAATCTAATTTTTTATTGAATAATTTTTGAATATTATAGTTTAAAATAAAGGATATCTAAGCATTTAAGTTTAAAAATAATATAATAAAGCATAAAAAATTATAATATGTTAAATATTTAAAAAGTAAATTTCTAGATAAAAGTAAATCTACTTAACTATTTAATTTAAATAAAACAATAATTAATTATGATTATAAACTAATTATATATATTATTTATAAATAAATAAAAAGATAAAAATATCTTTAAACATATGTAGACAAGATAGAATATTACTTTATTTCAACAACTAATTAAATTAAATAGCAGCAGATAAAAAATATAATTATGTCAATTTTTAAATTTCGGAAAAGTTATCTTGTTGATTTTTTAGAACTTATTTTTTAAATATATGATAATTTTAATTGTTTACATTATAAAAATATACAAAAATAAATATATACTTTAAATTTACTTTCTTCAATTTGTATAAAAAAATGATAAATTAATAATATAAAATTTTTAACATTATTTTTGATATTTAAAATGATGAAATTAGATTTAATTACTAAAAATATTTTATTTTTCACATGATATATTAAATATATTATTGGTATAAAAACAATATTTTTAATCTTTGCTAATAGCATAATTTAGCAAATTTTGATTAAATTAAATTTTATTAATTTATTAAATTAAAAATATTTAATATTTTATAGGATTTTGGAAATATGTCATTAATAGAGCTAGCAAAAATCCTTTATATAAATAATTTTTTGCATTTAATCTAAAAATATGTTGTCCATAATAAATATTAATATATAATTAAAATATTTGGTAATATATAATCTTATGATTTACTTAAAAAAATAATTTAAAATCTCTTTAAAAAGATAAAGAATATATCTTTTATTTTTTATAAATAAAAAATGCTATTTAGTATTTAAATAAAGATATTTAAGTTTATTTATCTATTTTTTTATTAAACTATTTTGCATAGATAAAATACTATCCTCTATAAATATTTTATTTATTTTCTTTTAATAATATATATATGTTATTTTAAGTGTAATTTAAAATTCTATTGATAAATATTTAATTTATTATTTGAGATAAAATAGTTTATAAGATAATTTTTTATTTACTATAATTTTTTTAATATTTTACACTAAAGCTCTTCTAAATTAAAAATTATTTTCCCTAAAAATTAATAATCATTTAGGACAATATTTAGATAAACTTTTATTAATTTAAGTTTTAAATCTGAGATTAAAAAAATATTTAGTTATTTAATAAAAAAATATAGTTATTTTAATTACTAAAAAGGATAAGATAGAGCATTAATGAAATAAAATTAGCAGAATTAAAGATTCTTTTAGTTTAGATAGATATTTTACTTAATATTTTAAATTAGTTTCTAATGATAATTTATTATAATATTATTTTAGATTTATTTTCCTTTTTTTTAGAATTTAGAGTTAATAATATGATTTAAAGTTATATTATTAAAGGTTAACTAAATAAGATAAAATTAATTAAATCTTATCTAATTCATAATAAATATGTACAATCAAACTTTTTAGATATTTTTCTATATTTAAACTTACAAATAATCACTATAACTCTAACAAAAAATTAGATTGTACATATAAATAATAATTAGATTATTTATCTTATATTATAATATTATTATTTTAAATCCTTCCTTATTAATATTTTTTGCTATTAAAATTGTCTTTATTTAATAATTTTTAGTGATAGTTAAGTTTTTTATTTTTATTTTTTTATCTTAAGCTGTTATATAGAATAAAATATGGATATCCGCCCCCACGGAAAAGAGTGGACGAGTTCGGAAGAAATTCACCTAGCTTGGTTGAGGATTCTTGGTAGTAATATAATTATTTGACTGACGGACTATCTAATTCCTTAATTACTAATTCTTATTTGAATTTTATTTAAGAAGACTGGAACATTTGCATCAAAAATATTTTTTAATAAGTAGATTACCATTCGATGAAGCTAAATGACTTATTGAACGGTTAGAATGGCATCATAACTATGAGAACAATTTTTTTAATATTAATACTAATATTAATATTTAAAGAGTTGCGTGCCAAAGATATTTTACTCGCTATATAATAAAATTTATTAATTTCTTATTTATCTAAATTAAATAATTTCCTTTCTAATTCTTGAAAATTTTATTTTTTTAACTTATTTAAATTATTATTTTAGTTAAAATAAATTAATAATTTATATTTATTTTAGCATACATATCTTAATTAAATGTAAACTAAATAATTAAAACAAATTTTATAATCTATAACAATTAATTTAAATATTTTATAAATTATTAATCGAAATTTCTAGCTATTTTCTATTTATTTTCTCCTTTAACTAAATATTTTATTTCGCTAAATGTTTTATGAATAAGTCTAATAAAGAAGAAAAATAATTCCAATTCAAAGCCTAAGAAAAAATAGAAAAATAAATTTAAATAAGTTTCTATTATTTTACAATTAAGTACTAGGAAATTAGTATTTTCAAGAAACTACTTTAAAATTTAACTTAAAATTCTTAATAACTTGTATATAAAAATTAATATATAAAAGATAAAAATAATTAAATAACTATTAAAATATTTAAATTATATAAAATATTATTAATTTTTTTAATTTATTCATAAACTTCTAGTTAGAAAGTTGTTTTAAGTATTTTTAAAAATTTCTCATTATTAAAACAAAGAGATATAAAAAAGCAAAATTATCTTTAAAATTAAGCCAAATCATATAAAAATATTTATTTTTCTATTTTAATAGTTGTGGATACTATAGAATTAAATAAAATGAAAATCTCAGTAAAGAAATGATAATAATGTAGATATTGAAATTTTCATATATTTATGCTGGAAATGATACAAAAATATCGAAAATTATTAAAACTATAGAAAATAAGAGGATAAAACAAGGCTATTTTTATAATCTTTTAAGATGTATGAAATACAAGAAAAAAAGAAATCGAAAGAAAACTCTAGAATCAAATAATAGTATAAACAAGATAAAAATTTATTTTAATAAGTAAATAACTAGAAATAGTTATTTTACACAACTATTAAATTGAAAAAAGATACAGTCTACCAAACTTTTGGTTAACAGCCAAACGCTCTAACCTATTGAGCTACTTAGGCTTATATTATATGCATTAAATTATTATTTATATCTTACAAACATCTTTTATTACATTAACTTAGTTTCATATTAAAATAAACTTAAGTTTATACAATATTATTTTAAAATACATATATTTATAATTTATATTTTATTATGAAGAGATATTATTTTTTATATCATAATTATAAAAAGGTACTAATATTTAAGTTTTAAATAAAATAAATAAATTTAAAGCTAAAAATTTAATACTTTAATATATAAAATTATAGTTTACTTTTTATACTAAAATAAATAATTTTAATCTATTATTTGTAATTCAATAATATGCTTACTTAAAAAAGATAAATTAAAATAATCTGTTTATTTCTAAAAAGCAAGCATTTTTATTATTTTTAAAATAAAATAAAACTATTTATTTAATTTATTTCTTAATTGCACAATATATTTTCTTATCCTTAAGTTTTAATTTTATAGTTTATTTACTATTTAATTTATAATATGAAATAATAATGCTTATCTCATAAAATAGTATTTATTTATAGTAGTTTTATATATAAAATAAATTATTAATTAGTTATAATATAATTATATAAAATAAGTAGAAAAGTGATAATTTTTAAAGATATTTAAGAAAGTAAAAAATAGTAATATTAACTTTATTAATATTAAGAGTTAAAATATTTTTGCTAAATTTAATTATAGTATTTAAAACTAGCAAACAAATTAAAAAACATAAAGTTTTTAAATTAAAAATATTTAACTATCATATATGTAGAAATTATTAAAGTCAATAAAATAAATTTTTAATTTACTTCTAAATAAAATAATTCTATATAATACTAGTTAATAACATATATATTTTTATTAATTATTATTATTTTTTATTTATTATTTCACTATAATTTTTATTCTTTATTATCTAACTTTTTTATCTCTATAATGTAACCCTAGATCATCCTTTTTTGTCCTCTTTGCTATCAAAATTACAACTGTCAAGATAGAAAATCTCTTATTTTACCTTGTAATCATATCTTTTGCTTATCTTGTGTAACCGATCGATTTAAAGACAAAGATTTGTTTGAATGCTCATAATGTTAAAATGGTTACAACAGTTGATAAGAAATTGTTTAAACTAGTAGTGAATTAGTATAAAGAAGAGAAAAATAATAAGAAAAAGAAATATAATAAAATAATTTTAAAAATAACTCTAATAATTAGTAAAGTACTCCTTAAGTAGATTTATATTTACCTATTTCAAATAGCTTTAAATAAACATTTTTAAGAAATCACAATATATTAAATAAGATAATTTAGTATCTTGATAACTGAGATATTAGCAGATTATAGTGTTCAAGCAAATACTTTTATAGATTTAGGTATTATTACGAAAGATATTTATGACTTGGAAAATTCTATGGAGGTGAAATACCTTATATTAAAAATAAAATAGAATGAACTTTTAAACAAATCATATGATCTGATGTTACTTCCTTGATAATTAATGGACATTAACTATCATAAAATATCTAAGAGCAAATTTTAAATACATTTAGTTAAATTATCAAACTCAAAGATAAGGTGAAGCAAAAAAATCTAAATTAAGAAAAATATTAAGAGTTACCTTTATTGTATGGAAAATCTTTAAGCGAACTCTCTCTTTTTTCTAGGATAAAAGAATTAAATTTTTAAAATTTTAAAATAGAGGATAATGATTTATATTTCCTTTAATATTTAAATAATTTAGAATAATTAAACTTATAAGGCAATGATAAACTAACAGGTAGCTTATTTAATGATTTTTGTTTGAGTTTAAAACTAAAATAAATAAAATTTATAAGTAAAAATATTAATTATTCTTTAGTAAGAAAATACTTAGAATAAAAAGGAAATCATATATAACAGATATAGATTGGTAATAATGAAGAAATAGAAGATTTTATAGATTTATGTCCTAACTTAAATAAATAAATAGAATTATTTTGAAGTAAAGATTATAGAAATTAGGTTTTATTAAAATTATAGCATTATAATATGAAAGAGTTAAGAATAAATTCATAGACTTTCTCTACAGCTACTTTTAATAAATTCTTATCCACCAATTAAACTAAACTAGAACTAATAGAAATCTTAGGATGCCCAAATTTTAACGATGAAAATCTAACTCTTTTATTAAAAAATTTACCTAATCTAAAAACTTTAAGTTTGGGAGTTAATGGTGTATCAGAAAAAGGTTTTAGAAAAATAGGAGAATATGGGTAAAATTACTAAGAACTTCTAATAAACTAGAATAATATAGAAGAGGAAACTTTAAACTTCATTTATACTAATTGTAGGAAACTTAAAATTATATCATTAATAAACATAAACTAATTAAAAAGTTAAACTTTAAAAATAATTAACCAATATTGTGATTAAGTTTACTAATTATATTTTAATAACTTTATAATTGATGGATAAGATTGAATACAAGAAATAATTAAAATTAAAAATCTCAAAGATTCAAGTCTTATTTAGATTAATACTCTTACAGATAATGATATAAGAACATTAATAGTAAGCGGGAAAAAATTATATAGGTTAAATTTAATACAAAACAACTAAATAACGGATTAAGCTTTACCAATTTATGATGAATAAGGTAGTATTTATCCTATTTATAAAGTTTTAACTGATCTAGATCTTGAAGATTTACCTTAAATAAGCGAATAAAAAGTGTTAAGTTTAGCAAGATAATTCAAAAGAATGCTAGTATAGAATGAAAAAGTAGAAAAGTTAGGATTAAATATAGAAGCAAAAGAGACAGATTTTATTTTAACAATGAAGCTAGCTTTAAGTGAAGAATTTTAAAACACTTGAAGAGTGAATAAACTAAATTTAGAACTTCAAATTAAGTTTTAATTTTACAATAAATTTTATTAAATTTTTCTATCAATAAAAATAATCAAACCTTTAAGAATGTCTTTACTTATCTAATTTGTCTTCCTGATTTAAAGTTTTGTATTTATTTTGATCTTAATATTTATTTTTTAATTTTAATGACATACAGAAAATTTTATTTTATTTTGTTTAGCTTAAAATATTCTTTCTTCAAACTCATTAACACTTATTTTTGTTGAATTATTATATTTTAAAAAAATGAATAAGAAATTTCTTTTTAATTAAAATTATTTACGTTATTATATAATGATTACAATAACAGAAAAGCTGCTTTATTTATTTTTCTCTTTTTTAAATTAGTTCAAAATTAATTAAATTTACAAGCATAAATATTTGTTAATATAGTCTCTAAATTTATTTTTTATAATTTAATTTAGTTGCATGATATAATCTTGTTAATTTTACTAATATGTATAAATTAAATTTTGTTAATGAGATGATTGAAATAAATTAAAAGTATTCCTCTTGAGATATTTATTTTATATAAACTCTTTACAGCATCAATTTCTACTATCCATTTCTAAACTTCAAAATTATTTATCTTAACATTAATATTTTCTTGATTTTTCAACTGTTTAACTTATTCTTTATTCACTGACATTTAATGTTAAGGCTTAATAATTAATTAGCAAGAATTACAAAGATGTGATTTATTAGAAAAAAAACTAAAGAATGTAGAGTGAAATTGGGTGGAAGAGAAGCAAGTATTGTATTTGTGCTGGTGCATAGATAATTTTTTCAACCATTTACCTACTAAGATTATCTGGATTTACTTAGCATAAGGTTTATTTAATGGTTTACTTCTTTTACATCACTCTCTTCCTAATCTCTTCTTACTTTGAACAAACTTTCAACTACAATAGATAGAGAAAGCAATACCTTTAATGAGAAATAATCGGTACTTAATTCTGAGTCATGTGAACCTATGATATTTCATTTGATATGAATAAGAGTTAAAAATTCGTACTCAATGTTGTTGAATCCATCAACAGGTTAAATTTGGCCTTTTATTTTAATGCTTTAGGAAAAGTTATTTACAACTAACAGATTAAAGTCTGCTGCGTCGGAAGTAAAAGAACATAAATAAAGCTTGCCAACGCGGAAATAGGCATAAAATGATTTTTAAATTAGCTCTTCATGATTAACTTAATCTAATTTAAATTTTATCATTAAATATCATCAAACATTACAACTCTTATACAGAATTTAAACGTCTTCAAATTATCACTATCCTTAATCCCCGCCCTAAGTAGTAAAATATTTTAAATATTTACAAATTTTAAAAATATTTCCTTTTTGAATTATTCTAAAGTTATATTATTTCGAGTTTAAGAGAGAATTATTTGTATTATCTCAATAAGAAAAAAAAGTTTGCAAAAAATTAATTAATATAAATAAAAAATAAATAATGATATTTTTAATAGTTAGATAACATTACTTTCAGATTTATTATAGATAAAAAATTATAATCATAATAGAAAGTTGCAGCTAAGTTTAAAATATTTTGAAATTAATATTATATGTTAAAATTTTAATGAACATATGTTAAAATTAAATGATTAAAGCCAATGTATTTTTTTAGTTTTTTCTTTATTTAATGGGGGTGCTTTAAATTATTATAGTATATACATTAAATTAAAATTATTATTTTTTATTTAAATAAATATACAAATTTTTCTGGCCAAAAACCTTAATTTTAACATTTATTTTTCATTAATATTTTAAAAAACTTTTTAAAATAAATAAATAGAATAAATCTTTTATTTAATTATTTTAGAAAATAACTAATTATTTTTCTTTTTTAATAGTTCTAAGATTTAAATAAATAAAATTAAAATTTGTTTATTTAAAAATTAGCATTTCAATTTATTAAAAATAGAATTTAAAGTTAAAAATATTATATAATAATAATAAAAAATATTATATAATAATAAAAAATATCATTTTTCAAATAATATATTAAAGAAAGCCTACCTTTAGAATAGCGTTATTCATAGTTTAAATAAAATAGTTTAAATTACTAAATTTCTTTATTCTCATATTTAAAATCGTAATTAACTATCTTTTGAAATATTTTATTGCCTCAAATAGTATTATTTAAATCAGCAAGCCCCCCAATGTTATTACAATATTTTTTCTTATTTATTACATATTATTTTTCAATTTACCTTTTATTTTTTGTTTGATATTCCTATTTTTTTCCAAATATTTAATTTAAAACAGTAAGGATTTTTATTTTCTAATTCCTTCTTTTGAATTTTCATATTTTTAATATTTAAAAGTTTTTTTTACTTTTAATTTTCCGTAGTTAAACACAGTAAGTTCACTATCCAGTTTTAAATTAAAAAAATAAATAAATAATGATAAATAAATGCTAATATTAAAAAAATTCATAAAAGATTCAAAAATTATATTTAAATAAATAGTGAGGATCAATCCTCCAATTAAGATTAACTTAAGATCTGGTACTAACAAATGTCCATGAACGAAGAACACAACAAGATTCTTGGTAGCAGCCAAGAAAAGACAAGACCGAAGAGTCATCAAGTAACATTCATGACGAAAGATGCCAGATACTAAGTTCTCTTATGAAGTATACCGATCACGACCCTATAAAAGACAAGACTCACAAAAGAATGTTAACATTGTGAAGACTTCGGTAAATAATTTTTTTAATTTAAAAATCTTTATTAAAGAGCTACACACCATTGAGGTGCTACGTGCTCTCTTATTTATTTATCTGCAATATTTTATAAAATTAAATTAAGAATAATAATAATCATGAAATTAAATTTTTATTTAAATATTTATAACTATTATTTTAATTTATATTTATATTATTTTAGTTTAAATCACTAATATTTAATTTAGATTTTTTGAAGTTAAACAATAACTTTTTTAACAAAATTATAAAAACAAAATTTTTTCAATTTTAAGATAAAATTATTAAATTATTTAATAAAAAAACTAAATCTTATTTATTTTTATACTAGAATAAAAATATTTGCTATTATTATATAAGATATTATTAAAAATGTACTCCATTATGGGGAATATCGGAAGGCAGCTGTTCATGCTCCCACTGCTCAATTAAAATTTTTAACTTCCAATTTTAGCGAAATAAAGATCTAAGGTTTTTCCACGTTTCCTTTAGATTTAACTAAAAATTAGATTAGTTATATCTTTCTAATTTTTATATATTGTGCTACTTGAGCTGCAATAAATTCTATTCAGCCTACTTTCTCTTGTTCTTCTTATATTATTCTTGAGTCCAGTAATTCATTTGTTTCTGTTGGAATTAAAAAAATTTGCATTATAGGAGTTATGAACTTCCACAGCAAAAGGATATCTTCCTAATATTTATCATTTTCTCTTTTTTAGAGTTGACCTTTAGGTTCCATATAAATCGACACTGCTCCATTGTTAATTTGCTTTAGTCTTTGGTTTCATAGATTTAGCTCTTCTTCTTGCTAGCTCGTAACTCTCCATCCAGCTAATTAAGAATCTTCTTTGGTCGTTCTAAATATTAAAGAGTTCATTCATTTGGCTTTCGTAATTCTCAATTCAATTAATTTCTCCTTCAACTTCTCTGCGAGATAATGGTTAAGATGCTCGAACTTCTGTATTTTTCTCTGGAGATTTAAGATCATTTGGGCAAGATGAGCAATATTAACTTCTCAATTCCAAAATCGAAATCGCATTTATGGTACATAATAATTTCATGTCGTTTACATGGTTTTTTCTTCAGTTGTTGATGTTCCCGGTGTGTGATATTTTGTAAGTTTTCTTTTTTCTTTTTAACATATCATTCTTATTACTAATTTTGGATATTTACTTTTTAACTTCTTCAACGAAGTTTTCAAGTGCTTTAGAAGAAGATCAAGTCTATTAAAGTATGCATAGACTTATGATATGGCAATTCTTGTTTTCTCTTCTCTTATAGAAGGTTACAAACTTTTCTTGAAGCAATCTGCCATTTTTTATCTGTTTTTTAAATCTAAATTGATTATCTCATTTCTCTCAATTCTTTCCGAAGGATGGAGTTAAAATGAATCTGAGGAAATTCAAAATCTTTGGCTAAATATCACAACCGAATTAAAATTTTCTACATAAAAGTTTAAATTAATCTCAGTCATAATTTACGATATTTTCCAGCTTTTGTTTATATTAGGAAATATGAAGACTGAAGAAAACTCTAAACTGGACTTAGGTGCTCGTTATTCAAACTTTGTCTCCGAGATATTAATCAGCTTCTTATATTGCTGAGAAAACCCTCTAATAAGCTTGTCTTATCACACATTTATTTCTAGAGTATTATTAAAGAGACTGCACTGCATCTTATCTACTTGGTTGACTAGGGTCCATCAACTAATTTTCTTAAAAATTCTATAATAAGAAATATAGTTTATTTATCCTTATTTAACTATTTTAAACAAGAAAGAGAGCTAAAATACATAATATAATAATCAAAAAGGAGGAGGAAAATTTTTTAATTGTTTAAGTATACTTTTAACTTAGAAAGATAACTAATTGAGATCAAGGTCTTGAAGAGAACACATAAGGAAAGGTTATTGAGTCTTAATAAAAACTTGTGGTCTTTAATTAAGGAGTAGTGCTTGCTTGTAAAAGCAAGTAGTAGAAAATAAAACTTATATCCATTTAGAGGTTGTTCAGAGAAAGAAGCACGTGAGAATTTAACTGTATTCAAACATTTTAAATTAATTTTAATAAAGCAATTCTAAAAGTTTTATATTAGGTTCGATAAATTTTTCATTTAGGAATAATACAAATTAATTTCTTCAATTTTTATTTAAAATAAAGGCTTTACCAGCCAATAAGAAATGTAAATAAAGAAAGAAAAATCTAAACTATTAAAAAAATTAATTTTAAGCTTCCGAAATAGAAAAACATAAAATAATTTGAAAAATTTAAATAATTAAATTTTTTTCCATATTTTGCATAAAGAAATATTAAATATCTAATAATTAAAAAATTAAAAATAAAGTTTAATAAAGTTAGAAAAGAAATATAAAAATTAGATATAATAAAAAGGAATTTCTAGAATTGCCTTATTTTTAATTCGAACAATTTTAAAACTTTTGGAAGATTTTTAAGATTAAATACTTTTTAAAGTCTTTTAAACAATATAAAATTCTTAAGCTACTAATTAATTTTATGTCTACTCAAAAAGAAGGATATCCCTTTATGAAAATTCAAATTAAAAGAAATATTTAAGCAAAAAAATTGAAAAGAAACTTAATTATATTTAGAAATATCTTTTAAGATTAGATTTTTTATATACAGAATTTATTAGAATATAAAAATCATGAATAGGTAATTGGATCATTAAAAAAAAGAGTGTATCTAGTTAAAGATGAAAATGAGAATGGAAGGAAAAATAGAAAAAAATTTAGAACAAAAAAAACAAGAAAAATTATTATTTCTAAAGTAAAATATCTTTAGATATAGTAAAAAAATCTTTAAAGAAAAATGTTTTCTAACTTATATAATTATTAAATTAATAACTTTTATTATTAAAATAATCTTTATGTTTCTTATTTCTTAATTAAATAAAGTTATTTTAATAGAAATCATAAAAAACTAATAAAATATATTTCTTTTATAAT